>PVHT021183553.1:9055330-9115758 GCA_004024745.2 Catagonus wagneri
CAAATTTTACACCTGCTTCTTTCCCCCACTAGCCTCCCATCCCACCTTAAAGTCTCTACCACAGACAACTTGTCATTGTAAATTCTTTCTCTGACCCTTTGAAACGTAGATCATTTTTAAAAGCCTTTTGGGAGTTCCCGTCGTGGCGCAGTGGTTAACGAATCCGACTAGGAACCATGAGGTTGCGGGTTCGATCCCTACCCTTGCTCAGTGGGTTAACGATCCGGCGTTGCCGTGAGCTGTGGTGTAGGTCGCAGACGCAGCTCGGATCCTGCGTTGCTGTGGCTGCGGCGCAGGCCAGTGGCCACAGCTCCGATTAGACCCCTAGCCTGGGAACCTCCACATGCCGCGGGTGCGGCCATAAACCCGCGGCCATAAAATGACAAAAGGCAAAAAAAAAAATAAAAATAAAAATAAAAGCCTTTTGCCAGCTTTGTGACTCAGGAATGTCTTTCTCAAGCACCTGGGAAACACGATTACTCTGAAATGTAATCATCAAAGAAAATAGTTCCCCTGCATTGGTGGGCACCTTGCTCTAAGTTATAGTTCTGCTTCCTGTCTGGAAGGTGTAAGAAAGTTCACTTTTCCTTTGGGTAAAGCCAATTAGCAAACACAGATGGACTGTGGTACCTTACCCCAGTTCTTAAAAACCCTCCTACCCTTTGTTTCAGTGTTTCAGTGGGTCTAGACTTTAGTTCTGTTCTCTCTCTTCTATTGCAATAGCCTGAACAAAGTCATCTCTGTAACTCTGTCCAGTGCAATTGCTGACAGCCTGCGTGAAAGCCCTATCGATTTGGAAGACCATGTGTTGCTGAAATAGCACCGGACCGTAGATGGTGGCGCTCTGCTAACACGACTTAACCATCTGCAAATTAAGAAGATGGAGGGCTGGACTAAACCACACATGGAGTTTTGCATCTTAGGGGTGGGACAAGGAAGCAAAAGGACAAGGATGTCATCAGGAGAACTGTTTTGGTGACACACCGTGGAGTTCAGGCTGGCTGGGAAGAGAATCCGAGCCTGACAGTGGATGGAAAGAAAAGAGAGGAAACAGGAAACGAGAGGATTATGTGGGATTTAAAAATGAAGCAAAACAGATGGAAGAATATGGGAATAAGTCACAACAAGAGAGGGAGCGTCCTCAGAGAGGCGGCAGCCCCGTTGGACCCCGTCATTACCTGCTGGAATCCCTTTGCTGGTTTCTCATTGTCTCAGGGATGACATCACTTCCTTAACATGAATACTGTCTCTTCCACCCTGATCGCCAGCCCCTTCTGAAGCTGGCACACATACACACACACACATGCATGCATGCACACATACATAAGCATGTATGTATTTGTGCACACATATCCTTTCCACACCTGAAACAAACTGAAACATGTCCTCACACACTCAACTCTTGTGCTTCCTTGCCTTCTGCAAGTTCCAGGCAGAACCCATTACCGTTCCCTTAACTTCCACATTTCCATTACATAGTGTTTTTATGAAAAAAAAAAATGCTTCTTCAATTGTTGGTTAAATTGTACAATTTAGGTTTTTGTTGTCAGGATTTCTTTTACTGGGGGACAGGCAATATTTTACCCCAGTAGTGGCAAGAGAGAAAACATTCCTTTACTCTAGCTAACAATTCCACCTGGGCTGACTCATTGGCAGCTTGGTTTCACATGTGGAGATGGTGAGCCAGTTTTTGCCGTGATGCGGAGAAGAGAGGCAGGCCCGGTCGTGCACAGACGAGGTCAGAGCAGAGTCAGCGGGGTGGTGGAGGCTTGAAGAGGTGTTCGGGAGCCCTGAGGGTGGAAACTAAGAAGGTGGCATCCACGCCAGATGAAACTGCACCAGATGTGCCAGATTCAGGAAGCCATGGACGGGGTGAGGAGAGAAGGTCAAGGCATTCGCTGTAATTGCCTAAGATTCTGTTTATCAAAGGAGACAGATGCCACCTGGCCTTTCTATCTGCGTTTCTACCCTGCTTGCCTTGAACTTCTTCCATATGCTGCAGGTACAGCCAATCTGAGTTTCTACCCTGCTTGCCTTGAACTTCCATATGCTGCAGGTACAGCCATAAAAAGGGGGGGGAGCCTCGATTCTAATAATCAGAGGAGTGACAAATGTGTCACACCGTGGTAGAGCATGAACAGCACTTTCTATAGCCACATCATCGTATCAGACTTATTCATAAATCCTGTTTATCTGTTTCAGTTGATTCAGAACCATAGAAAGAAAATAAATTTGAAGAATCACCAAGGTCTATGGATATAAAAGTTGCTTTGTGCTACATAAATCACCCAATTGGGAACAGAGTTGAGTTTCTTAAGTTAGTCCCCAACTGGAATCTTGATACTCGGTGACAAATTCAGTTCAATGAAGAATAACTCACATTCTTGTAATTCTAATTCATGATACATCCTTTCAGTACAAAAAAGTCAGAGTAAGTTAGGGCCTCATACAGCAGTCCACGGACCTGATTTCATCTCGGAAAATATACTCTTGTGTAGGTTTAATCCTGTTAGTCTTTCTTTCCTTCTTTTTTTTTTTTCTGTATTTTTTAGGGCCACACCTGAAGCATATGGAAGTTCTCAGGCTAGTGGTCTAATTGGAGCTACCGCTGCCAGCCTACACCACAGCCACAGCAACTTGGGATCTGAGCCACGTCTGTGACCTATACCACAGTTCATGGCAATGCCAGATCCTTAACCCACTGAGTGGGGCCAGGGATTAAACCCTCATCCTCATGGATACTAGTTAGATTCGTGACCTCTGAGCCACAGTGGGAACTCCCCGTTAGTCTTTCTTACCTTATCTAGATTTCTTCCTCAGCCAAGCGGAAGATGTGAGCATTGCTTCTGAGAGAAAGAAAGTAACTTGTGACAGGCTCTTCACAGATATGGAGAAGTTATCCACCACCACTCCCAGGACTAATATTTGCCTTTTACCTGACTTTATGCTGGTTTCACATTATATATTTATCTAGTTATATGCTTGTTTCCTGTCTCTCCTTCTATAAGTCACATGAAAGCAAGGATTTTGTCCTGCTCACCCTCAGTGACCAGAACAATGCCTGATACATAGCAGGTGCTCATAAATATCAGTTGACTAGATAAATGGGTGGAAAATATAATCTTTATTTAATAAACTGTGATTTAGCTAGAAAAAAAATAACTGTGTTATCCCTCTGGCATTGCTGGGGAAGAAGGTAACCACATCATGACTGAAGCTTACTACTTGAAGAAACAAACTTTTGTCGACTTGATATCAAAAAAGAACCTGTAAAACGTTCAATGTGCTAACACTCTGAAGTCTTCTAAAACAACAGAGCATAAGGATGACTATAAAAATGACAAAGAACCAACAAAAGAACCAACATCAAAGAGCATCAGACAACACAGGCGCTGTTGTTTCTATTGACACAGAAACACCTTTACACCAGACACCTGGTATAAACTTGATATCAAGTAAGTCCATCATATCTCTAAAGACTGTGTGAGCTTGGGTAAATTCCTTAGCTCCCTTAACCCTCAGTTCCTTTATCTGCAAAATGTTCGAAGGGGATAGTACTTAGTGATCTTAACAAGTGATATTAACCCATCATGGGCTGCTTACTAATCTAGAGATTTCAAATGACATGATTACTCCCCAAATCCGCACTCTTGCCTCCATCTGTCCTTTCTCGTGTTTCTCATACTTTCAGCCAGATATCGCTGTGTGCCTCCAGCTCACCTCTGTGCTGTCCCACTCTGGCCCTCCCTGACAGTTCTTTCCCGTCCTTCCATCTTTCACTCCCTTATCTCCTTGCCTCAGCTGAAACTTGGGTCTATGGCAAGAACATCATTTCCTCCATGGTTTTCTCAAGATGCTCACAGGGCCAGGAGCAGGTGGAGACAAGCATTCTTGTGTTTTCACGATGGCAATTCTTCATTCCAACACACCACCCCCATCGCCTCCTTCAAAGTACATGTGTGTGTCATTATACCATCCACTCCCCTCTTTCTAGCTATCAGTGAGGGCCTTGATTAGACCTTTACTTTCCTTGAAGAATTTGGTAGAGGCTCACTGTCTCCTCTTTCGCTCCTGTTCCTGACATCTGTTTAGGCAACTTTATATCCATGTGACACAATGCCACCTCTAAAGTGCTCTTGTCTCTCTCCCCAGCCCAGCCTCTATTACTAACTAGGAGTCAGGGACCACACTTAAGTGACACCACAAGAACACAACCAACAAAGCCGAGAAGGTGGGAAACAGAAAAAATTTCCTGAAAACATAAATCACAAAGGAAAAAAGAGAAGGGTGGTAGTGGTGATAAGAAACATAAATTAAAATTAAAAAGAAACAAATCCTACAAATGCAGTGTGTGGTCCTTACGTGGAACTTCATTCAAGCAAATCAACTTCAAAAAAAAAAAAATCAATAGATAAAAACAAACTTTTGGGGAGCTCCCGTCACAGCTCAGTAGTTAACAAACCCGACTAGCATCCATGAAGATGTGGGTTGAATCCCTGGCCTCACCCAGTGGGTTAAGGCTCTAGTGTTGCCGTGAGATGTGGTGTAGATCGCAGACTCTCTGTGGCTGTAGTGTAGGCCAGCGGCTACAGCTCCGATTCAACCCCTAGCCTGGGAACTTCCATATGCCAGCGGGTGAGGCCCTAAAAGACAAAAATAAATACAACTTCTTTTTGAAACAGAGAATAAAATTAGAACATTAATAGAATATCTGGTGATAGGAGGGAATTAGTGTTGATCTTTATGAGAGTGAATTTGTATTATTAAAAAATCCTTGTTAAAAATACATATCAATATTTTTATGTGTATATATATATATATACACATATGTCTGTATTTATGTATAATAATTTGATACCTGGGAATTGCTTCAAAGTAATTCATGGGGTATAAGTGGGGAGAAGTGAGTCAGGGCTGGGCAGAGGGTATAGTTGTAACCAGATTGCCATTAGTCGGTTGAAGCTGTGATGGGGGCTCCTGTCTAACTCTCTCTGCTTGTGTACTTTCCCTAATATAAAATGGGCAGAAAAGCCCTATGTGCATAGCTCTTCCAACCCAGTAACTGCCCCTGTTCCTCTTAAGCCACAGTCACACCCCCGAACTTTGCTCCTGGGGCTGCCCCAGCCCCTCCAGTGCACCCACTCTCCTACTCTTTGCCTCCTTGAGTCCTCTTATCTGAAAGCCTCTCCACTTCCTCCCCATCTTTCAGGTACCTTCAGGCATCATCTTCTCATCTCTGGTTGACATCCCATGATTTAGCCTTTCAACTTCTCTCCACCCTCATCATTGACCCTCCTGCCCTCTTGTTCTTGCACTGCATCTAAAGGCAGAGCTGAAGCTTGAGCCAGTCTAACTGGTGCTCTCTTTTTACAGTCACGCTGCAAGGGGCTGCCTGGCACATGCCAGTTGGAGGCACAGCATATTGATGATCTCCAACCTCAGTGAAGCCCCAACACTGTGGAATAATCCTTCAGTGTATTCCAGGGTCCTGCACTGACTGTTGCAAGTTTGCCTTTTCCTCTCAAGCCCCCAACCCTGCCTCTCTCATCACTCATATATATATGAATATATATATGAATGACAAGTTTTTCACCAAGAAAAACAAGATCACCAAGAGCAAGCTCTGCTGACTTCCACAACCCCACATGGTGACTCTGTCTCTATTCACTCTCACCCTTTCCTCTGTGCCTCCTGTTCCAAAGGAAGAGTTACCTCAATTGACTTGTGTCCTTGAAACCATTTCTCCCACCTCTTGAGGGAAATTGAATCATCATGGATTCCCCTTTGTGAATCCAACTCTGTAATATCTTCGATCTCTTCTCAATCCCTCTCTCGCTCTTTCTCTCTGTCCCCTTCTGTCTGTCTCTCTTTCTCTTGACTCTTTCAATATTTTTCATCTTAAAAAAAAAAACTCCTCTAGCTTTTATTTCCTCTTACTTTTTCTGCCAAACTGTCACCCTTTATTCTCCAACCCACTACGCCTATCATCAGTAAAAAGTACCATGACCTACAGAATTAATTTCCAGAATCGAAAGACATAATCCTATCCTTACTTATTTGACTTCCTAATGACAACTGACACTAGTGGGAAGTGCTGGCGAAGTACTGAATAACCTGGAAACATCCCCGAGGATAAAGGTCAAATTCACATAGAGAGGCAATGGCTACAGTCAGGCATTAGTAGTTTAACACAAAAGACTTTTGGAAAATGCATGGCTTGAGAAACTCAAAAATACTCAGATGATCAGAGATTAATTCCAAGGTGAAAGGACTGGACTCTGAGTATAAATTAGTGGTGGAAATCTATGCTCTCAGGAAGATTGTATGAACAGAGAGGGCTACTTAGAAAGCAAAGATCATCCTGTGGATTTACCAAGAGCTCAATGGAAGTTTAAAGGAGGCCTGTGTTTCTTCACTACCACTTCAATGAGATAACAACAATTAATTCATGTACTACCTATATAATTATAAACAAGTTTAAAGAAAAGAAACAGAAGATGCTAGTCCAAGAAGCCAGACACCAAAAGAGCACCTTCTCTATAGTTCTACTTATAGGAAATCAAGAAGAGATCAACTCATCTATTATGAAAGAGATCAGAACAGCTGTGATCCTGGGTCTGTACGGGTGGAAAGAGACATGAGGGGGCCTTCTGGGTGCTGAAAATACTTAAAAGCCTGAATGACACAGAGTCATATGTTGTCATACATGGTTGTATATACACCAAAATTCAGCAAGCTGTATGCTTAGATTTGTGCATTTAACTGGTATGTAAGTTATACCTCAATTAAAATTAAAATTAAGTAGGAAAGACATTTTCCACAATGCAAAAGAAGAAGAAGAGCTGTGAATTGGGAGCAACCTCCCTAATGCAAGATCAAGTCGGGGAACATATGCACCGCAAGAATGTGACCAACAAAACCCAGAAGGTGGGAAGCTCAGAAAAAAATGTCCTGATTTCTCCAAAACATATATCTCAAAGGAAAAAGAGAAGGGTTGTAGTGATGATAAGAAACATAGGTTAAAATTTAAAAACAATAAATCACACAAATGCAATGTGTGGGCCTTATGTGGCACTTCATTCAAACAAATCAGCAACAAAAAATAAATAGAAACAACATTTTTGGAAGTTAGAACATTAGCTGACTATGTGGCGATATTAGGGAATTACGGCAGTGAGACTAATGAATTAAACTTTCAAATTGTACAGCTGAGACTCTTCACTGCATTCTGACCCCAGGTTTAACAATCCAGTTTTGTGATTTCAACTTGAACTTAAGGAGGTAATGCACTGACTTGCCCATATGCTTATGCCCGTGCACTTGACATTGGAATTTTTGCACTCTGATTAACAAATGGGTATTCTGACCTGGGAATTTCAGTCTCCAGAAACTCAGCTAATAGTTACTCCAGATCTTAAAAGATTCAGACACCTTCGGAGCACTAACAAAATGTACTACTTACATGGCTCTGCAAGGTCAGTTGGTGAAGTCTCCCAGCAGTAGTTAGTCCAATGAACTGCTGTCCCTGACAATGGCCCTCTCTGTCTGTGCTGCCTCTCCAAGAGAGGCTGACTGCTGGTAGTGGGCAGGAGGACTGTCTAGAATGATCCTCAGGAATTCCAAGCCCACATCTTCTACCTCTGAGTCTGCCATGGCCTGAGCTGAGATGCCTCCGTTTCTCATCCATCCAGCACCAGACGGATGCACCTCTCTCTGGTACCTCTGCATCCATGTTCCATCCCACCTCCTTTTCCTCCTACTTTGACTTTTCCAAGGGTTCCTCAGTGTTTCCATGTTCAAATTCAAACCGCTATTAATAGAGGTAACAGTTTCATTTAATCTGCAACTGCTCCACCACACACTCACTCCTTGTATACGTCCTGCTTCATCCTATGTTGCTCAATTGGTGGCATGGCCGACAGTTGCGTGGGACAGTTCTTCACTGTACTAGATGATCTTCTGCATTCCAATAGGTTTAGCATCCCTGTGTCCTGCCCACAGAATGTCCGTAGTACCCCACCTTCAGACATTGTGACAACTAAAAATGCCCCCAGATATTTCCACACACACCCCTGCTGCCACTTTTCCAATTGAGTGTCTCCTTCTGGCCATTCCTACTTTAGCTCAGATGAGGGTTGCATCATATACACTTGCCATCTTCACAGGTCAGAGCATCAAATATTGACTATTTAATATGATTCAACCAAAGAGTCTTTTCTGGTAACCCTCACTGCCAATGCCCTGCAGCCTCCTGAGACGTCCTTCTTCCAAGTGCTCACCACACTGTGTTGTAATCAAGACCTTTCTAATTGTCCTCCACCCTCTCCCTATAGCACTCAGCCCTAATTACCTGCGAATGAGGACCTAGTCCTAGCTTAATCTCTTGGTATCTCCATCTTCACCTGGCTCGGTGCCTGGCTCAGAATAGGTACTAAACCTATGTTTGATGAATAAACAAACAGGATATTAAGCATACTTTCCCTGATGATTCAATGTCATTCATTAGCACAGAGGTGGCTTCAGAACCTACTGAGTCACAGCTTTTGGCTCTACACCAGATGACCCACCACAGTCTCCTTTATGGATGTGTGTTGAATCCTTTGATCAGCGTGCCTGCCTCTACTAATCCTTTGTGGCCTTTGGAATCTTGAGCAACTGCCTAGAGTGCCGGGCTGAGGTGTTCCGTGAACTTTAGTGCATGAAGATCGTGATGGTAAGTACCCTAGTTCAAGTTCTTTTCGTCTTATTCCTGGGTTCTTGGTAGGTGTCACACATTCCTTGTGTCTCCTCTGGTTAGTGAGACAATCATTTCTAAAAACCCTCTGCAGAGTCACTTTCTTTTTGAAACGTGCTTAAAGATGACTCAGGAGGACTTATGGCATAGAGAAATGTTCCTGTGCTGAGATACACCCACTCGGTGGACCAAGGATGGTGACAGAATGATGGAGAGTATTTCTCAGTATTTCTCAAGGTATTTTCTGGGGTTTGTCATGTCCTTGTATTGACTAAATATATGGTCAGGCTTCATTATTTTGAAATGTTTTGTCAGTACATATTGGACGGTGTTTCAGATATAAAATCTTTCTAATTTTTGGGTTGAATGACTTTGAATTTAAAAATAAAAAGCTGAAAATCTTTCCATTAAAATTCATATAGAATGAAATGCAAGACTGTAAGGGATAAAGATAAAAACCAGACAGAAATAAATAGGGAATACGATTATCAGAAACTTTTCATATTTACTAAACCTTTAAATATTTTTTATCTTCTTTTTTGTGGCTGTACCTGTGGAACATGGAAGTCCCAGGCTAGGGGTCAAATTGGAGCGGCAGCTGCCGGCCTACGCCACAGCCACAGCAATGCAGGATCCAAGCCGCATCTGCAAACTACACCACAGCTTGTAGCAAAGCCAGATTCTTAACGCACTGAGCAAGAACCCACATCCTCATGGACACTATATTGGGTTTTTAGCCCTCTGAGCCACAATGGGAATTCCCTTTAAATATTTTTAATATACCTCAATAAATGCTACTTAATCAACAAACAAGTTTTGGTTCTTTCTTTTATTTTCAATATTTATTCTTCTTATCATTTTTCTCTTTTACAAAGTAATTACAATGATGTAGGAAACAGAACTATATAAACAAAAGAATGTTAAATGTTGGGGGTTTTTAATAGCCTTCTGCTTGTAAGAAAGTCCATATAATCTTATTCCTCCAAACATAACTTCATACCTCATACTAAACCAAATAGCTTATAGAAAACTAGTATTAAATAGCAAAACATACACAAAAAAACTACACATATAAATAACATAACATAAAATAGAGTATAACATGATGCTTAACAAAGCAAACTATGATGCAATATGAATCAACTTCATTAACTGGACAAGTCCAAAGAGGTACAGATCAAATGGGCTCTGAAGCCTCAGCAATGTACAAGTGAAACCACCAGTACAGCTAGGTTCTTTTTGTTCTTGGGCTGTGTCCAATTCCATAGCAGGGAGCATCTGTTTTCACATCTTCTTGACTCTTTGACTATAAAGAGAAAAGGAAGGAAAAAATTAAGCAAAGAAATGGTGACAGGTGAGCGGAATATTGCCTCACACTTCCCAGTCTCATCTCAGGATGCCGAGTCACTCAGAGGCCATATGAGGAAATCGGGGTTCAGAGAGGTTGAGAGTTGCCCAACATAACCCAGCTAGCTAATGACAGATATGGAAACTTATGCTGTGTCTTCGTATTCAGTGTCTGGCACCCTGGTGTGACATGATTCTGTCCATTGATGAAATGTCACCCTTTTATTATCCATGTAAATCAGAGCCTTGGATCTTCTTTTAAGTGTTTATGTTTTAGATTTTAAAAATGAATGTCATGTAGTCTGTAAATTATATACGAAGAGAAGGCATCTTTGCAATAAGAATCACATGATCTCGTACATCATGTGAAAAATCACTAAATTTTTTAAAAATTAAAATGATCTATAAGAGGAAGAAATGAATTTTTGTTTCAGTGGTCCAATTCGAATTTTCCTTTTAAAACTCCTCAGTGCTTATGCTAAAGCATTCCAGCCAAGCCTGTGATCCACCACTCTGAACATCATTCTTGCCCCAAACATTTGGAGAGAGGTTGATGGGTTATGCAAGTGGCAAGTTTCCTACCTGAGGATATGCACGGCTTGTTTCACCCACATCTTCTTTGGATCTGCACACACGGCTAACTTTTTCTTTGTGTAAAAGCTGAAAAATCAGACAATTTGATTTATACTTCAAGAGCTTTTAAATGGCTTTTTTTTTTTCACAGATCATGCAATGGAATTTTCTTATTTCAGTGGGCTGCTCTACACTCTAAAACACATCACTTGTTTCAGAGGTGAAATAAAATGCCAAAAAAAATTGCTTCTGATAAAGCTTGATGCAAGAAATAAAAGTGATTCACCCTGACTTTCTCTGCAATTTACCAAATGGTTGTACAGTAACAGGAAGATAAAATCCCAGAACTGTTATTTAATTTTGTTGGTGGTGGCCATATAAAATATGTGTATGTCTGATCAATAACTGCTATCATGCCGAAGTATGACACTCCTATATAAATCAAGAATATTATATGTGACCACATAATCACTATGAGCTTTTACTTACAGCCCCCACTACTTTCTGGTAGAAAATGCTCATTTCAAAGTTTATGTCTTCCATATTTCCTTGAGCTAGCATCTTGGTAGCTTACAAGTTTGTCTTCAAAAGTGATTTTGCCCTCAGCTATGTTCATATTTTCACAATAAGCTTTGGCCCTTTTCTAGCTCTATTAAAGCTGAATACACATACGACCAAAACAAAGCTATCTTTGTCACATTAGTTATTTCTGAGTGAAACTCCAAAAAGGTGAAACTTTCTCTACCTGCAATTTCCATGTCTTCCTGATACAAATGAATTAGAATCCCTTAGTAACTTACATGATTGCATTGATGTCACAAGCTTCATTGGCCAGCTGCTGTGTGAAGCCCATGATAAATCTGGGGTGAAGAACACGATCTGTATATCGGAGACAGCAGTCAAAGTTGCTTGCTGCTAAAGAGAAATGAAAGATACTGAGTCCACACGAACAAACTTATTCTGTGATAGGTATTAGGGAACTCCTTGAAGTTGTGGAAAATCTAGAATCTGATTTATATGGTAAAGAAACTAGCTAGAGGAACAGTCCCACTATCCCTGAGACCTGATTTAACGTAATTTCCAGTTCTCTTTAAAAAAGTTTGTGTGCCGGGAAACTCTGATTCGATGATACAGTTTAGAAGTACACAACTTCTCAGGAAAAGAATATCATCTCACTTGCTAAAGTGATGTTCTCTTCTAGTAATCAAGCAATTCTTGGACACTCCCCTGATTTAAATTACAACCTGCTATAAGGTGATGGATAAATGTCATCTCAAATAAAACCAGCTGTCAGTGTTTTATTTCAGTTCACTCTAATCCCTCAAGAATGTGAATACCTCTCACTTGAAGAAACCCTTATAAACTTCCAAATTCATAAGATCTGAACAAACTGTCAGATTTTAATCAATTATCTGGCTACTGGGTGTTGAGAGGAGTAGGAAAACAAGAAGTTACAAAGGAAAATGATTTATAAGAGTTGCTAACAAAAATTACAGTTAAAGTAAAGCACTTTGAAGTTGTAATATTAGTTAATGGGAATTTTTTCATTTCGTTCATAAAAGTTCAAATCATTTTAAATCATTTGTCTTCAGGAAGGCACCTGTTGCTAAAGTGATGTTCTCTTATAGTAATAAAGCAATTCTTGGACACTCCTCTAATTTAAATTACAACCTGCTACCAGGTAATGGATAGATGTCATCTCACAGTAACCATTCCCAAGGCCTTGCAAAGATGAAGAAGTCAGGTGTCATCATCCACCTCTAAAAGATGAGTTTGGAACTTTGCTAAAACTATTTGGTTGGAAAGTGAGAAAGCTGGGGAAGTGGGAATCTTTCCTACATTTCGAGATGACCCCATTCAATAATGAGGTTACACAATTTACAACCCTCCCAGAAACAGCACTTTGGCCTTGCTCTGGAGCTTGGGGGTCCAAGACACCATTGCCCTGCCAAAATCTGCTGAGATTGACAGCAACGGAAAAAAAAAAACAAAAAGGCCTGATAGGGAGCAGTAACTTTTCCCTTTTTCCCTCGCCAGATGAAATGACAACCCTCATCACTTCCTTTTGAAGATTTTCTAACAGGCTTCCATCCCTTGGCGACCCCAGCTGAGCTCAAGACTTAGAGGAAAATGAAAATGGTCCTTCCTCCTGTGCTAGCAGAGAAAAAAAAAAAAAAATGACACTTACCTTCTGACTTGCTGCAGAGGTAGAGCAGCAGCACTGACATCAAAGCAGCCAGGAGCAAACTCTTGTTACCGCACATCATTTTCAGCTCAAGAGTAGATGTGCTCGGTGCTGGGTACCTACTGCCTTGGGAGTGCTGTGATGTTTGATAGCAGCCTGGGCCCAGGATGGCCCTACTTATAGCAAATATTGGGAATGTACACAGAAGGCGTGTCTCACGTGGGGTTTTCCCCATTGATCGACCTGCCTCATCATGTCGTCACAAAGGAAAACCACAGGGAAAGCTTCCTGTCTTTCCCTAGTGTTGGGAAAGAGTGAAGGTCAGGATGGGGAGGGAGGGTTGAGAGGGAGGGAAATCCTGTGGAATCCTTTGAATTTGCAAAGAAGGCAAAGCAGCTCAGTCCTGGGTCTGGGAAAAGACCTCTGTCCAGTTTCAAATTAATCTCTTGTCTGAAAAGAGAGGACAAAGATTAACAATGATACGAAGGCCACTGTTACACTCTGCTTTCCAGAGCTAACGGTGGAGGAAAAGGAGGGGGCAGAATACCAAGCATACTTGCATTTATAAGCTCATCCTGGGTAATCGGCTGTCACCAAAACCTGAATTTCTAGGATACTATTCAGAGTTGGTGACAGAACAATGCTTATCAGTGTCTCGCCACCCACACCCCCATTTTAGTGAAAAATATCAGCTCTTAAGTTAAGACTCAAGCTTCAGCTTCATCGTGGTTTCAAGTCAACTCTTCTAAATATTCTACTTTTACATGACTCTAATCACCATTGCAGCCCAGAAAATGACCCCATCTGCACTTAACTCTTTGTGTTAATGTGGTTACGTAACTCAATACAAAGCTCTGAAGTAAAAAAAAAAAAAAAAAAAAAGGAGGAAAAAAGCCTATCAGCAATGGCTAATCAACAAAACAAAGGTCGAATTAGAGTGATAACAGTAATAGGGCAGTATGAATTCCTAACCCGTGACAATGTAATAAGAACTCTCCACGAAGGAAAGTGTCATTGTATGCTAAGGACTGGGTTTGTGGAGAGGTACAGCAATAAGGAAATAACACCAGGGCGTTTGGAGGGGTGATGAAATTATTCTCTGTCCTAGCATGGGCATGGTTCACACGTAACTACACGAGTGTTAAAATTCATAGAACTGTACATTAAAAGAAAAAGCTGAATTACAGTATATGACCATTTAAAAAATAAAGTTTAAAGATAATGAAATCCTAAAAAAAGAACTGTTCACTACACACAAATAGGTTGGAAGTAAAGAATCAATAAAAGATATACTATGCAAAGAGTAAATAAAAGAGAACCAGGGTTGCTATACTTATATCTAAGAAAACAGTTTTTTGGGGGGGCGGTTGTCTTTTTAGGGCCTCACCTGTGGCATATGGAAGTTCCCAGGCTAGGGGTCAAATTAGAGCCATAGCTGCCAGCCTACCCCACAGCCATAGCAATGTGGGATTCGAGCTGAGCCTGCAAGCTACACCACAGCTCATGGCAACGCAGGATCCTTAATCCACCGAGCAAGGCCAGGGACCAAACCCAAGTCCTCATAGATACTAGTTGGGTTCATTACTGCTGAGCCATAGCAGGAACCCCAAAAGTAGATTTTTTTTTTTTTTTGTCTTTCTGCCTTATCTAGGGCCGCACCCGCGGCATATGGAGGTTCCCAGGCTAGGGGTCTAACAGGAGCTGTAGCTGCCAGCTTTCACCACAGCCACAGCCACAGCAACGTGGGATCCGAGCCGCGTCTGCAACCTTACACCACAGCTCATGGCAACACCGGATCCTTAACCCACTGAGGAAGGCCAGGGATCGAACCCACAACCTCATGGTTCTTAGATTCATTAACCACTGAGCCACGATGGGAACCCCCTCAAAAGAGATTTTTAAACAAAAAACATTACTAGAGATAAAGGAATTCCATAATGATAAAGAATAAATCCACCAGGAAGATATAAAAAGTATGACCATATATACATCTAACAATAGCACCTCAAAATACATAAAGCAAAAACTGACAGAATTGAAGGAAAGGATAAACAATTCAATAATATAAGTTGGACACTTCTATACTATATTTTTAGTAAGGAATAGAAAAACCAGAAAGATTATGTACAAGAAAACAGAAGACTTGAACAAGGCTCTGAACCTACTAAACCTAGCAGACATCTATAGAACAGTCCATCCAACAATAGATGAGACATTTTTCCAAAGCACATATGGAATAGTCTTCCAGATAAATTATATGCTAGGCCATAAAATAAGTCTCAATAAATTTAAAGGGATCAAAATCAGGCAAAATATTTTTTCAAACAACAACAGAATTAAAATTCAGTAATGGAAGAGAATTCGGGAACTACTTGGATATTAAACGGTACATGTTTAAGTAACCAATGTGTCAAAGAGGAAGTCAAAAGTAGAAAAATACTCTAAGATGAATTAAAAAGAAAACACAGCATACCAAAACTTATATGGTGCAGCAAAACTACTGCTCAGAGAGAAATCTATAGCAGGAATAAATGAAATGGGGAATAGCAAAACAAGAGAGGAAATCAGTGGAACCAAAAATTGGCCCTTCAAAAAGATGAGCAAATTGACAAGCTCTAACTAAACTAACCAAGAAATAAAAGGGCAGGTGGGGTTGAGTGAAGTGCTAAACTCAGGAATGAAAGATGGGAAATCACTGCCAACTTTTAAGAAATAAAAAGGACTAAAAGGGAATACTATGAACATCTGTATGGCAATACATTAGATACAAGAGATGAGAGGGACAACTAACAACAAAAATAGAAATAACTGAACCGGACTCAAGTGGACATAGAAAGTTTGAATAGCTCTCTGACAGATAAAGATATCAAACTGGTAACTAAAAATATGTCCACAAAAAAAGCCCAGACCCAGATGGCTTCACCGGTGACTTCTATGAAATATTCAAAGAAAAATTAAAACAAATCCTTCACAATTTTTTTGAGTAGAAGAGGAGGAAACAATTTCCAACTCATTCTATGAGGACAGTATTACTGTCCAAGATATTATCCGTATTAGACAGAGACATCGCAAGAAAACAGCAGACCAATACTGACCCAATGAATATAGACACAAAAATCTTAAACAAAATACTATTAAGCTGTATTCAAGAACATATAAAAAGGGTCCTACATCAGAACTCAGGAAATATTAACCAAAAAAAAAAAAAATGTGGAAAGCACTTGACAAAATCCAACACCTTATCATAATAAGAACTCAACAAGCTAGGAATAGTAGAGAATTTCCTCAACCTGGTAAAGGTCATCTATGAAAATTCCACAGCTAATATGACACTTAATGTTGAAATACTGAATGCTTTCCCCCTGAGATCAAAACCTGGACAGAGATGTCCACTCTAGCCACTTCTCTTCAACATTTGACTGGAGGTTCCGCCAAGATAATTAGTCAAGAAAAGGGGGGAGGCACCCATATCAGAAAGGAAGTAGCAACTATCTTAATTTGAAAATGAGATAATCTTATATGTGGGAAATATTAACAAAAAACTATTAGAACTAATAAGTTCAACAAGGTTGCAAGATTCAAGATAAATACACAAAAATCAATTGTATATCTACACAATGTCAATAAACAACTTGAACATAGAATTAAGAAAACAGTTGCTTTTAAAATAGAACAAAGGAATAAAATATCTAGGTATAAACAACAAAAGAAGTGAAAAGCAACCTAAAACTATAAAACATTCTTAAATTAAAGACGACTCCTAATAAATGGAAAGACATCCCATGTCATGGTTTGGAAGACATTATTGTTAAGATGGGACTACTCGGAGTTCCTGTTGTGGCTCAGTAGGTTAAGAATCCAACACAGTGTCCATGAGGATGTGGGTTTGATCCTTCACCTTGCTTAGTGGGTTAAGGATCCAGCATTGCTGCAAGTTATAGAGTAGGTTGCAGATGCGGCTCAGATCCAGCATTGCTGTGGCTGTGGCATATAGCCCACAGCTGAAGCTCTGATTCAGCCCCCAGTCTGGGAAATTCTATATGCTGCAGAGGCCATAAAAAGAATGAAAGAAGAAGAAAAAAAGATGGTACTACTCTTAAACTGATCTACAGATTCAACAAAGTTCTATCAAAATCCTAGCTGACTTCTTCTCAGAAGTGAAAAAGATGATACTCAAATTCATATGGCATTATAAAAGATCCCAAATAGTTACCTGATTCCAAAACCTACTATAAACTTACACTTATCAAGGCATTTGACAGACTCATAAGTGCAATCATAGATCAATGGAATAGAATTGAGAATCCAGATATAACTTTATTTGCACAGTCAACTCATAGGTTATTAGGATGTCAAGACCATTCAAAGGGGCAGAGAACAGTCTTCGGCAAATGGTGCTGGGACAATGTATACCCACATGCAAAAGAAAGATGTTAATCATGTTAATATTACTTCACAGCATACACAAAAATTAACTCAAAATGGATCATAGACCTAAATATAAGGGCTAAAACTATGAACCGCTTAGAAGAAAACATAGCAGTGAATCTTCATGACTTTGGGCAATGATTTTTCAGATACAAGACCAAAAGCTCAAGCAACACGATAAAAAAAAATATACTTGATTATATTAAAACTATAAAATGTTGTGCTTCAAATACTATAAAAATGTGAAAAAACACAAAAGAAACTTTCCACAGAAAGGAAACTCATGGACTTGGAGAACAGACTTGTGGTTGCTAGGAGGGGGTTGGGGGGTGCGAGTGGGATGGACTGGGAATCTGGGTTAATAGATGAAAACTATTGCATCTGGAGTGGATAAGCAATGAGATCTTGCTATGTAGCACTGGGAACTATATCTAGTCACTTGTGATGGAGCATGATGGAAGATAAGGTGAGAAGAAGATATATATCTGTGCCTAGGTCACTTTGCTATACAGTAGAAAATTGACAGAACGCTGTAAACCAACTATAATGGAAAGAGTAAAGTCATTTTTAAAATGTGAAAAAAACAACCTACAGAAAGATAGGAAATATTTTCAAATCATATATCTGATAACAAACAATGCTTATACCTAGAAGATATGAAGAATTCCTTCAACTCAATAATATAAAGATAAATAATCCAATATAAAAAATGGACAAAACACCTGAATAGACATTTCTCCAGGGAGAGCTAATTGGTCAACAAGTTCGTGAAAAGATGCTTAATATCATTGCTCATTAGATAAATGTAAATCAAAACCACAAGGGCATACCAGTTCACGTCCACAAGGATGGCTATAATCAAAAAGGTAGGTATGTGTTGGCGGTGATGTGGAGAAACTGTAAATCCTCAAACATTATTGATGAGAATGAAAAATGGTGCACGACCACTTTGAAAAACAATGACAGTTCCTCAAATGGTTAATGATAGAATTGCCATACGACGTGGAAATTCCACTCCTAGGTATACACTCAAGAGAAAAAATATATCTTCACACAGAATCTTGTACGAATGTTGATGGCAGCATTATCCGTAAGAGCCAAAAAGTGAAAATAATCCAAATGTCACCAACTGATGAACAGATACTTGAAATGTGGTGAATGTACACCATAGAATATTATTTGGCAATAAAAGTGAAAGGAGTGCTGATGGAGGTGACAACAGGAATAAACCTTGAAAACATCATACCAAGTGAAAAGAAATAAGCACAAAAGCTCAGAAATTATGTGATTCCATTTGTATGAAACGTTCCAAACCAGCAGTCCTATAGATACAGGAAGTAGAATAATGACGATCTAGACTAGGTCGCGGTGTAAAGGGAAAGGGTGGGCAGGGAGTGTGACCGTAATAGGTATGAGGTTTCTCCCTTATTTTTCGTAAATCTAAAAATAAGTAGTTTATATAACCCTGTGAATATACTACAACACATTGAATCGCACACTTTAAAAGGGTGGCTTTTATGGTGCGTGAATTATATCTCAATAAAGCTCATAACAATAACAAAAATTCTCTGCCCACTTATACCTAACACTTACTCCAGCCCACAGATCCCTTTTTTTAATAGACGTGTCATTTCATATTTGTCACCTAAAAACTTTAAAAAATATGACCTTCAATTGATTTTTTGTTCAATCAGTGAACAAGCTAATGAGAAGGTTAAGGTAAGAAAATGATTTCAAATCCAATATTTCAGAAGGCTACTATCACTCTGGAATTTAGTTTCTAGCCATTCTTGTCATATCTCCAACAATTTTAATGACTCCTAATTCCTGCATGTAGTAGCGGCTCTTGCTCTTGCAATTTTTTCTGGAAAAAAAAATTGGAAGGTACTTGGTGGTATATACAGATACCATAAAACAAAATGACCGCATTCAAGGGAACTTACAACAAGGAAATTAAAACATACAAATAGCTATAAAATGAAGCAATATGGTTAGTGCCATATTTATGTTATATGAAGTATCTTTATAGAAATTAACAAAACATGATCATTTAAAAGTTACTGAACTCCTCTTCAATTTCTCCCACAGATGAGCACAACATATGCCTTGCTGACTTAACAGAGTGATCAACAAAAACTGTGCAGTGGAAAACCGACAGACCACTGTAAACCAACTATAGCGGAAAAAATAAAAACCATTAAAAAAAAAAGACCCAGATTCCTATTTTTCAGCAATACACACATACGCCAAAAAACAAAAACAAACAAACAAACAAAA
The DNA here is from genome assembly GCA_004024745.2 of Catagonus wagneri. NCBI lineage: Eukaryota > Metazoa > Chordata > Mammalia > Artiodactyla > Tayassuidae > Catagonus > Catagonus wagneri. The sequence goes on from PVHT021183553.1 coordinate 9,074,875, forward strand.
ACCTGTTCTCTTTGGATAGGGAGTCCATGAAAAGTTTTTGGAAGATGGTAGAAGTTCCTTTTGAAACAGCATTTATTGAGCACCTATTAGGTCAAAGATATTTTAATAGGGAATGTGATATTTGATTCCCTTGGTGGGTGGATGGGATGTGGGGGACATAGAACCAGACAGCCTTGAACTTTCCACCTTCCACAGCAGTAGGTCTTAATGGCAGCTGGGCTTCAAGGAAAAAACATGGTTCTTACAATGGTTTTTAATAGTATGAATTATTAAATTTCTAAGAAAGAGAAGCATGGAGACCATCTAGTTCAATACCTTACTTTCAAAGATGAGGGCACTAAAGTCATGTTTGACTTCATGTTGAACCACGAGAACGGGATCTAGAAATCAGATCCTCCTCAGGTCAGAGGTCATTCCACATTTCCTCCTCAAGATTTTATTATCTGATTATCAAGTGGGTGGTATTATATATCATCAGCCTACACATTTGTTTTCTTTAGATAGTAGCACAAGTTTTAGTTTCCTTATAGGCTTAATCCCATACTCCAAATACCGAGGTATGAGAGAGATTGCTTTAAAATAAAAATAACAAGCCCTAACTTCAAAGGCAGGTAACAACAATTTCAGTTCCCACAATGACTGCTGAAAACAAATCAAGCATCCGTTTCTCGGCATCTGCGTTTGGATTCCCCTGAAAGCAAAGCCTCAGGTTGGACAATTTATTTGTGAGATAATCCCAGGAAACAAGAGAGGGGCAGGGAGGTGGAGGGACAAAACACTTTCAAGATCGTTCATGTGGGCACTGGGGAATCAGTCTCACTGGAACCCCCAGGGGAACAAAGGGATGTCTTACGAGTTTTTCCCCCTGAAAGACCCCAGTTGGAGTCATTCGTCGTCAGCCAGCTCACATCCCTCAGTATCCGAGGAGCGTCCCGGGAACATTCTACCCCCTACAGTTTTAAGCCGTGCTCGGGGGTGAGGAGACTGGTCCAGGCTCTTTTCTTCAGCCCGGAGGTTTTGGCGCAGAAAGACAGACAGAGCATCCTCCAGGCAAGTTGTTGTCAGGGTGTCATGATCTGAACTTACTCCAGGACCGCTGGGGCTGAGATCGGAGGTGAGCTGAAAGAATATGAAATGGGTTTCAGAGCTCCCCCGCTACAGTGACTTAAGAAGGCTTTTCAAGGAACAGCGATTTGGAGCAAGCAATTGTAAAGAAAATAACAATCTCATATGCGAATCTCTGATCCCTCCACAGAGGATAGGAGGGCAGTTTGGCTTTGTAAACAGTATTTTCCGGCATGTAATAAACATTATAAGTCTGCTTCCTTATGTCCCACTGATCCTGAGACAAAAGCTTTGGCCCATAAATTCATTATATCCTAAGGCTGTGTAGTCATATTGAGGAATATTTAGATATTGGATCTAGGAAAGCCAAGGGCTAAAGTTTCTGAGGTTCACAAAGAGGCCTGAAAATGTCATCATTACATCAGAGACAGGAGAGGAGTAATCAACAGCTAGTTCTCTGGCCCAAGGCACTGGGAGTCAGAATATGCACTGGGAGCGGAAGCACCACGATAAAGAAGTCTTCCATCTTAACATTAAATATGAGACACTCATCAATGTGATACTTCATAAAATTCTTACAAGGACCAGGTCAGATGTCGGTTAAAAAAAAAAAAAAAAGGATGCTACTCTATAATTGCCACTGATGGCCTCGAGCATAAATTGTTTCTTTACAAGAACCAAAAGAGATACCACTGAAAGGCTGTAAAGCATTGGTTGCAGGTCAAATAAAATTGGAAGCAAGTTCCTTTCTGAATTCCTGAAAGGCTATTGTTTAAACAAAAATAAAGAGCCCCTATAACCAGTCTTATGATAACAGGCACTATTTTCTGAGGGATGGAGCTCGATGATTGCTAAGCAAGTTTTTGAGTTGGGAACTCGATTTGAGTTGATGACCAAGAAACGGGATTAGGTTTTATATGTGAAAATTTTGTACTCCTTTTCTGACCTACTGAGAGGCCCTCCAGTGCAGATTTAGTTTCTCTGAAGGAAGAGGAATTAACACAAAGTTCAGCTAATTCCTCTCTGCATTGTTTCTCCTGACCTGGAGGTTCTTCGGTCCCCCCAGGTTTCCCACTTCCGTGTAGTCACAGCAGAGGAGTGGCCATTAATGACACGCAGGAAGAAATCGGCAGGGCTGTTGCAGGACTAGCACCAACAATCAGTAGGTGCAGACTGTGCCAATCTTTCCTGTGTGCTGTCATAAAACCTCACCTTTCTGGAAGCCGACAAGTTAAGGCTATCGAACTGTGTGGAGATGACGTCACGTCACAAGACTGATGAATGACGAAAACAATGCTCCTGCCCGGCCTTGACATCTAAAGGGCTGACTGTGATGTGTCAGCATCCAAGCCCGTGGTGGATTCATCCAGACACAGGACTGTTGGATCTGAAATAACTTCCATTCTGATACTGGTCTTCTTTCTCTCTCCTCCAGACACACCTCAGATTAGCTGGTTTCCCACCTTGGGGCCCATCACTTTGTTTGTGTCCATATATTGAATGATTTTGTTAATGTGCTAATTTTTTTCTTTTTTTCTTTTTTTTTTGCCTGACTGCTAGTACTTGCCAAATGGTGGCTGAAACTTCTAGGTGTTTTCTTGCTGTCAAAGTCCCCATTGTGCTATCCTTTTGAGCTCCATAATCTGCAGTACTTTTAAAGTTGGCAGGTTGAAGATTTCCTCCTTTGCAGCCAATATGCATAACAATGAGGACTTGCCTCTCTCAAGGGTCCCCAGATCACATTAAGACCAAGTTTCACCAGCCCACTGAAAACCTTCAGTATCTCCTCAACTATTTTGATCAATTAGGAAGTCACTCTTTCCCTTAACGTGACGACAAATATTATAAAAACTTAACACAAGTCAAACAGGTAACACCCCAAAGTTTAGGAAGGGCCCAGCAGGTGGACCATCAGTGATTGTTCTTGACATTGGAAAAATAAAAACCTTCCTTGCAGACATAAAAAAAATTTTTCTTCACTGTGCCTTGCTATGGGATAGAATGAATTTTCCCCCACTGAATTCTAAATGGAATTCTGATTTATGAAACTGCTGCCAAGGGCCACTTCTTTCCTGATGTGGAAAATCATTTTTGCTTGGCCTTGAATTTTAAAACGTACACAGGCCTGCATGCACGCGCACACACAAACACATGCACACACACATACATACAAACACACACATATGCACAAAGGGCAAAGTTAGGGGTGCAGTGACAAAGGATGTGAATTATTTTTACTCAAAGGAAAGACCCAGAGAGGACGTCTCATTTACATGGACTCTACTGTTCACTAAAGAGAAAGCAGAGAACTGTCATTCATTCAACAAAGGGTTTTTTTTTTTTTTTGGTCTTTTTTTTTTAGGGCCACACCTGTGGCATATAGAGGTTCCCAGACTAAGGGTCGAATCGGAGCTGTAGCTGCAGGCATACACCACAGTCATAGCAACACTGCATCCAAGCCTCATTTGCGACCTACACCTCAGCTCACAGCAACGCTAGATCCTTAACCCACTGAGCAAACCCAGGGGTCAAACACACGTCCTCATGGATACTAGTCAGATTCCCTAACCACTGAGCCGTGGTGGGAACTCCATCATTCAACAAATTTTTGTGCACCTAATTTGCACTGGAGACCATTCACAGCACCGAGGACAGAGTGGTCAACAAAAGAGTCTTGGATTGTTTCAAAACAGTCTTGAAACTCGGACTGCAGTAGATGAGGCAGAGAAGAAAGAAAAGAATTCACATATGAGTAATTTAATAAATATGAGGGAATGGAAGTGTTGTGAAGAAAAATAAAGTGAGATAATAGACAAGACTCTCCCTAGGTGCCATTTTGGATAAGGTAATCAGGAACGCATCTCTGGCCGAGACACTGAGCAGAGATCTGAAGAAGTCTAGAGCAAGCCCTGCAGATGTCTGTGGGAAGAGCATTCCAAGTGGAGAGACCAGCAAGTACAGCATCCCTGAGTCAGGAAAGTGCTTGGGATGCCTGACCTCGCTGAACAGATGGAGCGAGGGGTGGGGCAGTATGGACTGAGGGCATAGAGGTGACCAGGAGGGAAACTAGGGAGGGACCACTGGCCTTGGTGGGGAGTTGGCTTGTTGTTCTAAATGGAATGGGATACCAGTGGGTAGATTTCTGCAGGAAAACCATGTGCCCTTATTTAAGATTTTAGAAGGATCCCTGAGCTTCTGAGGAGAACCAAATAGAAGACAGGAGAGCCATGAGGAACTTGTTTATTTCAGGGTGGACCCGGTGGAGATAGTCAGAAGTAGCTGCACTGGGCTTATATTCTAAAGGTTAAAAAAAAAAAAAAGATTATTTTGTATAAGTTGCTGAGTGAATATGAAAGAATAAGAATACATAGGAATGACTCCAAATGTCTTGTATTGAATAACAAGGGAATGGTGGTGCAGTTTAATCAGATGGGGATCGGTGAGGGAGAAGGAGGTTCTTGATGGCAGGAATAGAATCAAGAGTTCTCTCCTGTTGGAAATGCCTAACGGACATCCAAAGAGAGAAGTTGCTTTCCCCCCACATCTGACAGTCTAACCTTGATTCTATTCACTGGAACTCAGGCACAGCTGAAACCAGAACCAATCGTGAGGACCCAGTAATTGGTTGGAACCAAAAGAAAATCGATAATTGATTGGAACCCAATAGAAAATCAAGATAGAGACCATTTAGTCATTTTTCAACGTTATGTTATATTTAATTCAGCTAAAATTCAAACAGAAAACTTGACTTTCAGTATGGGTGAGGGGATTGGTTTTGTTTCACTGTATTTTTCTTTTTTTTTTTTTTGCCTTTTGTCATTTTTGGGCCGCACCCGTGGCATGTAGAGGTTCCCAGGCTAGGGGTCTAATCAGAGCTGTAGCCACTGGCCTACGCCGCAGCCACAACAACGCAGGATCCGAGCCGCGTCTGCGACCTACATGACAGCTCACGGCAACGCCGGATCCTTAACCCATTGAGCAAGGCCAGGGATTGAACCCGCAACCTCATGGTTCCTAGTCGGATTCGTTAACCACTGCGCCACGATGGGAACTCCTCACTGTATTTTTCTATTAATGTGTCACAGATTTTTCTCTGTTAGTACTACATAGTTTGTCACATACATAAGAAAAAAATGTTAAAGCAATGATGGAACGTTAAGGGGAAGATGTTTTACATAATTCAAGACTATTTTTTGAAATTCCAGTTTTGCCAAAATGAGAATCATTTCTTAATTCCTTTCCAAAGCCCAAATGACATATCCACAGAAACAGAAGCAACAAAAACTCATGCAGAAGTTATGCTTCTCTCTGGGGGAAAGTGCTCCGAATACATATCCAAAACTTCTCCTATACACGTAAAACTAAGTCACTTATGTAAACACACTTTTAAATACAACTTCTCTTTCTTTCATTTTAATTTTCAGATTCAATGTTCTTTTTCTTTTTTTTCTTTTTTTTTTTCTTTTTAGGGCTGCACCCACGGCATATGAAGGTTCCCAGACTAGGGGTTGAATCGGAGCTGTAGCCTCCAGCCTACACCATAGCTGCAGCAACGCCAGATCCGAGCCATGTCTGTGGCCTACACCACAGCTCACAGTAACGTTGGATTGTTAACCCACTGAGCAAGGCGGGGGATAGAACCTACAAACTCACGGTTCCTAGTCGTATTCGTTAACTGCTGCACCCCAAGAGGAACTCCCCAGATTCAGTGTTCTTGTGTTCAAAAAGTTTGGTGTACGTAGAAAGAAGGGGATGGATAAATTAGGAATGTGGGATTAATGGATACACACTACTGTACATATCAGATAAATGACAAGGATTAACTATGTAGCACAGGGAGCTATATTCAGTATTTTGTAATAACCTATAATGGAAAAAAATTTTTTAAAGAATATGCATATATATTACTTTGCTGTACACCTAAAACTAACAAAATATTGTAAATCAATGGTAGTTTAATTTTAAAAAGAGTTTGTTATTACTAGATGGTATACAATAACTAAGATTATTCTTGACCTATCACTTTTAAATTCTTTTGATTTTTCTGGTAGTCTGTATTTCGTGACCCACAGAGACAACTCCATCGCTTCAATATGACTTTATTTTTTAAATATTCAAGTCTTTTAGGAAATATGACCTTTTCAGATTACGGTATTATCACACTGCCTCTGCCTTTCTTTGCTCGATCGCTAATAGAATCCCCAAGCCTGGCTAGCTGCACAAAGATCTATGCCTTGAAATCCAGGTTTTGTTTTGTTTTGTTTGTTTTGGGGGGAGGGGGGCGACTATCCTGCAGTATATGGAAGTTCCCAGGCTAGGGGTCAAATCGGAGTTATAGCTGCCAGCCTATGCCGCAGCCATAGCAATGTGGGATCCAAGCAGTATCTGCGACATACACCACAGCTCACAGCAACGCTGGATCCTTAACCCACTGGGCGAGGCCAGGGATCGAACCCGCATCCTTTTGGACACTAGTTAGATTCGTTTCCACTGAGCCGCAATGGGAACTCCCCATATTTTCATTAAAGGGCCTTCACTGATGAAATACTATACTTCTTGGTTTAATAGCTTCGTGATAACAGTATTCAGTGGAAAATGCAATAAATACGGCACAGCAGTTTTATGATTGATTTCAGCATGGTTATTGACTGATGTGACAAATCAAAACTAACCTTTTGTGAATTATGCCGAGTTATTTTTTATAACAATTTTATTTTTTAATTTTTTAATTATAGGAATGTGTTTTTATTCCCAAATATTTTATTTTATTAATTTGTATTAAAGTATGGTGGATTTAAAATGTTACTTCAACTTCTGCTGTACTGCAAAGTGACCCAGCCACCCATACGGAAAATGAGAAGATTCTGACGCTGAGTGCAGGACATTGAGAGAAGCATTTCCTTATGTATTAGGAATGGCTACTCTGAGGCAGGAGATGGGGTGACATATTTATGGACCCTAGAGTCATATCCGCTCCTGAATTCTTCTAACGGTTTTAATGAAATGGTTGAATATTTATTCTTTTTCTTGCAAAAAAATATTATCACAGAATGGATATATCAAGCTGAATACATAAATATTCTAGTGTCTTTCCTTCTCTTAAATGACAAAGAAAGTCTATGAGGCATAATACAGAAGGAATAGAGTTTTAAAGATATTTCTGCACATAAAAATATGACAATAACATATACTCTGTTGAAAGAAAAAAGATACAAATAAGTCAAAAGAGAAACACAAAGATTAATCATACACTCGGCATCTAGAGGATTACAGCGGTTCCAAAAAATGTAAGCTTTTAGACTTACTTCTCTTCACATATATGACCCTAGTGCATGTTTTCAAAAAGTTATCCTTTTCATTTAAGAATACAGATAAATCATCCATTCCTATCAAAAAATGTACTCTCCATGCTGTCATTTAAAACTATTGTACATTTTCCCACTGCATGACCATCCCTGATTTAATTCCCTAGATTGTTCCTAATTTTCCAGTTTTTATAAATAGTACTCTGAAGAACATTCTGTGGATGAGTCTTTGTCCATATTCTCAATTACCTTCCCAAGATAAACCCAAGAAATGCAATTTTGGGATCAAAAATAGGTATATACATAACAGTTTTGAGATTACAAAGCTACCCACTAAAAGTCTCTACCTACTAAAATTCTCTGTACATTTCACAACATCCAGAAATAGATGCATTTACTGAGGGCTTTGTGGAAGCAGCTACATCTTCTACTGTTAAATAAGTGTCTAAAATGTGCAAATGCCAGAACACTATCCATTCCAGCGGTTATTTCCTAGCCTCTATCTCATTCATCTCTGTGGATTTTTTTTCTTTTTTTGGCCATGTGAAATGTACATGCCACACCTTGAACTCTTAAAGTAAATATTTCGCCAGGGAAATCGAAGAACCGGAAAAAAGAGAACCAATGGAAGGGAGGAGGGCCGTCCCTATCACTCCCGTACTTTCCAGAGGAGGCTGTTGTTACTAAGTATATTTATTTAACAGCTCAAAGGTTTTAAATATATACCTGAGTTATTGCTCTGATGATGAAATCTTGGTAGCTCCCTGTTGTAAACTTGAAAATTCCCCTGCGTGCTTCTCAAAGCTGACATGAAGGAGCTGTCCGCAATAACCTGACTAGGCAGAGAATGACTTGCTCAGGAATGCTGCTAGGTCAAGGCAAGGATGCAGACCAGGCCACAGGTTCCTTCACAGCCGTTCGCATTTGAGTTTGAGCCAGCACTTCTCATCTGATCCCTGTAAATGGTATCAGCTAAAAGGCCGTCATGTAGCAGGCGCCAAGTTCTAACATGCGATGTTGAAATATTCCAATAGTATGTTAAATTTGCTATGCTCCTGTAGAAAAGCATTCAGCTACCCATTTGTTATATGTTCTGAGGGTTTTCTAGGAAAGACTAAACTTAACTTTTTATTTAAGGCAATCTGGATCTACAGAGAATATAATCAGAAAGGTTTGCAAAAATTACACACTAAACAGTTCATCGAAGCACTGTGTAAAATAGGAAAGAAAATGAAAATACCCGAAGAGTTAATAATAGTGATAAAAATAATTGTAAGATATCCAAAAGATTGAATAGCGTGTTGTCATTTAAGTAATTTTGAATCATTTTATGCAAGGGGGAAATCCTAATGATTTAATGAGAGAGTAATAGGATATAGCATTTTAAATACCCTGTTAACCCATTATGGGAAATTGCATATATTTATACCCACACATTTAAAAATAAACAGATTGGGAGGAGTGTCCATCGTGGCGCAGTGGTTAACGAATCCGACTAGGAACCATGAGGTTGCGTGTTCGATCCCTGCCCTTGTTCAGTGGATTAACGATCCGGCGTTGCCGTGAGCTGTGGTGTAGGTTGCAGACGCGGCTCGGATCCTGCGTTGCTGTGGCTGCGGCGCAGGCCAGTGGCCACAGCTCCGATTAGACCCCTAGCCTGGGAACCTCCATGTGCCGCATAAAATGACAAAAGGCAAAAAAAAAATAATAATAAATAAAAAAATAAACAGATTGGAAGGAAATCCACCAAAATGGAAACAGAAATGATCTTTAGTAGTGAGAATGTCTCTTATTTTCATATTTTTTCTTTCTTAATTTTTTACAGTAAATAATATTATCTTTTTGATTGTTTTTTGGCCATGCCTGTGGCATGTGTAATTTCCCAGGCCAGGAATTGAACCTGCACCACAGCAGCAACCCAAGCCATAGGGTGACAGCGCCAGATCTTTAACCCACTGAGCTACCAGAGAACTCCTAAATATTGTTTTTATACTTAGGAATAAACTTGGAGTTCCCATTGTGGTGCAGGGGAAACGAATCTGACTAGTATCCATGAGGACGCAAGTTCGATCCCTGGCCTGGCTCAGTGGGTCCAGGATTTGGCATTGCCGTGAGCTATGGTATAGGTCATAGACATGGCTCAGATCCTGAGCTGCTGCGGCTGTGGCTGGCAGCTATAGCTCCATTTCAACTCCTAGCCTGGGAACTTCCATATGCCATGGGTGCAGCCCTAAAAAATCAAAAATGAAGGAAGTGAGGAAGGAAGGAAGGAAGGAAGGAAGGAAGGAAGGGAGGGAGGGAGGGAGGGAGGAAGGAAAGAAAAAACTCTTTGCAAAACTACACATAAAAAGAATCGCATTTCTTTCTAGTACATACAGCACTAAATTAGAAATATGATTTTAAAGGGCTACCTTTGTTTACAGTTTTAGTGTTTTCTAATAAAAATCTGCTCCTGGAAGAGAAAGACTGATCTTATTTCTTAGACTATCTCATTCCAAGCTTTCATGAAAATATTACAATAAGCTTTGCAAAAGTTTTCTGCTCCTATTGATGTTCTCCGGCATAATGTGCTGCCTTAAAGACTATCCAACACATTATGCCGGGAGAACATCAATAATATATGTTATGCTGGAATTTGCAAGATAAAATAGGTGAAAGCTATCTGGAAATAGTTTACATGGGCTAGTAGCCTTTTCAAAATTAGTTGTGAAGTGTTTATTAGGTTAGGAAAAAAAGTGTGCAAAAAACAGTTTCAGAAATAGATTACTTTTCTGGTTAGGGCTAAAGAATAACTGATTAACCACAAATAATTTGTGATATCATTGGGCAAGCCATCGTATGCTCTAGATCTTAGCATCTCCACCAGAAAAATGAAGGCCAAAATCAGATACCCACTCCCTGAATTCTTCTTTGGAAGGAATATACTATTCAATGAGACAAGATAATTATTTTTTTGTATACTTCAAAGTTGCTAAGGGATAAATCTTAAATGTCCACACCACAAAAAAAAAAAAAATCAATCATAAGGCTACAATAGTAGAAGAGTTTATAGCCATTACTTCTACTAAGAAATGAAGCTGCTAATTAAGAAGATCTACTGTACAGCACAACTTTGAAGTATACAATTCGGTATTATTAATGTTGGGCCTTAGATCTCCAGAACTTCTTCATCTTCTAATTTCAAGCTTATACCCACTGACCAACATCTTCTCAACCCACATCCCTGTTCACCACAATCCTACTCTGTTTCTACCAGTTTTGTATGGTCTTATGATTTTAACCAGCTTATCATGCTCCAGTCAACCATGAGGCTGATAAACACTTTCTTGTGTTTCACCATGGTCTGACCCTTAGCAAGCATCCATTTTGAATCTTGTTATTTTTCTTGATTGTGTTACACCATCCAGTCCTAATCATCCTGCTTCTCACAGTGGAAGTTAGGCATATCCTAAAATACCTCGTCACTTCCAGCTACATACATGACCATTTATGGCACATTTCTTCAGCACTCACAGGTGCACATTGGGAGTAAGCCCAATGATGGAATCAGACAAGCAACTGGAATGTTCCACCATGCCCTCTAGCTCAGCCAAGAGATACCAGTCTTCTCGAGATTCATATGTCAACTCAGGAAGAGTAAATGAATCATTGACTTGGTTCAAAAGATGTTTTGATAGCTGCTGGGCGGAGTGCTGAAGTAGCTAGCCAGGAAATGACACCAATAAGGTCAGAGCTTCAGACCCATTACAGAATGTGCTCATTGATTTGCCTCTGGTTTACAGACCTTAACCCCAGCCCATCCTATGTAGGGGGGCTTGTGAGTGATGACAGATGGGTCAGGACAAAATGTGGTCTTTCCTGGAACAACCAGTACAGCATCTCTAGAACAAGTCCAAAAAATTTTATGATGGTTACCGAAAGAATATACCCTTCGTGTTAACTGAGTATAAGCACCTTCTGAATTACTTCCACCTTTCTTGAGGACTATCACATTCCCTCTTAGAAAAGCACAGGTGAAAACTGTCAGATTCTCTCAAACATCTGTCTCATACAGACTAAGTTTTCTAGGAAAGAACTTTCTCCTGGAGATGAGTCAAGGGCAGCTGATGATTTGGGTTCAAGCTGAAGGACGAGTAGGACTATTAGGGGAATAAAAAGTTAAGAAAAGCTATATGATTTTAAGAAATTGTATGTTGTACACTGTAGACTTTTGGAGAATTTTCCGACTCAGACTATGTATTACTAATTGATAGAGATACATAAATCCCTATGTATCTGCCTAGTTTTTCAAATTAGAAAAACAATTATAAAAACAGGAACCTAAAACATTACAGACCCTGGGTAGCACATAAAACATATTAATATGTGTTTCTTTCATTCATTTCATTTATGCTCAATTTATCTCATTTTAATATAGCTACATTTTTCTTTCAGTGTTTTAGCTAATTCTCTCTCTTCTTTTTTCTTCTCTCTCCTTTTCTTCTTTTCTCACTCTTCTCATCCTTATTCTTTTTAACATATAAAATGAGGTATTTTTCCCTTTCTTTCTACTTCTCTTTTTTCCCTCTCACTTTCTGCACTAAATAACGGTATTCAAGGGTACAATTTACTTAATCAACTCTAGAAGATATGTTGTCCCTTTTACTTATTGTTTTAAAAATATGTATTTACTTTCTTCCTCTGCCCTCAATAGAAAATATATTAGCTGATTCCTCTATAGACTTTTGGTAGTCTGGAATAAGTTGGTATTAGAGTTCCCACCGTGACTCAGTGGTAATGAACCTGACTAGTATCCATGCAGACGTGGGTTCAATCCCTGGCCTTGCTCAGTGGGTTAAGGATCCAGTGTTGCCATGAGCTGTGGTGTAGGTCACAGACGCAGCTCAGATCTGGTGTTGCTGTGGCTGTGGTGTAGGCCAGCAGCTGCAGCTCCAATTTGACCCTAGCCGAATATGAGAAGCTCCGTATGCCATGAGTGTGGTCCTAAAAAGACAAAAATAATAGTAATTAGTATAAGTTGATATTATCAACACAATTTTAGCCATTAAAAATGAGAAAGTTTGTTTTGGAATGAAAACTAAGAAAAATATTCAAGCATAAAATTCTTCATCCCTCCAACTTCAAGGAATTCTGATCCTTGTTGAACCTAAGAATAAATAGCATAAATAGGAGGATACTATAGGAATGGAGGGAGTTATTTGGAGAATCTGGAAAGCTAAATCTAATGAGAGCTTTCACTGAAGAAGGAGCAGGGAAGATGACACTGAGTATTATGCTTCCTATAATTTATAGCAATAAAATACATTGGAAAATCTTCATCTTTCAGGAATTCCAATCGTGCCAAGTACATAAATAAGAAATCAACACTGAGTGGTAAACATGACTGAATTACCCTACAGAGTGTGAAAGAAGACCGTTTTAGGGAAGCACATAAATACACATAAGTATTGGCTGAACATCTGCCACGTGGTCAGGTTGGCTGGAGGAAATAGCCAGAAGTCTGAAGGTCTAAGTTCTGATGGCACCTAGGTCACACACTAGCCACCTGGCCTTCATCAAACCACTAAGTTTTAGCCTCAGTTTCTTCATCTAAAAAGTGGGGATAAGTGTTTCCAAGTATCATTGAGAGGATTCATAAGGCAATCTAAGCAAAAGCACTTTGTACAGTGTAAGGTACAAATCAAATGCAAGCTATTATTGACTGACCAATAATGTTTCCACCACACTATGTGGTCAAGACAACGAGGTAAAAAAAGACAGTCTTGGTGGTTGAGAAGCTTACAGTTTATTTAGAAAGAAAAATCATAAATCAGCGAAAAAGTACTAACAGCAAGCACTTACATAACAACTTGTTGGCAGGTACTTTCCTAGGTATTTTATATAAATTTTTTCAATCATTACAATAACACTGTAATGTTATAATATTATAACATTACGATAAAATTATAATGTTATGATAACATCTAATATAATATAATATTATATATATATATATAAAAAACACATGTGCAATAATTGCTAGTATTATTCCCACTTAACAAGTGAAACTGCTACAAAGAAATATGAAGTAACTTGTTCAGAGTCACAGGTACTAAGAGAAGTGAGATTTGAACCCAGGAGTAGAGGGGGTAATAAGAAGAAAGAGAAAAGAAAGAGAAGAAAGAGGAAAGAGAGGGGGAGAAAGAGATGAAAGGTATCGAGAAAGAAGGAAATAAGGCTCTAAATTCTGTGTTTCAGGTTGTGAGCTATTAAAGGAGATGTATTATTCAGGTAACCAACTACCTTCTGAAAACCAGTTCTGATGAGCTTTCTCAAAGAAGCCAAGATATTTAAAAATTACTCTCCATCCTTAGAGTGAAGTGTGGATATTTTAAAAAATTAGGTATTATATAGAAATCTAAGACTTGACTCTTCATACAAAAGGAGAAATGAAGTTTTCCATTTAAAAATAAATACAGTATTCTCACTAGATACCGGTGCAAAAAAATAAAAAAACCTTTGAAAGTTCCTAGAGGTGGAAAGGTCACCTCCTGCCCCTGTGAAAATGTCTTGTATGCATCTTCTCAAATAAATTTTTAAAAGCTAGCCACACCCCACTCCCATCCCATCATTCCACATGGCTTTGCTGTCACGTGACACCGTCGGACAATCCCCGCAGTGTGTGGGCCAGGTGTTCTGGCCAAGTCTCCAAGGATTCCTCCTTGGCTTTAACCTCTGCAGTTTATAGATTGCTGGTCTTTTTAGTCTAGCTTTTTTGTGTGACCTATTTAGCGTTTCCTGTTTGCCAGGAAGAGACTTGAATTTGGAGTTATCTGTCAGCACCAAGTCACAGTCAATGCCTTAAAACTTGAACTGGATCCAGATCCTAGGAGTGACTAAGAGCAGCCCAGCAGGATCACGCACGAACTACCTGATCCCCTCCTTCAAGGCCGTGAGAACGACGCTCCTGGACTCAAACAGGGGATTGGAGGTGAGCTTCTCAGAACCAGCGCCTGGGCTATGATCAAGATGAAAGAGGAAGAGGAGGTGTGATTTCAAAGGAGGATTTGGACACGAGGAGGGAGAATAACAAGGCTTAGGAAAGCACATGTCAGACTCCAGACATAGAACAGAGTCAAGAGTGGAGGCAGGGGGACTAATTGCCTTTCTCTCCCTGGGGATGGCCAGATCCTGCTTCTTGGAGCCACCCCCCCCCCACTATGAAAGTGGTCCCCACATACATCTATAAGCTTGGGGGAGACCCTCAAAAGGGGACGGTCCTCACTTCCTGGAGTTCTGCCCCTGCCTTCCAATGTGCGAGCTATCACCTTATGACTTTTTCAGAAACCTAAGAATCCTTCTGGTCTGGTCTATCACCCAGCAATATGGACACGCTGGTTTAAAGACCTTCTCTAGTATATTGGCCCTCAGCATGGGATGACTCCTTTTAGCCCCTCTAACCCTGCCTGACCCATCATTGTTCATATCCTACTTGGCATTTGAGACCCAAGTTCAGAGGCTACATTTCCTGCGCAGTTTCCACAATGGGATGAAATAGTGTTTACTTTGAATCCCCACAGGCTTGTCTTTTCACATCACATAAGAACCTGTGCTAGTCTTTTTCTGTACAGCACCTGACAGAGAGCAGAGGTCCAAAATTGTGTGCCAGATGAATGAACCAGCCGAAATCACTTTTGGTGATCCCCGCCCCTCATTCCCCATTTCTATGAGTCACTAATTCTTTTACACACTTTGCTTCCCTCTCTCCTATCACACCTGCCCCAGCCTCGGTCTCAGAACTCCATGTCTGTTTTAATACAGCAGTTCTCGGCTATCACATAATTGAAGAATATAATGATAATGTCATGAAGAAACTTGTTCTCTATTATTCCAGGTGGTGGTTCCCAAGGAAAAGAGAATGTGGACCAGTTCCCCCTCTCTGTGGGGCTGTTTTTGAAAAACAAAACAAACAAAACAAGAAAGAACTCTTTGTAGAACCTAGATCTTAAGACATAAATGAGAAAAAAGAATGATGATAGAAGGGTTACATAAAGAGAGTGAGATGTAGAGATTTGGGGGGGACAGCAACCTTGAGTTTGAAATTTTAGAGAAAAGGAAAAATTAAAATTAATACATCTTTAATTTTTATGATGTGGCATTAGACTGTCTACAGATCTTCATTCTTCTCAAGATGCACCTTGCATTGAAATCAAGATGGCCTCCTCTGTCACCATAATGGCCATTAATAGTGAATGCTCTCTAGGTGACGTTTTACTTACACTCATCATCCTTTGGGTACATATTTACATACCTCTCTTACGATAAGAGATATGGGGAGAGGAGTAACTTGCCCCATGTTACCCAACTAATAACATCAGAGCTGGGACTTGGACCCAGATCAGTCCAGACACACTGCCCTGAAGGCAATCACTGAAGGTAGTCACTGCACACCGGACTGTCAAGCTTGATAAGCCACCGTGGTCCAAGTTCACATGCCTAGACTATAGTAGAAATTGCATTTCAGTCATGAATGACCTTATTCCGAAATCCAAGCTTCTTCAGCTTTCTGCTTTGATTTCCACCTCGGCTACCTTGCTTCTTTCTGTTCCCCTAAAGACATTTCCCAACCTTTCATGGCATTGCTAGAAGTTACCCTGTCTCCCATGATGCTTTTCTTCACTACCCTTGATTTAAAATTATCACTTATTGCACTTTGCTACAATTCTTTTAAACTGAAGGATTATTAACTTCAATTTTCTGGATCCTTTGAACCTATGGTTGGTCTTCAAGATATTTATTAAATTACAGAAACCATACATAAGTTATCGGGTCTATCCAACACAATATTGAAGGAGGGGAACAAGGCTACCAAACATGAAGACTTACCGTAAAGCTACAGTATTCAAGACAGTGTAGTATTGGTGAAAAGATAAGCAAATAGACCAGTGGAACAGAATAGAAGCTCCAAAAATAGATTTACATAAACACTGTCCACTGGCCTTTGACAAAGGAGCAAAGGCAATTTAATGGAGGATGATAATCTTTTCAACAGATGGTACTAGAACCACGGGACACCTACATACAAAAAAAAAATTACACAGACCTTACACACTCACAAAAATTAACTCAATATGGCCCATAGATCTGACTGTAAAATGCAAAGCTGTAAAATTCCTAGAAGATAACATAGGAGAAAATCTAAATGACCTTAGCTATGGTGATGACTTTTAGATACAATACCAAAGGTACAATCTGTGAAAGAAATAAATGATAAGTCAAATTTCATTACATTAAAAACTTCCGTTTCTGCAAAAGATTTGGGATTTCTCTGATGATGTATAAGGTGGAGTGCCTTTTAATATGCCTGTTTACTACCTGTATTTCATCTTTATTTAGCTGTCTGTTAAAGTCTTTGGACCATTTTTAATTGGATTCTTTGTTTCCTTATCATTGAGTTTTAAGAGTTCTTTGTAGATTTTGAATAACAGTCTTTTATATGATGAGTCTTTTGAAAATAGTCTTTCCCAGTTTGTGACTTTTTTTCTCGTTACCTTAGCTTTGTCTTTCATAGAGCAGAAATCTTTAACTATGCTGCTGTGGAAGATATGGAGCACCAGGAACTCTCATTCATTGCTGGTGGGAATGCAAAATGGTATAGCCACTTTGAAAAACCATCTAGTAGTTCTTTACACAACTAAATGTACTCTTACCATGTGATCCATTGGCCTTTATACTAGGAGTTTATAGCATCTTTAGTCATAGTTGTCAAAACTTGGAAGCCACCAAGATATCCTTCAGTAGGTGAATGGATAAAACAGCTGGATAAACTGCATAAAATTGATGTGGCACATTCAGACAATGGAATACATTGATTCCTTGGCATCTGTGGAAAATTTGTTCTGGGACCACCACGGATACCAAAATCCATGGATGTTTTGACTTGAAAAGACACATGTACTCCAGTGTTCTTTGCAGCACTCTACGCAATAGCCAGGTCATGGAAACAGCACTCTACGCAATAGCCAGGTCATGGAAACAGCTTAAATGCCCATTGACAGAGGAGTGGATAGGGAAGATATGGTACATAACACACAATGGAATATTACTCAGCCATTAAAAGGAACAAAATACCAACATTTATAGCAACATGGATGGACCTAGAAATTATCATGCGAAGTGAAAGCAGTCAGACAATTAGACAGCAACACCCAATGTTACCACTTACATGTGGAAACTAAAAAGACACAATGAACTTCTTTGCAGAACAGACAATGACTCACAGACTTTGGAAAACCTTGGTTTTTCTAATAAGACAGTCAGGGGGTTGGGGGGATGCATTGTGGGTTTGGGACACAAAATCTATCAAATTGACTTGTGATGATTTTTGTACACCTATAACTGAAATAAAATGCATTGTTATTTAAAAAAAAACCATGGATGGTTTTTTTCCCATATAAAAATTAGTGTATTATAATCTGCAGACATCCTCTCTTATACCTTAAATCATCTCTAGATTACTTATAATGCCTAATACAATCTAAGTGCCATGTAAATAGTTGCTCACTTGCAGCAAATTTGTGTTACATTTTGGAAATTTCTGGAATTTTTTCCTGAATATTTTCCATCCATAGTTTGTTGAATCCACAGATACTGAATCCAAGGATATGGAGGACAAACTGTATTGTTCGCTGCTAAAAAGAAATGAGTTATCAAGCCAAGGAAAAGACATGGAGGAAACAAGTGCTTATTACTAAGTGAAAGAAGCCAGTCTGAAAAGGCTAAATACTGTACGCTTCCAACTATATGACCCTCTGTAAAAGGCAAAACTATGAAGACAGTAAAAAGATAGTGGTGGAGAGGGGTTTGAGGTGGTGGGAGGAGTGAACGGGCAGAGTACAGAGGATTTCCAGGGCAGTGAAAATTCTCTATACGATACTATTATTATGGCTGTCATTTTACGTTCGTCAAAGCCTCTCGACTGTGTAACACCACGAGTGGATCCTAACATAAACTATGGACTTTGGGTCATAATGAAATCCATATGGGTTCATCAATTGTAACAAATGCATTTGGTGCATTTGTGGGGGGCAGGGAGTATGTGGAAAATCTCTGTGCTTTCTGCTCAATTTTTGCTGAGAGCCTGAAGCCGCTTTTTTAAAAAATGTCTTAAAAAAGTCAGGTCTATGAACACAGGTGCATTTTTCTGAGAAGACGGGCCACCGTTTTCATCAGAGCCTTTAAGGATCCCGTAACTTCAAAAGCTGAAGAATCACTGCCTTGGAGCATTTCTGCAGAATTTTTTATTTTCTCTGAAAAAAAAATCTGTGCTTATTCCTTTAAATTCATTTCCCCGAGCCCACCATGCAGAGGACTTTCAACTGCCCCGACTCTTTTCTGTGATACCCACTTGGCTCCCCATTGCTCTTAGTCATTTCCTATGGGTAGAATTACAGGACTCCTACTATTTGAAATGGTAGTTTCCCAGCTTCGGCGCCACTCTCTTTCCTTTTCCTCATTCAGATAATCATGCCGCACTGTTTGTGTGCTACTTGATGCCCCCTCCTTAGAAAATCTAACTGATATACTGTTCCCAGCTCCTTATCTCTAGGTTTCCCCATTCTGCCTGGCTGAGTAGGTAGTTTCCTGGTGCTGGGACCAGAGCCAATTAATACTTGTGGGTCTGTTTTGTTTTGTTTTCTGTTCCCCAAGGAAAAAAACCCAGCTCTGTTGGGAAACATGAAGAAAGTGAGCCTACTTTATTCCTGTCACCTACTTTTGTCAGTTCAGGACTTCAAATTAGAAATATTAAATTGGTTTGGAGGGAAGTGGGTAGACTGTACGAATCCATTGTAAAACTTCAGTGTTGCAGGTGACTTTAGAATCTATTCACCCAACTCAGCAAATCAGTCAACCACACACCAAAGAGTTTTGTCAAAGTCTTACAGCTAGTTAGTTGCAGGGTCAGGAGAATGGTTTTCCTAAACCATTCTGCACCACCAATGTCAAAGATGCACACGTGCTCTTTTCTTACTAGAATCAATATTTTTCTACTTTAATGTACCAACGCTTCTTAGCCAACAACATCAGGAACATGCGGATACATAACACAGGAGCAGTTTTTCTGGCTAGATGCCCAAGCTGAATAACATACATACAGATTAGATATCACTCACTCTGAAAAGGAAAATGTAAATAAAAACCAAAGTTCTGAACACATCTAAAGGGAAAACAACTGAGGATCTGCCAACAGGCTTCATGGATCAAAGTCTAGCAACTGACTGTCTCTGGGCTCAGCAGTAAGCTCCCAGCCCCTCACTGAAATATTACATCTGTGTAGACATCTCTACCGCCAAAGGCTGGCAGCAGCTTCTGCTAGTCGTGTGGTTCAGGGGCCCTCCAAAGGTAAGGCAGAGGTTCTCTAACCAGCATCTCACTACCTTCATTTTCTTTCCAAAAGAAATGACCCATCATAAGTTCTATCAACTCTGCCCGAACTCTCTGCCTCCCAACTGCAGCTTCCCCGGGAGCGATGAAAAGGAGAAAGTGCTGGTTTGTTTCTCATTTTATCCTTTGGAGGCCACCACCACGTCCATGTTCAGGAAACCATGGACACAATTCAGAACACACTGGGGATTCTTCTTTCTGGTGTCATGGAGATCTGGGAAAATGAAGTTGGGGACAGGAAGCAGGTGAAGGGGAAAAGGTTGTGATACTGGGCTTCAACTTGAGTGGACAAAGGAGGGCAAGGAGGATATTCTAATAAGAAGGGCAGAGGTTTTCAAGAAAGCACTTGAGATGATGGTGCTACATAAGGAATTGCTACATGGTTTGGGAATCAGAAGTATGCTAGATAGCTATCTAGTTTTTTCTTTCATTTGAACAAGAGGATTTCTTTAAAGTATATTTCAATTTCCCCTCTTAGCCAGCACAGTTCCCACTCCTCCATGGTATCTGGGGTGGTCTGGTTGTCCTCTGTGGTCCTGTGTTACAATGATGGAACCTAGTCAAAGTGGGGCAGTGCCCCCAAGTCCTGGGATGATTAGCAATGCCATATAAGCGATTGTCCAATTTCTCCCCTAAGCCAATGGTTCCTAGATTATATTGCATGGTTCCTTATTATACTGAAAGAAGAAGGAAGAGAAATCTCTTTATATTTTTTTTAACAGTTACATAGCACTTAGACATCTTAAGGACTAGACTTTGTTCTTAGTGATTTTTTTTGTTTTTGTTTTTACTTTTTAGGGCCATACTTGTGGCATATGGAAGTTCCCAGTCCAGGACTCAAACTGGAGCTGTAGCTGCTGGCCTATGCCACAGCCTCAGCAACTTGGGATCCGAGCCACGTCTGCAACCTATACCACGGCTCACTGCAACACCGGATCCTTAACCCACTGAGCAAAAGGAGGGATCGAACCCACGTCCTCATGGATACTAGTCAGGATCATTACTGCTGAGCCACAATGGAACTCCCTCTTTTTGTTTTTCTTTTTTTTAATTTTTAAATATTAACTCATAATACACATAAATTCTCTACTAGGAGATTTCATACCTGTTATTTATTCCAGTGTTCCTCAATGATACTTAGGAACTACTCATGGGATTTTGATTAACAATGATGAGTGCTAAATGAATTCAAAACCAATCCTTACAACAACCGCAGGAGGTAGGGATAGTCATCCCAATTTTATAGAAGAGAAAACTGAGACCCAGAGAAATTTGTACCCTGTGCAAGGTCACTTGACCTATAAGTGCCAGAGCCGAGGTAAACATGAGTCGGCCTGACTCTAAAGCTCATGCTCAGCAACACAATACGGGAGTTCCCGTCGTGGCTCAGTGGTTAATGAATCTGACTAGGAACCATGAGGTTGTGGGTTCGATCCCTGGCCTTGCTCAGTGAGTTAACGATCTGGCGTTGCCGTGAGCTGTGGTGTAGGTTGCAGACGCGACTCAGATTAGGTGTTGCTGTGGCGTAGACCAGCAGCTGTAGCTCCAATTGGACCCCTAGCCTGGGAATCTCCATATACCGCGGGTGCAAAATACAAAAACAAATACAAAACAATAAAAAGCAAAAGTACAAAAACAAAAAAACCCACAAAACCCCAAGGGAAGGTGAGTGCATTGATGCTTTCTACCTTGTGCGGGACACTCAGCGGGGTACTGTCACATCGCAAACATGGTATCTTGGGCTCACTAAACCACTGTGGGACAGAGGAGCCTGGACCACTAGAACCAGGACCTAGGGTCGAATAGGAAAAAGGTAGATGGAAACTACAGAAATTGGGAGCAGTGCAAATTGTAGATCATCCAGGCAGAAGAGGGGGCTGTCAGTACACAAAGCATGAAAGACCCTGGAGTATCCCAGGGAATGACGAGCAATCTATGAAAGCACTTACCCAATATGATGGAGAAGGAAACAAAGAACAATGGCAACATGAGCAGGAGCTAATGAGCCCAAGCCCCTGGGCCGAGTTTTCAGGCAGGGCTGGGGTCCCTCCGTGAACCACTAAGAGCAGAAAGACCTAGAGAATAAGACAGGGGCAGTCTTCAGGACTGTGACCTGAGACCAGAGATGTGGCCTGGGCCTCAGCAGTCAGGGTCAGAAGCCCCATAATCATGCCTGTGGAACATGGTCAAGCCATGCCAGTAGCAAGAGGTGGAGTCATAAATTGTTCCCCAAAAGAAGTATCTTCAACACTTTTCTGTGGACCACATTGTCCCTGGAGATGGTGAAAGGTAATCTTGTATGGCCATGGGCTAAATTAACCAAATACTTTACTGATGTTTTTGTAGAAACATGTACATACTCGGATTGATTTCACATCTCAGAAGGGGAACATAAGGCATTCCCAAATACATTTGACCTCAGAATTCCTTTTTTGTTTTTTAGATGCTACCTTCTGGGACATCAAAGCACTCTTTGGGAAGCAAGGAGGCAAAGTTTCTTAAATCCATTTTCCAGCCCAAAGATTGAAAATAGGTCCTTAAAATGAAGAAATGCTGTATTGGTGGGTATGTAGAGGAGGCTGTGGGAACTGGGCGGGGCCAGGCAGACACAGGCACTGATACATAGAAACATCATTTCTGGTGGCTTAGTGGTTAAGAACTCAGCATTGTCACTGCTGTAGCTCAGGCTCGGTCGCTGGTCCAGGAACTTCTGCATGCCGCAGGGGGGCCAAAAAAAAAAGGGGGGGGAAGGAATAAGAACGATCAGTTCTGCTTTCAGGAAGTTTACACTCTAAGGAAATCCAGTTCTTTGAATGAGGTGGCTATACCTTTTTTCCTATTTACCCAAGGCATACTGTCATCGGCATGAAATCTTTGCTCATGTTCTCCTCACTTCTTCGTGAAGTCAGTCACTAAAATAAAGTGGGACGTACCCATACAATGGAATATGTATCAGCAAAAAATTAAAACTGAAGTGCTGCTACATCCTACGACATGGATGAAACTCAAAAGCTTTACGGTAAGTGAAAAGCAGCCAGATCCAAAAGACCACGTCGTGTATGAGTCCATCTATATGAAATGTCCAGAACTGGCAAATCCAGAGAGACAGAAAGTAGAAAAGTAAGAGCTGGAGGTGGAGAGAAATGAGGAGTGACTGCCAAAGTGCTAGGGGTAGGGTTATCTGGGAGGGAGTGGATAAAAATATTCTAAAATAAGATTGCAGGAGTTCCCAGGTGGCTCAGCAGGTTGAGGATCTGGCATTGTCACTGATGTGGCATGGGTTTGATCCCTGGCCTGGGAGCTTCTGCATGCTGCAGGTGAGGCCAAAATAAGAAGAAGAAGGAGGAGGAGGAAGAAGAGGAGGAGGAGGAGACTGTAATGATGGCCACACAATGCTGTGAATCTATTTTTAAAAACATTGAATTTTACACTTATAACTGATATGTGAATTAAATCTTAGTAAAGCTTTTTTAAAAAATGAGTTACTGGGAACTTTCCAAATGCCTGGCTTACTTGGCTTCTCATCTGCTCAGCACACTTTCTTGCCTTCTCACCTGCTCAGAACTTGAAGAAATAGACACTTTCTTTTCAATCAAGTCACTAAAACCCTGAACTGGGGGAGAATGTACCCTTGGAACACTTAGCCTCCATAAAATAAACTGATTTGCTAGACATTCTCCCTAGAGGACAGCCGTCTCTCCCAGTCACACCCCACAACCGCCTGTGTTTATATGAGACAAGGTCGGCCCAAAGGGCAGCACCACAGCAGGTAACGGTGATGAAGACCAGCATTCACCAGGGATTCAAGAGGCCATTTCTTATTTTAAAAAAAGAAAAAAACTTTTTGAAAAGTATTTTATTGAATAAGCTAATTAAATGACAGGAGGTCAGGGTTAGGGTAAACAAATTTAGAAGCTTGGACTCCTGAGAACTACCAAGATCATGAAAAATAAGGAAAGACGGACTCTGTCATAGACCAGAA
Source organism: Catagonus wagneri (assembly GCA_004024745.2). Taxonomy (NCBI): domain Eukaryota; kingdom Metazoa; phylum Chordata; class Mammalia; order Artiodactyla; family Tayassuidae; genus Catagonus; species Catagonus wagneri. The sequence goes on from PVHT021183553.1 coordinate 9,098,650, forward strand.
GGGAGAAAGGAGGCAGGCTGACTAAATAGCCTGTGGTCTCCTGGAGCAACTCTCACACAGCAAAAGAACATTAGTGGAAAACCAGTGAAGTCTCCCTAAGTCTGCAGTTGAGTCCAGAGTAAAGTGCCCACATGACTCTGCTCTGGTACGGCGCCCGGGTCAGGAAGCTGGCCACAGCAGGGCAAGGCCTGTGCAGGGCACACAGGAAGTCTGAACCATCTCCCTAACTTTCCTCTAAATCTAAAATTATTCCCAGATAGAAGAGCAATATTTACTTTCATTTTTTAATTATATTTTCATTTGCTGTAAGTCAACCACCGCCAATAATTTTATTGTAGTACAGTTGACTTACAATGTTGTGTCAGTTCCAGGTGTATAGCAAAGTGAATCAGTTGCATGTATACATGTTCTTTCTCAGATTCCTTTTCCATAGAGGTTATTACAGAATATTGAGTCGAGTTCCTTGTGCTGTGTAGCAGGTCCTTGCTGGTCACATGTGTTACACATACTAGTGTGTACATGTTAATACCAAACTCTGAATTTATCCCTCTCCCCCACGTTTCCTCTTTGCTAACCATAAATTTCATTTTTAAATCTGTGACTCTGTGCACTTATTTACCGGTAAATAAGTAAAAAAGCAACATTTAAAGTATATAAAAGGCCTTTCATAAATGGAGCCCAGTCAAAGCTAATTGGTATTATCTTCTTACCTTAACCTTGTCATTTCTCCTGCTTTTTCAGGAAATACTTTAACTCTCACAGGGTCTTTCTCCACAGCCTGATGTTCCTCCGTGTCCTAACATCTCACTGACACCTCTCTGCTCTTTTTCTCTCTATCTCATTAGAGATTTTATTTATTTTCCTTTTCTTTGGATTTTTCTCTGGAAGAAGAATTCAGGGAAAACTGAGTCAACGTGGGACCATGGGCTTGCTTATTGGGTGACTTCTCTCCCTTCTAACTCAAACACACACATATGCACATACTTGAAGCAAGAATTACTTAACTGCAAATACTGCATAATCCATCTGCTTCCTACCGCCAGCTCTTTAAAGGTCAAACTACCCCTATAACAACCTAAAACTTTGGAGCAGAAGCCATGAGTGGAAAAGGTACATTCTTATACTTTTATTTTCTTCTGAAACAAATGGCTGTTGGAAGTGATGCAAAGTAAAAACATGTAGAAAACACATCGTGTGTGTTGGGATTGCTCCTGTCAGCACTGAGGCAGGAAGAAAAAGCTGAACCAAAACGTGTAGATGAAAACATTTTTCTTTTCATTACAAGAAACCGCTTTACAGTTAACAACACTTTTCACAAGCATTTTCAAGGTGTGGGAGAGAATGTTTCCAGTTTCTATCAGAGCAGGAAAAACACCATCAAACCAGGGATAAAATGTTAATACCATGTTTCTTAGAAATCAGTGTTCAGACACTTACCAAAGCAACAGGAAGGTAAAGGGCATAGAAAGCGCCTGTAACTCCAGGTGGAATAGAAATGAAAGATTTGTAATCAGAGGCAGAGGAGAGGCCCAATGCCCTTTTCATGATGGATGGAAATTCTGAGAGCTTTTACCAGAATTTTGATTTTAAAAATTAGGAAATGGAAAATCATAGACTCATTTCCTCCCCTGTTTTCTTTTTCTTACTTTTAAGACTGACTTACCTCGATTTGAAGACTTTCTAGGGTCACCGTAGAGGTGGAAAAACCTACTATGAAGCGTGACCTACTTAGAGTTCAGTGATATTTTCATAGAAACTTTAGAGCTCTCTAGCACAACCACTTGCATTTCAGAAAGAAGCGGGGGCCCAGATCCATTGAGTAACTTTCCCAGGTTGAGTTTATCCAGTGATGAAGAGCGGGGGCCAGGATCCATTGAGTAACTTTCCCAGGTTGAGTTTATCCAGTGGTGAAGAGCAAGATGCCACTCCAGGTCTTCTAACACCACACACACCACAGACCAGTTTTCATCTACCCATCACTCTTCTTTCTGCTCATCTCACTTTGGGGAAAAAAATGTCGTGTCGATACGCAGAAAAGGTAAGACTACTCACAATCACATTAAAAGGAAAGGGATACATAACCACAAGAAAAAGGGCAAAGGAGGACTGAGATAATAATAATAATCTCTTATGGAAAAGGAGTTCTTCAATCATTATGTTGTAAACTGTCTATTGATATTGGAGTATTTGTTCAGAAAAAAAAAAAAACGTGATTTCAAAGATTACATTCAAATTCGAGCTCAGAATGCTCCTACCCTAGGTAACACCCCATCCTCCCATCCATAAATATTATAGGATAACTAATTATGCAAAGAATAAATATGCCACTATCCTAACACCTGCCGCTTAGAAATACTCCCAGAGAAGGAACTGTTTTTGTAAGCAAACTGTCATGATCAGCGGGTAAATTCATCATAAGCAGAGACAAAAACACAAAAGGGAAAGCTAAAGTGTTCTGCACTAAAAATCAATAGAAACTAAAACACAAAACCATAAAACTGTTAGAAGATAACACAGGAAAAAAATCTAGACAGCCTTGTGGACAGCAATAATATCTGAGATACAACACTAAAGGCAAAATCCATAAAAATTGATACCATAGACATCATTAAAACTTAAAACTTCTGCTCTGCAAAAGACACGGCCAAGGGAATGAGAAGGGAGACCATAGACTAGGATAAAATACTTGCAAAGAGATGTGTGGTAAAAGGTTGTTATCCAAAATATACAAAGAACTTTTAAAACTCAATAAGATAAGAAAACAAACCAATTAAAAAATGGACCAAAGACCTTAACACACACCTCACCAAAGAAGATATACAGATGGCAAATACACATATAAAAAATGCCCCACATTTTACATCGTCAGGGAAATGCAAATCAAAATGGCAATGAGACACCACTCCAAACCTATTAGAAGAGCCAAAATCCAGAACACTGACAATAGCAAATGCCGACAAGGATGTGGAACACCGGGAAACTTTATTGCTGGTGGGAATGCAAAAAAATTACTTTGGAAGACCATTTGGAAGTTTCTCACAAAACTAAACATACTCTTGCCAAGCAAGCCAGCAACTGTGCCCCTTGGTATTAATCCAGAGAAGCTGAAAACTTACATCCACACAAAAACCGGCATGTGGATATTTATAGCAGCTTTATTTGTAATTGCCAAGCAAACAAAAATTTGCTTTTGGAAGCAACCAAAAAGCCTTTTGATGGGTGAATGGATGAATTAACTTCAATAAATCCAGGCAATGAAATATCAGTCAGTGCTAAGAAGAAATATGCTTTCAGGCCATGGGAAAGACATGGAAGAAACCGAAATGCCTATGACTAGGTGAAAGAAGTCAATATGAAAAGGCCACAGTGTATGATTCTAATGATACAGCATTCTGGGAAAAGCAAAACTGTGGAGTCAGTAAAAAAGATTAGTGTTGCCAAGGATTGGGGGAAAGGAGGAAGGATGAAAAGGCAGAGCACAGAAAAAGTTTTAGGGCAGTGAAAATACTCTGTCTGAGACCATAATAATGGATTAATGTCATTATACATTTGTCCAAAGAACGAACCCTAGTGTAAACTACAGACTTCCCGTGTTTATGTGACTGATGTGTCAATGCAGCTTTGTCACTTGTAACAAATTACCATTCTGGCGAGAGACGTTGATGGTGGGGAAACCTGTGGGGGGACGGGAGGAGGGAAGCAAGGGTGTATGGGAAACTTCACCTTCCTCTCAATTTTGCTATGAATTTAAAACTTGGAAAAGGGGGGGTAGGGAACTTGGTTATGATGAAAGAGTAGGAGAAGGACAGTAGGATGACCATAAGAACACTCTAGCTGAACAGAGCTCTGGTGCTCTCAGAAGCTCTGGGAGGACAGCAGACCACGTAGAACCCTTCTGAGCAGATTGTTTGAGTTGGAACCTAAGGAACAAAGCAATCACTGGCTCGCTCCATATACACATGCATGGCAGCCTGCAGTGAGGGAAAGAGGGTTGGGTGTCCTGCCAAGAGTGTCAGCTGTGCGGTTTACAGGGCTTGATCAGGTCACTTGGAAGTATGGATTTCATTCATCCAGTATAACCTTCCCCTGTCATCACACAGGCCAAGGAGCAAATAAATTTGACTTCTGGGAGCTTTCAAACTCTCTCTCTCCTTTCTTTCGTTTGTGCCTGCGGTTCATTGTCTTGCCTCGTGCTATGAGTGTGATCTCTGTGGCTGTGGGGCTCTCAAGGAGCAAAGTCCCAAGAGGAGAACCTCAAAGATGACCCAGAGGACTTCACACAGACCTTCACCAAATAGAGGAGACACGTTCAAAAGGAAATTTAACAGGAACATACAGGGAGCTCAGCAAGGGCAAGGAGGAAGGGGAAATACAGATAACCTAGCAAAACTCTTTGCTTTATACTGAAAAATCGAAGGAGGCAAGGGGCCCCAAATTAGTCGGCTGGTTAAAGTAGAGCCTCGCCTGCGGATTGTCGGATCCGTGCTGGCACAACTACATGCACCCCATTTTGAACCATGCCAGCACCTCCCTCAAGCATCCGACCACGTTTTCCAGGACTGTTTCTGACTTGGAGAAAACTAGTGATTCTCCTAAATCCAGCGGTCTTCTTCCTCAGCTGAAGTACATTCCCTGAATCAGCTCATGTGGACAAAATGGGACTTTGCCGTAGCCCAGAGCTCAGTGGATGCATTATCATCAGGAAAAGGAAGCTCCAGAAAGGAGGAAACTCTCAGGAAAACACTTCTTCTGCAAGGCTGGGGGGAGGTGAGCGGAAGTCATGGTGATTGTGTTAAATGTAACAATACGTAAAATAAAAATATGAATTGTAATAAAAAGCCGCTCTGCAAATAAAATGTATTTTCAACAGGCAAATGCATTGTTTGCTAGCTGGTTGAATTCCTAAAGAATTCTGGAGGAAGCATTTTCTTTGACCAAATAACACTTCGTAAAGTTAAAACATTTTTGTTTAGTGTTGTTGACTTTACATGTGGCAAATATTTTCACATCTTTTCAAGTTTTCCCCTGAGTCATCCAATTTGACCAATGTCAAAGAAAAGGTGGTGTGGTCAGCTGAAGAGTGGCTCCAACAATGTTCAGTTCTAACTCCCAGAACTTGTGAGCGTTACCTTACTTGGCGACTTTGCAGATGTGATTAAGGATTTTGAGATAAGAAGATGATCCTGGATATGGGGCAGGCCCTGAATGTAATCACACGTGTCCTTATAAAAGGGAGGCAGAGGTAGATTTGAGTACAGAGAGGAAAGAAAGAGATGTGACAATAGAAGCAGGAGGTTGGAGTGATTCGAGGAAAGGTTTACCAGTCAAGGAATGCATGAGGCCTCTAGGAGCTAGAAAAGTCAGGAAAGTAGATTCCCCGCTCAGAGCCTCCAGGAGGAGCCAGCCCTGCCAACACCGTGATTTGCACCCCACGAGGTTGATTTCAGACTTCTGGTTTCCAGAACTGTAAGAGAATATATGTGCATTGTCTGAAGTCATCGAGTTTGTGGTCATTTGTTATAGTGGCAAAAGTTGTGCAAATGTGGGTGCTAAACATAATTAACCTCCACAGAGTGAGACACGGCATTAATTGAAAGATAAAGACTGACAATATTATATTTGCTTCAGGTGTATAGCAAGATGGTTCAATATTTTTATAGACTATACTTCGTATAATGTTATCATAAAATATTGGCTCTATTCCCTGTGCTGTGCATTACACACTTGCATCTTGTTTATTCCTTACACAGTAGTTTGCTCCTCTAAATCTCCTTCACTCATATTGCCTCTCCCCCCACCCCTCGCCCCCTCTCCCCACTGGTAACCACTAGTTTGTTCTCTGTATCTGTGAGTCTTTTTTTTCTGTTTTGTTTTATTAGTTTGAGTATTTGTTAGATTCCACATAGAAGTGAAAACATACAGTATTTGCCTTTCCCTTTCTGACTTATTTCCCTAAGTATAAAACTCCTTAGGTCCATCCATGTTACTGCAAATGGCAAAAGTTCATTCTTTCTATGGCTGAGTAATATTCTAGTGAGTACGTATATCACATCTTCTTTACCCATTCATCAGTTGATGAACACTTACGTTGCTTTCACCTAAAGATGAAGAAACAGAAATAAACTTTTATCATGCAGAAACTGACAGAGTAGGAACAAGGCACAAAGGGGGCATCATATATCTGGATGGGCTCCTGAAACCCACTCAGAATCTCTTCTCACACACTCCAGGATGCAATTCTCAAACCACTTTTCTAAGCACCCTAAGAAAACTTCTGAGGCCTAAAGAGTTTCCAAATAAATAAATGATCCTAGAGTATAAGGTTATTGACAAGCTATAAACCATATGGGGAAATTTCCAAGTCATTAGCTTTAGATACTGTTTTCAAACGTGAGCAAATTAAAAATATCAACAGTATTCAGCAAAAGTGACTCTTCCCATTAACTTCAGCAGAAAAGAAGTGTCACAAATTGCACCGCTCTGCACCTTACAATTCCAGAAGTTTTTTTTTTGGAAGTCGGGTATCAGACCATATGATAGCACTTATATGTAGAATCTAAAATATGACACAAACGAACCTATCTATGAAACAGAAACAGACTCACAGGCAAGAAGAACAGACTTGTGGTTGCCAGAGGGGAGGAGATTGGGGGAGGGATGGAGTAGAAGGCTGGGTTTAGCAGATGTAAGCTACTGTACATGGGGGGGAGATAAAAAACAAGGTCCTACTGTAGAGCACAGAGAACTGTATTCAGTGTCCTATGATAAACCATAAGGGAAAAGAATATTTTAAAAAGAGAGAATGTACATAAGGAACATTGTAGATCAACTATACTTTAATAAAACGTTTTTAAAAAGAAAAACAAATTTTAAATAGGAGTTCCCATTGTGGTGCAGCAGAAACAAATCAGGCTAGTACCCATGAGGATGCAGTTTCTATCCCTGGCCTCGTTCACTGCGTTGGGGGTCTGGAGTTGCCGTGAGCTGTGGTATAGATCACAGACATGGCTTGGATCCTGCGTTGCTGTGGCTGTGGTGTATGCTGGCAGCTGTAGCTCCGATTCAATCCCTAGCCTGGGAACTTCCATATCCTGCAGGTGGGGACTTAAAAAGCAAAAATAATGGAAAATACATAAATATTAAAATTAAAAATAAATAAATAATGGATTATGCTTAAAAATTCCCCCCCCTCTTTTTTTTTTTTTTTTGCTTTTTAGAGCCACACCTGCACATATGCAGGTTCGCAGTCTAGGGGTCTAATGGGACCTATAGCTGCTGGCCTTCGCCACAGCCACAGCAATGCCAGATCTGAGCTGCATCTGCAACCTATACCATAGCTCACGGCAACGCCGGATCCTTAGCCCACTGAACAAGGCCAGGGATTGAACCCACAACCTCATGGTTCCTAGTCGGATTCACTTCTACTATGCCATGACAGGAATGCCATAAAATAAAAAATTTTTAAAAGAGTGTACGTTTGTATAACTGAAGCACTCTGCTGTCTGACAGAAATTAATACAATATGGTAAATCAACTATATTTCGATTTAAACATTAGTTATTAATGAATCATCTTAAAAAAGAAAGCTGAATATCAGATGTTCACTCCTGGGAGTGAGCCAGCCCTGCCCTGATCCATTAAAGGCACAAGAGAGTCTATATTTAGCCAGGCTCTTCCTTCTGCCCCTTCTTTGGTCTCTGCCTTGGATCTCAGGCTTCAAAGCCTGGCCGTCCTCACCAGCCTTGGAAGAAGGAGAGCTCCCCTCATGAAGAAGGTGGCGACACAGCCACCTGAGCTGGTCAGTGGCAGGAGAGATCATTTTACCTCTTTATCTTGCTATTTATCAAATAGAAATCATGAGAAGTAAGACCATATAGTTGACAGCGGTCAAAGGCATCTGTTAGCAATAAACCAGTGAGACTCCATAACTCTCCCTTCCACTTCCCCATTTCACATGAACGTTATTTCCAGTTTTCCCCTATTATATGGAAGACGATAAAAATTAATGTCTTATAACTGGGAGGAGAGTGAAGGGAGGAAAAAACTTGATATTTCTTGGCCTATGAGGAAAAGTGTGTATCATCACTGGCCTGATAATCTACATTTTGTTCCACCCACTTGTTATCTTATTATTATAGCATTTAAACAACAGCTCCCACGCCACCCCTGGCATAAGCAAATGTTGTCCTTTTGCAAAACCAGGGGAGAAACGGAGTCGAGCAGTGTTCTAAACCACAGAGTTTATTTCAAGCACATGTACGCTGGCTCAGCTTTACCCACGCCGTCTTGCTTGGTCTTTCATTGATCCAGCACACAAGAGCGTGTTTCTCAAGCAACTTCAACTGTAATTGCGTCAGCCTTTTAGACGTTAATCTGGGGTTCTTCTGCCTACGACTGATTCGCAAATGTTGCAATCTCTTCTGAAAAGCTGGGTTTTCCCCAAGGAAAGAAAGGAATGTATTAAAGCCCACATAAGCTTGCAATGCATCAAGAGTCTGTGAACTTCTGCAAGGCAGTTTTCTCTGCCCTGGAAGTCCTCGTGTGTGTGTGTGTGTGTGTGTGTGTGTGTGTGTGTGTCACGGTTCTTAAGAAAAGCATTCTCAACAGCCAGCCCCAAGTTATCAGTCAGGGGAACTGGTTTACTTTCACTCAAACGGCACAGTGGGATTCTAGGGGCCAAGAGGAGATGTGTCTTTTCAAGGCTGCTGACCTGCGTGTTCACACGTGTTGGCCTAAAATAACCTTGCGGTGGAGGAAGGGATAAATTAGGTGGCTGGGATTGAGGTAATCACACCACTACATATAAAATAGAGAAGTAACAAGGATCTACCGGGTAGCACAGGGCAATCTACCCAAAACTGTGTAATAACCTGTATGGGAAAAGAAGCTGAAAAGGAACGGATAAACGCATATGCATAACTTATTTACTCTGCTTGTATACCCAAAACTAACACAACTTTCTGAGTCAACTATATGCCAATAAAATTTATTTTAAAAAATAAATGTGCTGCAGGTGCAGCCATAAAAAGAAAATAAATAAATAAATAACCTCATGGAACTTTCAGGACGTCAGCCCACACTCTCGAGGCGACATCTCCTCTAGCAGCCTGGCGATCAGCACAACTCACTTCACATCCCTCTGTGGGAGCAGGATAAAGGCGCAGATGCTCAGTGAGGCTGCAGCACGTCTCTGATACAAGACAGAGCCTGGCTGATTCCATTCGCGACTCCGGTGACCAAACTATAGTGCAGGAAGAATGGGCTCTTTCTCCTCGCATTCAGGGCACGTTTTCCAAAACAGCCTTGGAAACACTCCTGATCCACTATCCCAACCCCGTCAGGAAGTTCTCAGACTTTTTCTTCCGGGCCTAGAAATACACGAAGATCTTCTCCCCAAAGAGAAGAAAAAGCTGAGCGGATTTATCATGTTCCCCACGCATGGTGCCTGGACTGTAAGAGCCTTTGTGCCTTGTAGCGTGCTGCTCGCGCTGTCTCGGGTACTCCCCCTGCCCAGCCTTTCTAATTTCGGCGTCAAGGTCACATCCTCCAGGGGCACACCTCTACTGTTGCACTTCCCACGAGAAACCACCAGGTGGCAGAACAGGGCTGTGTTTAAGAGCCGCTCGGGGGCCACGCCGCCTAAATTCAACCGCCGGCCTGTGCCAACTGCTAGTTAAATGACCTCCGGTAAATCAGCTACTGCCTCTCTGTGCCTCATTTTATTTGTCTGTAAGATGGAGATAAAACACAATCTGCTTCACAGAATCATTGTGCAGATTACATGGGCTGAACGCAAAGTGGTCAGAAAGTCCCTCAGTAATAATATCTATTAAATCTTAGTTTTCTGTTGAGGTGTCTGTCTTTCCCTGTAGACTGGGACTAATTCATGTTTAAACATGAATAGAAAAGAGCCAACTTCACAGGAGCCTCTTAATTCTATCCTAGGGGTTTCACATTTTCCAAAGTATTTGCAAATTTTCCTGTCCCCCCAACCACCCCTTCCCTCTCCACCCTCCGAGAATTGCTTGCTTAAACACTTGTCTTTTATTTCCTCATCAGAGGGGACTTTTTGAGAATAGTTCTGATCACGCCACTCCCCTGATTCAAAGTTCTATCTGATTCACTCTTGCCCAGAGGGTAAAGTCTGACCTCCTTGGCGCAGTTACAAAGGGGGGTTCTGGAGTGATTCTGGGGAACCATGAGTTCCTTTTAGGAAGAGGTCAAGCGAAGAGGAGAGGCCGGAGACTAGGTGGAGGGGGAGAGGTCAGCCCTTCCTGCCACGGAAGCTGGAGGACCGCAGCCCCACCCGCCATCTGCATGCAGCAGAAGGAGACAGAAGAACCTTCTGGCTGAGTCCTATCAGCCCACGGAACTGCAGCATTGTTGTTTTAAGCCACCAAGTCTCAGTGTTTTGTGACGCAACAACAAATAAGAGAAACATCCATTCTGGGTTTTCTGAAGAGGAAGACTCCCACCTTTTGTCTCAGGCTGATTATTCTGATTTTCCTTTTTTAATATTATGGCCACACCCGAAGCATATGGAAATTCTCAGGCCGGGGACTGAATCCGAGCACAGGTGCAACCTACACCGCAGCTGCGACAATGCCAGATCCTTTAACCAGCTGTACCGGGATGGGGATTGAACCGTGCCTCTGCAGTGACCCGAGTCGCTTCAGTCAGATTCTTAACCCACTGTGCCACAGGGAGGGGCCCTAACGCTTCTGAGTTTTCACCGAACAGGGCTGCCCCAGCTGCTGTATGGACGGTGCTCAGGGGAACGCAGACGTTTAAGCAAAGCCAGTGTGTGTAGATCTGATGTTAGCCTGACATTCTCCAGGGCAAGGACAGGTGTGTTTCATCCTTATCTGAGCTCGGGGCCTGAAAACAACCAGTGACCACTGAGTGTGTAATAAATTGAGCTGAACTCAGCATAACTCCCTGCAGTTTGACTCTAGGCTCACTATTTCTGGTTTCTACGGAGATACAGGAGAAATTGGTAACCTAATGATAACGCTTTCCACTCCAAAAAAGTACTGAATTCCTCTTAGAAATTGATTGGCTAAAGCACAATAAGACTAAGCACACTGACAATTTTTCTGAAATAAAAATGCCCCAGAAATACCTGTGTGCTTAAAATCTACACCTGAGACTTTTAGTCAAGTGAAATCTAAACCTAGGACTGTGACCAAGTAACAAACTGTGATCCTTAAACCATAGACAGGAATGGGAACACACGAGATGGCCACTTTGCCACTTCCCAGTGTCCAGACTGGATGGTGACCATCCAAGTCCATGTTTAGATCCAGCTGGGCACTTTCCAAGCATCACCTGCACTGCTGAGAGCTCTGGGATTTTGATCCCAGCCATTGCCTACATCAGAGAAGCCATAAAGTCAAAATCACGGTAACACAGTCATCATTCATTCATTCGTTCACTCATTCGCTGGAGCCTTGTCCATCCCGCTGACCACGTCCTATAAGCCAGGCCTGGGATAGCTCCGAGTCACTGGGCATTACCAGCCACGGTCACACTTTCAGCCAATAGCAAATCAGTCTCGAGGGGGAGAGTGAACACCCGCTGTACTTGTTTTCTATTGCTGCTGTAACCGATGACCACAAGCTTCGTGGCTGAAAATACAAATGTATTATCATACAGACCTAGAGCTCCAAATTCTAAATGGGTCTCATTGGAGAAGGTCAAGGTAACAGGAGGGCTCACTCTCTCGAGGCACCAGGAGGAGCTGTTCCATTGCCCTTTGGGACTTCTGGTCTGGAGGCTGCCCGCATTTCTTGTCTCAAAGCCCATTTCCAGCGACCACCTGGCTCTGACCTCTGCTCCCACATCACGTGTTCTTGACAACGCCCTCTTCTTTCCCTCTTATAAGAGTCGTTGTGGGGAGTTCCCATCGTGGCTCAGTGGTTAACGAATCCAACTAGAAACTATGAGGTTGCAGGTTCAATCCCTGGCCTTGCTCAGTGGGTTAAGGATCCGGCGCTGCCGTGAGCTGTGGTGTAGGTTGCAGATGTGGCTCAGATCCCACGTTGCTGTGGCTGTGGTGAAGGCCGGCAGCTACAGCTCCTGTTAGACCCCTAGCCTGGGAACCTCCATATGCCGCGGGTGCGGCCCAAATAAGACAAAAAGACAAAAAAAAAAAAAGGAATCATTGTGGTTACATTGGGTCAAGTCCGATATGCCAAGATTCTCTCATCTCAAAATCCTCAACCTACTCACATCTGCAAAGTCCCTTGTTATCATATAAGGCAACATATTCAGAGGTTCTGGGGATTCGGTTCTTGTTGGGGGGTGCGTTATTCTGCCAGCTACACTCAGCCAACACACAATGTATACCAAGCACAAGACAGACCCCCAAATCATTTGTAGACTGGTCCATGTTCTGTAGAAAATTCTGGCAGGATGAGAAGTGTCTTCATCTTCTATTGAATATGCAGATTCCTGGCAGCACCGTTGTAGAAATTCTGACCACTTAAGCCATGAGCAAAACCCATGAACCTGCATTTTAACTAGACTCTAAAGTGATTCCAAGGCAAAGGACTAGTGGACAACACCTGAGAAATATTAATCTAGCTATTAACAAATGCTCTGAAATATCCTATATGATTGAACCTAGAAGATTAACTAGATTTAAAATCTCTAAGGAGCTGCTAGTTGAGGAACTTATATTACTGCTTTTTAAACAATAGCCACCTAATTGATTTATTCTGAATGAAGTATTAATTTATCTTTTAGGGTATAGACTAATATACTTTTAGCTGTGAAAGAATTTTTTTAATGCGTAAAGAACTCTACAAACACAAGGAATTAGTTGACTGCATTGCTAGCAGTTATTAAATAGATTACAGGGTACCCTCTCAAAAGGAAGGTAATGGAGTTGAAAGTAAATCTTTTGTAGCAGCTCTGAATTTAAGCCTAGGAAAATGTTTAACAGGCAATTTGGGTTATACAAACAAGAAATAAGTTTACCAGCACTGTGGTTCTTCCCAGCATTTTCCTAGTTAAGGGCAGCATATTATCCTATTACTTGAAATAGAAAAACCAGCAGCTATGCCCTTGCTCCAGCTAATAGGAGAAATTACATGTTAAGAAACAGGGTTATGGAACAAAAAATTAGGTTATCACTTCATGAGTTTTGCTTAATGCTCTCCTCTCAAATTCTGATAATAATAGAAGAGGGAATTACTGAGATAACTTAGAGCTTTATGATACAGTTTTGGGGATATTCTTATTTTTCTTCTTATTCTTCTTCTTCTTCTCCTTCTCCTTCTCCTTCTCCTTCTCCTTCTTCTTCTTCCCACACCCCATAGGATATGGAGATTCCTGGGCTAGGGGTCAAATCAGAGCTATAGCCACCGGCCTTTGCCACAGCCACAGCAAAGTGGGATCTGAGCTGCATCTGTGACCTACACCACAGCTCACGGCAACGCTGGATCCTTAACCCACTGAGCAAGGCCAGGGATCAAATCCAAGATCTTATGGATATTAATTGGCTTTGTTAACTGCTGAGCCACGAGGGTAACTCCAGTTTTAGGGACATTCTTTTTAATGACACAGAGACTTCAAGGACTACATGTAGAATGCTGGTATATATGCTTTGCTGGTAACTATCATTCAGTTAAAAAGTCCAAGTCTTTTTATTAAAGGCAGTGTCTAGTAGAATCCACAAGTCCATATGTTCAAGAATGTCCAGTACTCTTTATGTTATTAAAAAATTGATTACAACCTAAATGCTGTTTAATGGTGACAAAGTTAAAATTTTATGGTAAATTTGTAAGGTGGAAAGTTCTGCAAGAATATCTAAAATGTTTGCATAGACCAGAGAGATGCTATGTGGTACCAAAATGAAGAAAGCAATCGCACAAACGTATATGCAATATAGTCTCATGTTGCAAATATTAATTATATATTAGTATATATTTTTAATTTTTTTTTTTTTTTGCCTTTTGTCGTTTTAGGGCCGCACCTGCGGCATGTGGAGGTTCCCAGGCTACGGGCCAAATCGGAGCTATAGCTGCCAGCCTACACCGCAGCCACAGCAGCACGGGATCCGAGCCACATCTGCAACCTACACCACAGCTCACGGCAACGTTGGATCCTTAACCCACTGAGCAAGGCCAAGAATCGAACCCACAAACTCATGGTTCCTAGTAGGATTCGTTAACTGCTGTGCCATGAAGGGAACTCCTAGTATATATTTTTAAAACCTGTGAGTATAACCACCAAATGTAAAACCTATGAGAATACCAGGGCACTTGTGCTTTTTCACTTTTCCTGGAGTGGACAATCTACTTTTCCAACACAAAATTAATGTGCGCTGAGATGGAGTGGTAGACAGACAGATGTGCGCCTTCTTTGAAAAGCTGAATTGCCTTGGGGTCCGTCTCTGCACTGAAAAGTTGGCAATATGAATTGTCAGTTCACAGTGAAAAAGAAAAAACACAGAGAGTTGGGAGTTGGTAGATGCAAACGGTTAGATTTAGAACGGATAAGCAATGAGGTCCTATTGTAAAGCATAGGGAGCTCTATCCGGTCTTTTAGGTTAGAACAGGATGGAAGATAGGATGAGAAAAAGAACGCACGTTTATGTATGACTGGGTCACTATGCTGTACAGAAGAAATTGGCACATTATAAATCAACTGTAATAAAAGATAAAAAAAAAAATTTAAAAAGAAGGAAATGATCAGCACAGCCTTAGCCAAGTTCCAAGTGGGAAACGAATTAGAGAAGCCAGAGAAAAAAGTCCTAAACATCATCATCCTGTCTGCTCCATACCAGGTGGTGACCAAGCTTCTCCTCTCTTCCACTTTCCCAGAACTACCCCCAAGTCCCAAAGAATTGGGACTTTCTTCTCCCTGCGCCACCTATTTTCTTTCCTCATCTAATCGTTCACTATCCTCCAAATATAAATTGAGTTTGTCTCTCTGAGCTTCTTTCAGTCTCTGCTCTTGGAACTGGTTGGCCAACTCAGAAACTATGGGGTTGAGAACAGGCAGTCATTTATACCCATGGCTTGCTTTTATCTGTGAAATATATGCGACATCTTATCTAAGGTACCGGGCACACACATACATGTACCATGAAGATCCCACTTCAGTAATTTTACCTAGAAATACATAGGATGCTAGGGGCTAAGTGCAAGAAAAATAAAAATAGACTCTTCTACAATATCTGTTCATGTTTTTTGGTATTTTGGTTGTTTTCTGTTTGTTTTTCCTTTTTAGGGCATCTTTGGCATAGGGAAGTTCCCTGGCCAGGGGTTGAATTAGAGCTGCAGCTGCTGGCTGACCTACACTGCAGCCACAGCAACACAGGATCCAGTCCGCATCTGTGACCTATGCTATAGTTCATGGCAACGCTGGATACTTAACCCACTGAGGGAGACAGGGATCGAACCCACATCCTCATGGATACTGGTTGGATTCACAACCCATTTAGCCACAACAGGAACTCCTGTTGATATTTATTTTAAATGCACACAGAAACATGCATCCACACGTATTCAGCAAAATATCTCATGCTTTTTTGAGGACAAAGAACAGTAGCTATCAACTGTGTTAATCATTTAAGAAGCTGTTTTCCCCACTGTGATAGCGGAGCCTGGGGAAATGGCTGTAAACGTGTTCTACAGTCAGTCAGTTATGAAACTGCCCTTTCTTGGTCTGGTGCACTTTCCTCCCTTGTACTGTGGGCTCAAGGGTCACCACAGGGATACTGGATGATTATCTAGTGTGCCATTAACCCTTATTTTGCATAATTGTTATTCAAGAAAATTAACATTCTTTGTGCTGTCTATGCAGACAGTTTTTCTTCTCCGGACCAGAACTTCTGTCCTCCCCAAGTAGTGCTCCATCACAAAAATGCTCCATCCCCAACTAGTAGCCGTAGCTGGTAAGGTTCCTTCAAGGGCAAACCACCCCCAGTTAAAAGTAAAATGTTAAATAAAAATGTACCTGGGAGCTGTCACCTCTCATGTATTCACACAACCTTGAGTGACTGACTTCTCCTATCACATAGGCGACTGTCAAAAAATCACCATCATCTTCCTCATCAAATACTCAGGCTAATCCTTCAAAATTCCCAGCCTGTGAATTCCCATTGTGGCTCAGCAGGTTAAGAGCCTGACATAGTGTCCATGAGGATGTGGGTTTGATCCCTGGCCTTGCTCAGTGGGTTAAGGATCAGGCATTGCCACTCGGATCTGGCATTGCTGTGGCCCTGGCACAGGCCAGCAGCCGCAGCTTGGATTCTAACCCCAGCCCAAGAACTTCCATATGCTGCAGGTGTGGCCACAAAAAAAAAAAAAAAATCCCCATCCTGGATGCCAGCCTGTGCCCCTCATCAACTAGCATCATCAAGATATGGTCCAGCAGCCTGTGTGCACCTGTACACGGGGAGGCATCTGCACGCCATGCTGCAGAAAGGTGACTCTCTCTACAGGATTTGCCAAATGTCTTCACCTGTAAATTTAGGTTCTGGAAACAGGATTAGTGTTCACTGAATTCCAAACATGTCAAGAAATGTTGTGATTAGAGTCTCAGCTAAAAAAGGCCCCCAAAAATGGGAAAATTGTCTTTGAAATAGAGAATTAGCAATGTGATTGTGAAGCTACACAAGTAATAAGCTATTTTTAAAAACTAATAAAGCTATATTTTTCATTATCAAAAGAAGCCACTAGAAAAGTTATTTTTGACTACTGTAAAATTTAAGAAAAAAAAGCATATTTTTCTAAAGCTGTGTTCTTTTATTTTCTAGTCCTGTGCCACTTTGTTCCATAAGATTTTCTTTTTCAAATGCAGAAGGAAGAATGAAGGAATGCAATAACTAGGATAGAAAAGATAATGTGAAGGGAGTTCCCTTCGTGGCTCAGTGGTTAACGAATCTAAGAACCATGAGGTTGCGGGTTCGATCCCTGGCCTTGCTCAGTGAGTTAAGGATCCGGAGTTGCCGTGAACTGTGGTGTAGGTTGCAGACGCGGCTCAGATCCTGCTTTGCTGTGGTTGTGGCGAAGGCCGGCGACTACAGCTCCTGTTAGACCCCTAGCCTGGGAACCTCCATATGCCACGGGTGCAGCTCTACATAAAAAAAAAAAAAAA
>PVHT021183553.1:9116758-9158023 GCA_004024745.2 Catagonus wagneri
TTTTTTTTTTTTTTGTCGTTTTTGCCTTTATGTAGAGCCGCACCCATGGCATATGGAGGTTCCCAGGCTAGGGGTCTAATAGGGGCATTAGCCACCGGCCTTTGCCGCAGCCACAGCAACGCGGGATCCGAGCCGCGTCTGCAACCTACACCACAGCTCACGGCAACGCCGGATCCTTAACCCACTGAGCAAGGCCAGGGATCGAACCCGCAACCTCATGGTTCTTAGTCAGATTCGTTAACCACTGAGCCACGAAGGGAACTCCTGGGAGGTCTTAATACAGGATTTCAAAATTTGGGTTTGATGTCTCCAAAAGCAGTACTTAAAAGTGTGTGAGAAAATATTGTGGAATTGTAATTTGGATTTTTTTTTTTAAGGCCCTTGGCATATGGAAATTCCCAGGTGAGGGAGTCCAATCAGAGCAGCAGCTGCTGGTCTATACCACAGCCACAACAATGCATGATCTGAGCCACATCCTCGACCTACATCATAGCTCACAGCAATGCCGATCCCCAACCCACTGAATGAGGCCAGGGAGTAAACCTGCATCCTCATGGATACTAGTCGGATTCATTTCCACTGTGCCACAATGGGAACTCCTGTAATCTGAACTTTTGAAACAGGTCACAGGGTGGGGAGAGGAAGAGACGAATGGTTCAACTTTCCATTGGATCTCGGAATGAGAGGCTGTGGTATGCCTTGGGGAAATTCAGCCAAACCATTTTTCTCGAAGTTTTTGTTAGCAAATATGGCCTTGCAGGAAGGTAAAGTGATAAGAGAAAAGAACAATTCTACAGTAAGTGAAAAAGGTATCTACATTGAAGGAGAATCATTGAAAACACAACTTATCTGAATGTCCACAAAGTATGACTGAAGATTTATCTCTGGAAACGAGAGGAAAGCTGGTCATCAGTCATTAACTGTGCAGATGAAGTTCATCTCTTCCAATCTCACCTAACCTACTTCTTTTCAGCATGTACCGTTTTGAAGAATTATTGAGTCCATTTTTTTCACTATGCATCAAAATAAAATAGGTGGACGTTTGGAGGAAATGCACACAGAGGAAGGTTTTTCATAAAGTACGCACTTTTCCTGCAGGAAGAAACACCTCCGGGTGGATCAGTAAAAACCAGACAAGTTACACTCTGGAAAGCAACAGCAAAGAAAAGTAAACCACCGACGTTTTTCTTGGCTCAGGGCAGTTGGCTTTTGTTGATTTTTTATTTTCTTGCTTGCTTGTTTATATTCCACTTTGTTTCACCAAAGACTTGAGATGGCTTCAAAAAACACACAGAAAGATAAATAGTTGAAAGAAGAATGGTAAAGGAAAAATGCAGGGATATAAATCAAAGCTCAGAGGAGAGGATAATACAGAGAAATATATAGTGTTCAGTTCTACTCACCACTAACATCAACTCTAGGCTTTCTTCCCATCAGGCAGGCAGAGAGAGTTATAAGACCCATTGAACAGTGTGTCCTTAGTATTTAAAGTGCACACTTTTAGAAAGTTTTTAAAAGTTTGCTCAGAAAATGACTTTTGCAAGGAAGAGCACTAGACTGAAACCCCCTCTCCATAAACCCGACTAACTGGTTCCTTCACAGGCCCCCAAAATAATCATAAAGTTGCTGTGTCTTCCTGATTTTAAAATAATTTCTAAAATATTTTTTACAGTGTCTACATGTATCCATATCAATATATAGTAATATGGAGAAGGATCCTGTATGTTATTTAGATTCACAAAGGTTGAATAATGCTACATCTTGCTAGATTGACTTCATTCCTGCTCAAAATCCTGGAGAGTACAAGTCCAAGTGTTTACAATGACCTACAAAGAGAAAGAAAGAGAGAACAAAAGGGAGGGAGGGAAGGAAGGAATAAAGAAGAGAGGGAAAAATTCAGTGACAGACAGAAGTAGATATTGTTAATAATTACTATCTCCTAACTTTGTTTCATATATAACCCAACTCATTCATCCTCTCCCAGATTATTTTGAAACAAATCTCATCCATTATGTATCATGTCATTTCAGGAGAAGTTATTCTAAATGTATTTTATCAGATAGTTCTAAAAGATAGAAGTCTTTGTAAACTAAATTATCACCAAAAATAAGGAAAAAAAAAATATATATATACAAAGCTGGTTGGTTTGAATCAGGACCCAAACAAGGTCACATATTGCAATTGCTTAATATATTTTGCTCAAATCTTTTAAAAATTATAGCCACTGCCCATTTCATTTTTTTTCCTTGTAATTATTTGTTGACGACACCAAGTTGCTTGTACTGTGGAATTCCCCACAGGCTGGATTTTTATTATTATGCCTTCATGGTGTTATTTAGCTTATTCTGTCATGCTCTGTGTCTCCTATAAATTGATAATTAGGTTTTCAGCTTGATCAAAATTAAGTTCCATATTTTTAATAAGTATATCATAAGAGGTTTGTGCACCAATTAAGTTCCATATTTTTTATAAGTATATCATAAGAGGTTTGTGCACCTCACCCGGTGGCACATACTGTTGATTTTCTAACAGTTGTGTTTTTATCAGCCATTGATATTGATTCATATTGATATTAGCCATTGACAATCATTGTCCAAATCCATTATTTCATTACAGGATGAAAAATGGTGATATTCTAACTTTGGTGGGTTTTTTCCTTCCATTAGTAGCTGGAATATTTTTCTATTAAGAAAAAATCCTCTTGTCAACTATTTGAATACCCTGAGATTCAGTTCATAGAGTAAAGGCAAAATAAATGCTTATTCACAATGTTCAGAATAATCAATTGGTTCCCTAGCATCTTCCAAAATTTGGCCAAAGATTGTTTTTGTTTTATTTAACTACTGTTGTGAATTCATAAACTTAAACCTAATTAATATTTCAACTCATTGCTATCACTCTCTCATTGATACTCAAAGGAACCTCTCTAAGTAGGTTCCTAAGTCCTCTGAAGGGCCCTGATTCTTTTTAGTGACGAGTCTTCGCCCCAGGAGTATTCATTGTTGGTGGGCTGATCACTGCTGTTTCTAGACCTTTTCAGAGTAGGAAATTGCAACTCCCCCATGAGTTCATACCGATACTTCCCATTCAAAATCAAGACTGTAGAGGTTTTACCAGTTTGTACTTATCTCACATGTATATACATTCTCTTCTATACCAAAAGTCCCGTTTACCAATTAGCTCATTTGTTTTATCCCATAGCACATACACAGCATTCAGCCTAATGATACTAAACCACCAACAAAAGTAGCATCACCAAACACCAGCTTTTTGGTTTTTGGATTTTTTTTTTTTTTTTTGGTGTTGTAGTTCTTTGGTCCTTACATTTCAGTAGAGACCTGCAAGTCAAATTACTGTGCTTTAAAGTCATTTGTTCCTGTGTGGTTATGCCGCCTACTCAATTCACACTTAAGTTCCTTTGTTTCATTTTACTTTCAATTCTTAGGGATTTTTCAAATGTCAATTGTGTTGAATAATTATGTAAAATATTCACATGGTTCCAAAGTCAAACACACAAAACATGTTCAGAAAAGTGCAACTTCTGTTCCTTCTTTCTCCAAGCCGGGAATCAGTTTTTTAGCTCTTTAATTTACTTTGACTTTTTGAAAATTTTAATCAAATGCATACATTTTCAAACATCCCTTTTATTAGATAAACCTACCAAATTCCATCAAACACTTAATTTGTTGAATTCCCTGGTGGCCTAGCAGTTAAGGACTCGGTGTTTTCACTGCTGCGGTTCAGGTTCAGTCTCTGGCTCTGGCCTAAGAACATCCACATACTGCAGGTGCAGCCAAAAATATATATAAAACACTTAATTCTCTGTTTATAAATTTGTGTTGGAAAATAGGAAAAAAAAGTGAAAACTGCCTGGATCATTTTATGATACAAGTGTAATACTGATCCCAAACCAAGGGTCATGCCCTAGAAGAAATATGTAGGAATTTCACTTATAAAATTCACGATTTCAGTAGACAGAAAGAGAAAATCTAAAATACCACGCCAATTTATGCAGGAAAAAAAAACCTATCATAAAATCTGAAAACCAACATTGTAATCAACTATACTTCAATAAAACTTTTTCTAAAAAGGAAAAATAGCAAAAAAAAAAACAACAAAAGAAAGAAAAAAGGAAACTTTACAGTTTATGAAAAGAATAACCCTTCCCATCTAGAAATTCAGGTAACTTATAACAAATACTATATTTATTGAAGAGACTTTAGCTGTATTCTGCTTACTATTAGAAACAAAATAAAGATACCTAGAAATATTAATAGAACCAACTGATAAATCATTAGATATAATAAGAGAGCCCAGAAAGGTGACCAGATGTAGAGCCAAGTGGAAGAAATCAAGAGCAGTTCTTTGCACACCATCCCAAAATGCGGGACACTTAACCCCTGGATTAATTTCCTAGCACTGCTAGAACAAAGTATCACAAGCTAGGTGAGTGAAAACAGTAGACATCACTGTCTCACAGCTCTGGAAGTCCAAAGTCTGAAGTCAAGATGTTGGCAGGGCCATGGCTACCTCTGAAACCTGTAAAGGAAAAAAAAAAAAAGCTTTTTAACAGCCACACCTGCATGGAAGTTTCATGGCCAGGGCTTGAATTGGAGCTGCTGCTGCATGCCTACACCACAGCCATGGCCACACCGGATCTGAGCTGTATCTGCAAACTAACCCTCAGCTTGCAGCAATGCCAGATCCTTAACCCACTGAGCAAGGCCAGGTGTTTAACCCGAATCCTCACAGATACAATGTCAGCCACAAGGGAAACTCCATGTAGAGGAAACTTCCTTGACCCTTCCTGGCTTCTGGTGGTGTGCTGAAATTTAAATGGTTGTGCATACACAGGCACTTGGGAGAGCATAGCTTACCATTCTGTTCCTCACTTTGACTTTCTCATCAAAATTATCTGAAGATAATAGACAGTGGCTTCATTTCTGTTCATGGCTGCATTTTAGTCTTTTTCCTCTATGTACCATATAACTTAACTTCCTTTGCTGGAGCTTTCGATATGCACTAATTTTTTCCAGCCACAAATAATGCCACACACATCATTTGGTTTCACACATCATTTTGTCCCGTAGGAGTGTACCACAGGATGCATAAATTATATTTGAAAGCTTCCTAATTTTGTTCTTAGAAGTTAATTTCAATTCTAGTTTAGGGCTCCTTTAATACTAATGTGTTCTGTTCAAGTTATTCTACCTTTGTGGGTTTACAGTAAGAATATGTGTCACGGGAGTTCCCTGGTGGCTCAGCACATTAAGGATCCGCTGTTGTCGCTGCTGTGGCTCGGCTCACCGCTATGGCGTGGGAATAGAATGACTACACCATGAACAGGATCAGAGCGATGTATGAGAGAATCATATGTCTTTTCCTGGACCACTCTTTTAAGTTGTTACCCACTCCTTTTAACTCTACACCTTACAGAGTGAAACCACCAATCTCAGAGGAAATGGTCAGTTCTTCACTGAATGGTTGCCCGTATTTAATGTCAATTTTATTATTTTATTTTATTTTAAATTTTTATTACAGTTGATTTACAATGTTCTGTCCATTTCTGTTGTACAGCAAAGTGATCCAGTTATACATACATATACACTATTTTTCTCACATTATCCTTCATCATGTTCCAGCACAAGTGATTAGATAGAGTTCCCTGTGCTATATAGCAGGATCTCATTGCTTATACACTTCAGATGCAATAGTTTGTATCTACTAACCAGAAACTCCCAGTCCATCCCACTCCTTCCACCTCCCCCTTGGCAACCACAAGTCTGTTCTCCATGTCTGTGAGTCTGCTTCTTTTCTGTAGATAGGTTCATTTGTGTTGTATATTAGATTCCAGATATAAGCGACATCATTTGGTATTTGTCTTTACCTTTCTGACTTACTTCACTTAGTATGAGAGTGAATACTAGTTCCATCCATGTTGCTGCAAATGACATTATTTTGTTCTTTTTTTTTTTTTTTTTTTGCTTTTTTAGGGCCACACCCGCAGCATATGGAAGTTCTCAGGCTAAGGGTTGAATCAAGCTATAGCTGCTGGCCTGTGCTACAGCTAGAGCAACACCAGATCCAAGCTGCATCTGTGACCTACACCACAGCTCATGGCAACACTGGATCCTTAACCCACTAAGATAGGCCAGGGATCAAACTCATACCCTCATGGATCCTAGTCGGCTTCATTAACTGCTGAGCCACAATGGGAACTCCCTATTTTGTTCTTTTTTATGACTGAGTAGTATTCCACTGTATATATGTACCATATCTTCTTAATCCATTCATCCATCATTGGACATTTAGGTTGTTTCCATGTCTTGGCTATGGTGAATAGCGCTTCAGTGAGCATACAGGGACATGTATCTTTTTCAATGAAAGTTTTGTCTGGTTTTAAACAGCCTACCTCGTACAGTTTCCCACATCTCTTAGAAGAGAAGAATGAAGGTGTTGTTCCATCACTCTATCTGTCAGCTCGGGCTGCCATGATGAAATATCACAGACTGGCCGGCTGACACAACAGATTTACTTTCTCACAGATCTAGAGGCTGTGCCAGTATGTCAGATCCTGGTGAGAGCTTTCTTCCTGTTTGTAGACAGCCACCATCTCACTCTGTCTTCACATGGCCGTGTCTTCACGTGGCCGAGACAGAGCTCTCATGCCCCTTCCTCTCCTTGTAAGAGCACTAGTCCCACCACGAGGTCCACACCTTCAGGACCCCATCCAAACGAAATTAACTCCCAAAGGCCCCATCTCCAAATACCATCGCATTGGGGGTCAGTCTTCGGCACGTGAGTTTGCGGGCTACAGTTCAGTCCACAGCAATCACCACTGTTATCTCACCTATTTGCAGTGTAGACACTGCCCTCATTTCTTGGATTTGGTATTTGCCCGCACGTACTCTTGCTGTTCCCACTCTGTCATTGTTTCAAGTCCTTTGTGCCTGTCCCAGGATTACTGACATGGCTTTGGTTTTTCCTATGAACCAATAAGCTCTACAGGTTGCTGCACAAACACCCCCTCTCAAAAACCTTCACTGGTCTACAGCATGGCTGAATGTCGGAACTCCACCCGTAGCAGCTCTGTGCTTTAAGGAAGTTATTTAACCTCCCTGTGCCATTTCCCTGTCTATGTGGTGGGCATAATAGTAGTTCTAGCAAAACATGTATGTTCTTTGAGGAATACCTGGCTTTTAAGGGCAACATGAATACTGGTTTTTGCTGTTTTGTAAATGTCAGACGTCTTCTTTTCAGCGTTTATTTCTAGCCATTTATATTGGTATACTCTATACTTATGACAAACTCATGGCTTGCTTGTTCCCATACATGTCTCGAACTTCCCCGTCCTTACTTGGCTGGCCCTACTTCTAGAATATCTGCCTCTAATCATCTGCACTTATCAAAACCTTACTAATTCTTCAAGACACATCTCAAAATGTCACCTCTTTCTTGAAGCTACTCAACACTTTACACCCACATCCCGTCCAACCGTAAAGAGTTCCTACTGTAATAACACATGACATCACAGCCTTCTGGCACATTCTGTCTTGTGTAAATGGTTGTTTGTGCATGGCTGGATTGTAAATCTCTCCAGGGCACAATTAGCTGCGTATCCTTGAGAGCCCCAGCCCATAAGACCATCATTAATGCTGGTTTAATAAAAATAACTCTAAGGATTAAACAAGGAAAACAGTTCAGAATTTATTTTTGTATTTTATTAAGGGATTTTTAGGACTATATCTAGAAAAAAACTCTATGGCCATAAGGAGGACAGCATATTTGTGGTAAAGACGAGAAGACAACGCATAGGCAAATAAAGAAATTTTTTTTAAAAAATGAAAAATGCTTACCTCATTTTGCTAAACTCAGTAATCCAGATGTTCTCCACCTTTTTTCTCAGATGACGTTGAAGAAAATAGCCACATGACTACCTTGAAAATGGAAGGCAGCTATGGTCGCCCTTACACCGATATCACTAAACATGGAAAAAGTTACTTAAGCTCAGAGCACGAGAACCAAAGAGGAAAGTTCGGAAAGCCCAGGTGACTGGGCAACGGCGCGGAGCAGATAGATGGGGGGGTGGAGCCTAGCAGTGGGAGCAAGCAGATGCACCGGCAGCACCTGCCGACCAGCCGTCTAGGAGCAGCACTGCTTCTTGCAGCAGCTCTTCTGCTGGCAGCAGCTCTTCTGCTGGCAGCAGCCCTTCTGCTGGCAACAGCCCTTCCCGCAGCCACAGCCACACGAGTTGCTGCAGCAGGTGCGGCGGCAACAGCAGACCACGGGGACGCTGCAGCAGCCCCCGCAGCAGCCGCAGCAGCACGGGCAGCAGTCGGAGCAGCAGCCCACGCGGTAGCATCTGTAGCTGGTGCAGCTGTTGCAGCCACCGCAGCCGCTACTGCAGCCGCCACAGCCACCGCTGCAACCACCATAGCCACCGCTGCAGCCGCCACAGCCACTGCTGCAGCCACCGCAGCCACCACAGCTTCCACAGCCACAGCAGCCCATGGTGTCGTTAGAGAGGACTCAGGAGAGATGAGGAGGAGACTCGGGAGGTGAGGGCAGTCTGATGTCGCCTTCTGCCGGCGAGGCCCTTATATACCATCTTCAGGAGAATAAATAGCGAGTGCCTTGTTGTTGTTTATCCCATTTCCTATAAAAGATCTCATGAAGCCTCTTATGATCTTCCTTGTTGAAGTCTTGGCCAGTTAACATGGCTAATTTTAACCTTCAGCTGTCTCTTAAGTCTAAATTTGGATGAGAACAGGCTTCTACAAGTCTGTGCCTCTAGGAACTTAAATTTCGAACTTGTATTTTTACCCCAGGGTCTAGAACAGTGCTTGACCCATTTTAAGTGTTCAATACCCATCTGTTGAATTAAATAAATGCCTGCCATATTTAAGAACAATCTTCTTAATTTCTTTTTCTATAACCATAAGAGTCTGAATCTAGAGCCAGGTAAAAAAAAAAAAAGTCGGGAGTTTCTGCATATACTTCTTCATCATCATCCCAGGTTAGAAAAAAAAGGTGGTTTTTCTCTCTACTGGGATTCATTACTGATATCTAAGTTACAAAAACCTCTTGGAAGGATAAGTGAAAATTCAGACCTAAAAGGGAAAGAGTCCACATCCCTAAGTGTAACAATCTTATCGTGTATGTCACGTTAAAACACAGCTATGGGAGTTCCCGCAGTGGCATGAAGGGATCTGAGGTGTCTCTGCAGTGTCAGGATGCAGGGTCAATCCCCAGCCCAGCACAGTGGCACAGGGATCAGATCTGAGCTGAAGTTTCGCCAGTGTCGGATCCTACTGGCGAAACTGCAGCTCAGATCTGATCCCTGGCACAGGGAACTCCATATGCCACTGGGCGACCAAAAAAGAGGAAAAAGAAAAAAAAAATCTATGCTTTTTCTGGCTCCCAGAGACTCTTTGTTTACAAGAAGATTTGCTTGATCATCAAAAATTACCCCCCAAAGAAGAGTATGATGACAGATGCTAAAAATATAAGTTTGTGTGGCCTCCTCCTAAGTCGTCTGCCAAGAGTGAACTTCCTGCTTGTTGTCTGTCTGTTAAATAATTGGGGAAAGACTGGTGGGTGGCCAGCCTTCTGTCACGCTTCTCCATGCTTAAGCCCTGTGGCCAGCCTAGCATTTCAGACTGGCCATGGCCCAGGAGAATGTTTATTTGAAATGCTTGGTCTCCATCTGGCTGACTCTACGTGTCTGGCCTTCTCCTGCACCAGGTAGCCTGCAGGTGTCAACAAGGCCGTAGAGCTGTGCTCTGGCGTGACAGTCTTGAGCAGTGAGGCCTGCCCGGCTGGTCCCGGGCTCCAGGCAGCTCAGAGGGGCGGGGACCCCTCCGTATCTCCCTCGGGACTTTCACGGCAGCCTCTGGATCAGAGATGCCTGCACTTTGGTGGGTCTGTGCTTCTCCCAGGATATTGGTGTCGCCAGATTGACAATTGGCATCTCTTGGGTGTGTTTACCTTTTGAAAGCTAGAGAAGGAAGCTTTTTTAAAAAAAAAAAAAAACTTTTATTAAAAAAAATTCATTGTAGTGTGGCTGATTTACAATGTTGTATTAGTTCTAGGTGTAGAGCAAAGTGCATCAGCTATACATATACACATATCCATTCTTTTTTCCCATACAGGTCATTACACACGGTTGAGTAGATTTCCCTGTGCTATACAGTAGGTCCTCGTTAATCATCTGTTTTATTCAATAATGTGTATGTGTTATTCCCTCTCTCAATTCTTCCTTCCCCCCAACAATTTCACTTATGGTAGCCAAAAGATTGGTATGGAAATCTCTGAGTTTGTTTCCCTTTTTTTTAATTTTTAATATATATATTTTTTTATGACCACACCTGAGGCATATTGAAGTTCCCAGACTAGAAGTTGGATCCAGGCTGGAGCTTCACATGTTTGCCACAGCCACAGCAATGCCAGATTCAAGCCACATCTTCAGCTTACACCGAAGCTTACAGCAATGCCAGATCCTTGACCCACGGAGCAAGGTCAGGGACAGAACCCGCATCCTCACAGACACTGTCGGGTTCTTAACCCACTGAGCCACAAGAAGAACTCCTGCTTCTGTTTTAGAAATAAGTTACTTTGTATTATTTTTATGAGATTCCACACGTCCGTGATATCATAGGATGTTTTTCATTCTCTGTGTGAAGCTTTAAAATACTCTCCTTTTATCTACTTCTCAGCAACCAGGAGGACTCTCAGTTCTCCGTTCTAGGGGCCCAGCCTCGGCGAGAAACTCTGCTGCCCAGCCGGGAGCTCCGGTATCCAGAGCAGGCACTTCTGAAATACGGGCCACGTTCTGGGTGCCTTTCCCTACACTTCGGCCCTCACTTTTCTGCTTCTGAACTCAAGATGGAACACACAGCTATTTCATTGGTAACAGAAAACCCAAGGTTTCCTATGGAGAATGCTGTGCTAAAAATAGCAAGTTATTGTGGCAAGGGTACTCAAGAAGGAAGTTAATAAAAGAACTTATGAGATTCTTCCATGGAAACCAGGCTAAAAACAGGGGAGGGGATCAGTATTTAAGGGCCTTCCCAGCAGAGGGCGGCATCACACCTCCCTCACCTCCTGAGTCTCCTCCTCACTTCTGCCAAGTCCTTACTGACACCATGGGCTGCTGTGGCTGTGGAAGCTGTGGTGGCTGCGGTGGTTGCAGCGGTGGCTATGGCGGCTGCAGCGGTGGCTATGGTGGCTGCAGCAGTGGCTGTGGCGGCTGCAACAGCTGCACCAGCTACAGATGCTACCGCGTGGGCTGTTGCTCCAACTGCTGCCCGTGCTGCTGTGGTTGCTGTGGGGGCTGCTGCAGCGTCCCCGTGGTCTGCTGCTGCCGCCGCACCTGCCGCAGCAACGTGTGTGGCTGCGGCTGCGGGAAGGGCTGTTGCCAGCAGAAGGGCTGCTGCCAGCAGAAGAGCAGCTGCCAGAAGCAGTGCTGCTCTTAGGCAGTCAGGCTGCCTTCAGGGAAGGTGCTGCAGATAACTATCTCCTCGGTAAGATTTTCCTTCTTTCTGCCCATCCTCCCTGCTTTGAATGTCACAAGGGTAACAGGACTTGGGGTCCATATCCTCTGGCCCCTGAGATCCTGCCTCCAAATGAGAAACAGCAACGCGGTCCTTCTCCATCCATCGCCAAAGTGTGAGCCCAGCAAAACTGTGATGATTTTTCATGCTCTACTTTCTTGAAATGGTACTGTTGGACTGTCTCTTTCTACTTTTTCTGCCTTTTCCTGTGCCTTCTGCATCCTATATTTTTGCTACTCTTTTCTGATTCTGTAAACCTAAGACAATTCTTTTCCTAATAAACCACATAAAATTGGCACCTCAACCTTCTAAATGTCTAATAAATTATACATATAGGAGTTAACCAAATAAATTGTGCTACATACAACTAATAGCTATTACGCGAGCATCAAGCATATTTTGGTCCCATACCAGCGTGTCCATACAAGCATGTGTACAACGCCGATGTTCCCTGTAAAATGGCACACAGTGTATTCCAGACAAGGGCAAACTGCCCCAGTGTGCCTCACACCACACAAATGTCCAGGCCTCTATGTTGAGCAGGGTCACATTCCCATTAAATCCCACAGTAGGGCTGTGTGATGTGAGGTAAAGGGTGGCTCCACCCCCACCCCCACCCCACTCCCTGCTTTGGGCCGGAATTTTGTCCCTCTGGCAGTCACTCCCATGCTACCCTGTGCCTATGCACCCTCCCAGCTCAGCTTGTCCTGAGAGATTCCTAGGGCGCCAGGTCACATGCCCAGGCCAGGGTCCCTACTGCCACGTTCCTCCACTTCCATGCCCCTCACCACAAAGCCCCTTTGCCGCCTCTCTGGGGTCCCTGCTCTGAGGGGCTGGGGGCACCCTGCTGGCCCACTAGTCTCACACCTTCCACCAGCCTGGCTCCTCTTTACCCTCCTCCAACCCAGAGGTGGATCTGGGTCTCCCCTTAATTCCTCACAACCTTTTAGTTCCCATATTGTAACCAAGCAAGTCTCTACTAAAAGTTCAAGGACAACACAAAGTGATTTAAAATCATGACCTGAGTATCCATCGCAGCTCAACAGTAACAAACCCGACTAGTATCCATGGGTTCGATCCCTGGCCTTGCTCAATGGGTTAAGGCTCTGGAGTTGCCCTGAGCTGTGGTGTAGGTCACAGACGTGGCTCAGATCTGGCGTTGCTGTGGCTGTGGTGTAGCCCATAGCTGCAGCTCTTATTTGACCCCTAGACTGGGAACTTCCATATGCTGTGAGTGTGACCCTAAAAAAAACCATGATCAATACAGCCATGCTCTTCACCCCTGTGTTCCCTGTGTCCCCTCACTCTAAGGCCCCAGCCAGCCCCTTTCCTCCTGCGGAAATGCTCTCAGGCTTCTTTGCTCCCCACAGAGTCCAGGCACAAACCACAATTACACTCCAATGAAAAGATTTGCCAAGTAAAGAGAACGGGTCAAGCGTATTCATTCAAAGTCGCTAAGGCAAAGGGGCCACCCACCACAACTTGCATTTTGGCAGAGACTCAAAGGCAAACAGAGGAGTGGGAAAGCCTTCTTGTGGGATAGGGGAAGGGTCCAGGTAGGCCCTAATGGGAGGCTGTTGTCTTGGGGAAGCTGGAGGTGGCCTTCGAGAAGTGGGGCATCCTATGTGACGGCTTAGGGGTGCATACTTGGCTTTCTCTGGCTCACCCTAAGTTGAAAGAAGGGACGGAAATTAGGGAAGTTGTAAGTTATTAATCAAGTCCAGGTAATTTGGGGCCAATTGTGACAGGAGTTATCATTTGACCTCTTGGACTCTTTGCTAGCGATAATGGTCTGACTCCTGGAAGTCTGCTGTGAATAGTAGGTTGACTGCCTGGGCTGGATATATAGATAGTCATGCCCTGAGCATGTGTACAGCACAGCAAGACCAACACAGGAGTAATATTGGATTGTTCACTAGCTCTAAAGTTTTATATATATATACACTCACACACGCATATATGTATGTATATATTACATATGCACACATATATACACACATCATATATAAATATTTATATATCATGTATGCAATATATAAATATATGTGAATATTTATATAAAATATTTAATATATTGCTTATTATATATTTATATAATGTATTATATTTACACATATTATATATAAGTGTAGTATATATTATATATACATGTGTATTTACACATATGTATTTGCACGTATGTATTTTATGTATGTATATAATTTATTTTCCTGCACTTTTTAATTATAAAGTAGTAAACTGTATGCATATGCAAGCTAACATATTTGTTTTACCACTTGTAATATTTAAGAAATGCTCATTCTTTGTAGAAAAAAATCTATATTTCAGATGTATTTACTGTTACAACTCCATTACCTATTATATTTTAGCTACTCTGCAGTTATAAAAATGACTCTTGCAGGCAAGTGTCTAGTTGCCCAAGATGTTCTGAAAATAATAAAATATATTAAGATAAAGCTTCAGTTGTGACCAAAAAAAAAAAATCCTGAGGATAGGAATTTTTATCTGTTTGGTTCACGAAAGTATTCTCGGTGTTTAGAACAGTGCCTAGCACTTTGTAGGCACCCAATAAATATTTGCAAAAGGAGGGGGCATGCCAGACCTGTAAAAATATTATGTTGCTGGTGCCTATGTTTGATTTTGCCATTATCCTCAGAAGTGAAAACTGTACCACTCAGATCTACTGCCCCTCCTTTGGTGCAGTCTGGCTTCCAGTTTTTTGCTTATTTGGGGGTATCTTACCATGCCAGGCACAGTGTGTGACAGAGTTAGTGGTCGCCATGCATATGCTGAAGCAAATCATCTATTTATGTTGTCATCCTTTGATGCACACGTTAATGGGATCGCTGGCAAGTCAGAACAAGCAATGACCCCCTCCCCTCAGCAAGCGATACCACCCATCATGGTCTAGGACGTGTGAACACAGACCAGGGCCAGGCAGGACGTGCCATTTTCCCTCGAGCCCTGTGAAATCCTCCCAGGACCTCTCCTTGGAAGCTTCCCCAGCATTGCGATTTAGTGTGAGCTTTTACCTGGCCTCCTGCTGCGGTTCTCTTCCACGCAACACTTCTGAACTGTCTTCTCCCTTTGAGTTCTGCCAGGAGGAGAGACAGAGAGGGCAGGACCTCTGTGGTCCCCCCTCATCAACCAGAAGGAGTAAATCAGCCTCTGCACCCCCAGGGCAGCTGCCTGACCCATAGGACCCTCTGCTGCCCTTTTCTTCGCTCTTGCTTTCAGGAGCAGACAGATTTAGGTAGAAAATCCTAAGGTATTTGTCTTTCTCTTTCTGACTTAATTCACTTAGTATGAGAGTCTCTAGTTTCATCCATGTTGCTGCAACTGGCATTATTTTGTTCTTTTTATGGCTGAGTAGAATTCCATTGTGTATATATACCACATACTCTTAATCCATTCATTCTGTCAATGGACATTTAGGTTGTTTCCATGTCTTGGCTATTGTGAAAAGTGCTGCAAAGAACACAATGGTTCACGTATATTTTTCGATGAAAGTTTTGTCTGGATGTATGTCCAGGAGTGGGCTTGCTGGGTCATATGGTAGTTCTACATCTGGTAGTTTTGTATCTGGGATCTAATATAGGCACAAATGAACCTATCTACAGAAAAGAAACTGATGGACTTGGAGAACAGACTTGTGGTTGCCAAGGGGGGAGGGAGCAAGTGGGATGGACTGGGAGTTTGGGGTTAGTCGATACAAACTATTGCATTTGGAGTGGTTAAGCGATGAGATCCTGCTGTATAGCACAGGGACCTATATCTAGTCACTTGTGATGGAACATGATGGATGATTATGTGAGAAAAAGTATGGATATATGTATGTATAACTGGGTCACTTTGCAGACAGCAGAAATTGACAAAACATGGTAAATAGACTATAATGGAAAAATAAAGATCTTTTTAAAAAGAAAAAAAAAGAAAATCCTAAGGGTGCTTCATTCTGAAGCTGGTTTAACAAGTTGCACACTGTAGGTGGTTTCACCTTCAGGGACTCTGAGCGATGTGGTTGAAAGGAACCCTTTGTAAACTTCTTATTTTTATGTTCCCACGATGTTTCCTTAGGATAGAATACAATCAAAGTGGGTAGTGTTTTAGTAACTCACAACTCTCTCTAACAGATTGCTTTCACTTGTGACCACACTAGTGTTTTTGTGACCACAGTCTTCCAAAAAGATAGTTAACTCGTACTGGCGATGAAATTTTAAAATCTCATTAAATTGTATTTGGATTTAAGACTGTTAATAAGACCAGACTAAAATAAATAGGACCTAAACAAATACACATTCCTTTAGGTGTTGAATTTCATCTGATTATAGACACTAAAGTCAAATTCTGTTAGAAAAATTGACCTAGGAGTAGACAGAAAACAATGTAGTAAGCTTCCATTGATAGAATGTTCTAAGAATTTTTTTCTGACTTATGTGAGATGAGAGTTGAGTGCACCACATTTTTACCATCGTGTGAAAACCTATCAGAGATAGATTATCCATTAATTACTCTGAGCCCATCTCAAACACACATCAGGTGGTCCTACTAACTTTGATGGTTTAATTGCATCTTTGGGTGAGACACATTTAAACAAGAAAAAAAAAAAGAAGGCGATGTTGATGAGTCTTTGGATGCCAATTTTATGTGGTTTATTAGGAAAAGAATTGTCTTAGGTTACAGAGTCAGAAAAGAGTGGCAAAAACATAGGATGCAGAAGGCACAGGAAGAGGAGGGAAGAAATTGAAAGAGACATTTCAACAGTGCCATTTCTAGAAAGTACAGCATGAAAAATCGTCACTCCATTTTGCTGGGCTCACACTTTGGCAATGGATGGAGAAGGACTGCGTTGGTGTTTCTCATTTGGAGGCAGGATCTCGGGGGCCAGAGGATATGGATCCCAGCTCCTGTTACCCCTGTGACATTCAAAGCAGGGAGGATGGGCAGAAAGAAGGAAAATCTTACTGAGGAGATGGTTACCTGGAGCACCTTCCCCAAAGGCAGCCTGACTGCCTAAGAGCAACACTGCTTCTGGCAGCTGCTCTTCTGCTGGCAGCAGCCCTTCTGCTGGCAACAACCCTTCCTGCAGCCACAGCCACATGAGTTGCTGCAGCAGGTGCGGCGGCAACAGCAGACCACGGGGACGCTGCAGCAGCCCCCACAGCAGCCGCAGCAGCACGGGCAGCAGTTGGAGCAGCAGCCCACGCGGTAGCATCGGTAGCTGGTGCAGCTGTTGCAGCCACCACAGCCACCACTGCAGCCACCACAGCCGCCACTGCAGCCGCCACAGCCGCCGCTGCAGCCACCACAGCCATTGCTGCAGCCGCCACAGCCACCACAGCTTCCACAGCCACAGCAGCCCATGGTGTCAGTAAGGAGGACTTGGCAGAGGTGAGGAGGAGACTCAGGAGGTGAGGGAGGTGTGATGCCGCCCTCTGCTGGGGAGGCCCTTATGTACCAACTCTGGGGACAGGGAAGGAAAGACACATGACCACTTCCCTGTTGCTATTTGGCTCCCTTGTCCTGGGAGAATCTCATAGTATATTTAATTGGTTCCCCCTTTTGGAATGTCAGCTGAATTTATTACATGACTTGTTTATTTTTCCAAGTCAAATGCCCTAAAAATCCCAGTAAGGGCCCTGGGAGTCATGGAAAATTGGATGCTGTCAACAGGCACAGGCACACAAGGAAGGCCCTCATGCTGTGCTTAAAATGACATCTGAGCAACAGATAAACATTATCGGGAAGCTATTTCTATGTAGAGCCCAGAAGTCCTCTAAGCAAAAACTAGAAAAATGAAAGGGATCTCGGCCTCAACAGTCATTGCCAAGTGCAGAAGCAGCCCTGAGCCCCTCAGCAGAGCGTGTTCACTGGGGAACTAAAAATCTTACTCCCCAACACACGGCTGTAAATCAAATCACTGTGTTCCATTGTTTCATAGGTTCACGTTGTATGATGGCTTAGAAAGCACAAGCAAAGCTTTTAATGGCTTATCTTTTTCTGGTACAATTCCTATTTCATTTAAAACAAGAAAGCGTTTCCTAACTAGAATGGAAAATAAATTGGAGTATTTGAAGAATTTTTATCAGTTGGTATCTAAGAGGAAAATCTTACATGAAAAATCGTGACCCACAATGGCAGATAGATGAAGAGGGATAAAACAAAAGCAAAAAAGAAAGTTTAAATTAACACAGATACTCCGTCACCACATACCAGTTAGAGTGGCCATCATCAAAAATTTATAAACAATAAATGTGAGAGAGGGTGTGGAGAAAAGAGAATGCTCCTGCACTGTTGCTGGGAATGTAAACTGATGCAGCCACTATGGAAAACAGTGTGGCATTTCCTCAGAAAAATAAATACAGAACTATCATATGATCCAGCAATCCCACTCCTCAGCATACATCTGGGCAAAACTTTCATTTAAAAAAAATGCATACAGCCCGGTGTTAATTGCAGCACTATTCACAATAGCCAAGACATGGAAACAATAAATGTCCATCAACAGATGAATGGATAAAGATGCGGCACATATGTACAATGGAATACTCAGTCATAAAAAAATGAAATAATGCCAATGGCAGCAACACAGATGGACCTGGAAATTATCATCCTAGGTGAAGTCAGACAGAGAAAGACAAATATCATATGAGATTAGTAATATGTATAATCTAACAAAGATGATACAAAAGAAATTATTCACAAAACAGAAACAGACTCAAAAGATTTTGAAACCAAACTTTTGATTGCCAAAGGGGAAACACTAGGTGACAATAAGCCAGCATGTTGGGATTGACGTATACACACTGTTGTATATGGAACGGATGAGTAACAAGGACCTACTTATAGCACAGGGGAATCTACTCAATACTTTGTAGTGACCTGTATTGGAAAAGAATCTGGAAAGGAATGTATATATGTATATGTTTAACTGATCCACTTTGCTCTACACCTGAAACTAACACAACATTGTAAGTCAACTATAGTCCAATAAAATTTTTTAAATAATAGAACATAATAAATAAGGATTAATGCACTTTTGCCCTAATGTAGTTTTACAAAACATAACAAGAAAAAAGTCTAGTGTACAACATTCCAGGAAGGACAAAACTATAGAGAAGGAAATAAAACCAGTGGCTGGCAAAACCTGAAAGTGTAGGAAGGGGATTGACTATTCATGGACACGAAGAAACTTTTTAAGATGATGGACATTTCTAGTTCCTGATCGTGGTAGCTGTGACATAATAGTCACTTGCCACGATTCACCATACCATATACTATAATATATACTATATTAAGAGGATCAATTTTATTGCATGTGAGCTACACCTCAATAAATCTGATTTTAAAATTTATTTTTTAAAAAGACAGATATTCCACAAAAATAAAAGATTGTACATAAAGGAAACATAATCACAGCAGACTATTATGACTCCATGATGAGCAATATTTATATGGTAGTCATTGTTATCATCAGTTATGGATTTTATTAAAATGCTATAAATATATTGGTAGTGGCCTAAGAGTTAAACCCCAGCTATCTTAACAGAAGCTAACATTGGCTACCAAGAAACAATCATTATAGGAATTAATAAGAAATATGGGGGCCGTTCCCAGTGGCATCAGTTGGCAAGATGGCAGTGCTGCCCCTGCAGAGTGACCGAGAGCATCAGGTGGGATTAGAAGACAAATGAGAGTTATTTTAAGTGTATGTACATCTATTTTGTTAATTAATATTCGAGGCATCTTTGCAACCGACTGCCATGACCCCTTTGCGCATTTCACGTGGCCCTACCCCCAGCTGTAGTTCCTGCTCTAAATCACAGATTAACTAATGGCACCAAGTGTTCCATTACAAAATCTCCCGGCACAAGAACTTTGCACATGTCAGGGGCTCCGAGCATCTTTATCAAATAACCAGGGAGTGGTTTTCTTGCAGGCAAGCCTCAGGCAGTTACATTGTTTTGAAACAGTAGATGGGAAGTGCTTCAGAACAATAAAACTCTATGGAGCAGGGTTTCTCAGTCTTGGCGCTGCTGATGCTTTGAGCCAGACATTTCCTTGTTGGGAGGTGGGCTAGATGTCCCACGCATTGCAGAATGTTGAGCAGTATCCCTGGCCTCTGCCCACTAGTTACGACAGTTTTTTTCCCAGGTTATAACAACCAAAAATATCTCCAGATATGGTCATATAGCTCCTGGGGTGAGGGCAAAATCACCCCCCACTGAGATTGTGTACCCTACAGAAATGTAAGGCAGGATATCTCCCATCACGGTACCCAAGAAAAGGATGCAAGTTTAGAAATAGTCCCTTGAAGTCTGCAAAAGGATTTGGGGTGAAATTCTTCTTTCCTTTTCAACTTTGGGGAGAATCCCTAGGGCACAGGATTCTGAAGGGGCTAAGCCCTGGGATGGCTCGAGAGGACGGGAGGGGCTCGCCTGCTCTCACTTAGCCCGTGCTATCATACTTACAACGAGTAAGTGCTCAGAAAACATTTGCTGGAGTAAATTGATCTGCACTGTCCTGTAGCTTCTCTTCGGTCAATTATTATAGGAAGGCAGACAGTCAATAGTAAATTCTACTATTGAAACTCTACTGATGCCAACAAAAGTGGAGTAGAAAGAGTAAAATAGGAGCTCCCGTTGGGGCACAGCGGAAAATGAATCCAACTAGTATCCATGAGGTTGTGGGTTCAATCCCTAGCCATGCTCAATGGGTTAAGGATCTGGCATTGCCGTGGCTATGGTGTAGGCTGGCAGCTGCAGCTCCAATTTGAACTCTAGGCTGGGAACTTCCAAAAGTGAGCCCTGATGTAAACTAGGAGCCTTGGTATGATGAGGCATCAATATAGGTTCATGGATTTTAACAAATGCAGCACTTGGGTGTGGATGTCGATGGTGGGAAGGCTTGGTGGGGGGAGGGGGTTGCCAGGAGCATACGGGAAACCTCTGTATTTTCAGCACAACTTTGCTGTGAACTTAAACCTAAAACTGCTCTAAAAAGTAGAGTCTACTTAAAAAAAAAACGACATGATTTAACCTAAAGCAAGGAAACTGCATCACAGAGTCAGTGGCTCTCTTTGGGACATGAAGCGAGCGGGGGGCTGAAGCTCTGGGCTCCATGGCCCCATAACCCCTGAGTGTCAGAGAAAAGAGGGAATTATGAGCTGGCGTGAGATGTTGATTTTGAAATACACCCTCACAAGACCTCCAAGCCCAGAACCATCCCTTCCCAAGCAGGTTTCCCATATTTTGACTTGTGAGTCAAGGACAGAAGTGATTCTGAAAATAGATGAGAAAACTCTTTGAATGTTTAGTCTCGCCAGCCTATGACATGTGAGCGGGGCAAATCTGAGTGCTTTGCGTCTCCTCCATGGGGATCCCACCTTGTCTGGGGTTCAGCAAAGAGAATCTCCAAGCAGAGGAGGATTCCTCTGAAACCAGGAGAAAGATCTTCACTGGGTGCTGAGCGATCCTGATGCTTAGAAAATAGGTAGGCACTCATCAAATGAGACTCACAGGCAGGTCACACGTGTGCTGAAAAACTGCTAGATTCAGGAGTTCCCACTGTGGTGCAAAGGGATGGGTGGTGGCCCTGGAGTGCTGGGATGCCAGTTCGCTCCCCGGGCTGGCACAGTGGGTTAAGGATCCCGCAATGGGGCGTTGGTGGGCAACTGCGGCTGAGTACTATGCCACTGGGCAGCCGAAAAAGAAAAAGGAAAAGGAAAAAAGACTGCTAGATTCACAGGGAGGTCTACTCAATGTTCTGTAAAATCCTCTAAGGGAAAAAAAGAATGTATGTGTGTAACTGATCCATGTTGCTGTACACCTGAAACTAAGACAACATTGTAAATCAACTATACTACAATAAAATTTTTAACAAGATCGATAGATTAAAACAAGGTTAAACATTTTAGAAATATATTGCTTTATTAAAAGCACAACTCGAGGAAGAAGCAAATGCTAAAATAAGCCATTTTATGAGGTCAGCGGTGTTTCATGAGGAAATACACTCAAGGTTTTGTGAAATTCTCCTGGGGGAGCTGGTGGAAACCAAAACAAGGAAGTAGTCACTTGCTCTGGGTTAAGCCCTGAAGTGGGTATATAAGGACCCCTGAAGCTAAGAGCACCACATCTCCCTCACCTCCTGAGTCTCCTCCTCACCTCTGCCAAGTCCTCTCTAACGACACCATGGGCTGCTGTGGCTGTGGAAGCTGTGGTGGCTGCGGTGGCTGCAGCGGTGGCTGTGGTGGCTGCAGCAGTGGCTGTGGCGGCTGCAGCGGTGGCTGTGGTGGCTGCAACAGCTGCACCAGCTACCGATGCTACCGCGTGGGCTGCTGCTCCAACTGCTGCCCGTGCTGCTGCGGCTGCTGTGGGGGCTGCTGCAGCGTCCCCGTGGTCTGCTGCTGCCGCCGCACCTGCCGCAGCAACGTGTGTGGCTGCAGCTGCGGGAAGGGCTGTTGCCAGCAGAAGGGCTGCTGCCAGCAGAAGAGCTGCTGCAAGAAGCAGTGCTGCTGCTAGGCATCCGGTGGGCTCTGCCTCTGGGGTCAGAGATGCTGAGAGCTCAGCTCCCAGCATTTGGTAAGACTTTCCTCCATTCCTCCCGCCTGTTTCCTCCTGTCCCAGGTACTCCAAGGTCCCTTGCCTCTTTTACTCTCAAGTTTCCAGGCTTGTTCTTTCCATTCAGTCTGGAGCCGTGATGACAACAATTTCTTCTCTGTGTGTCTTCAGAACTTACCATCAGGAGGTATCTGTTCTCTCTCATTTTGTAATCTTGTCTCTACTTGGAAAATAAGATGAAAGGCCAGCATACGTTATCAACATTAGTCCGTGGGAACACAGCTCCTCGTGTCCAAAATCTATTTATATTATAAGCATAATCAAGTAAAATCATGATAGCTGATATTTTGTTTTCTTGAAAACATTACTTGATGGACTTTTTGTTCTTTCCTATTGCACATTTGCTAACTTTCCCATTTCTATGTTCTGTAAAAAAAAAAAAAAAGCCACTCTTTCTTAATTAAAAATAATCTTTCCTCGTTCTAATGTGTCTCTCTGTTCTGTAAGATGCGTGCCTTCCCGTGGGTGAGGCCCACAGCACAAAAGACAGAGGATCATATTCAAAGATCAAGGGAAGTTTCAATTAATGGATGATTGGTTCTATACTGTCCTATATCTGGTTTTATAATAAAGATAGAAATTCAGGGAGAAATCCCCAAGCTTTGGTTATCAATATCATTGAAGCAAATTCCTGTGCTCTACTACAGTTGCTGTTGTGACGTCTGTGTCTGCAACTGGATTCTGGTTTTAAGTGTTGCCAGCCCCTGTGTGGCCAGTCAGAGCTTCACTTCCTCACTCCATGTGCTTTTTACTCACTTATTCAGCAAACATGCACTGTATTTGGCCAGATATTCAGCCAAGCACTAGAGATCGGAGGATAAACCAGTATTTGTCTTCGAGGAGTCGACACCCAAGAGGAATGAAGTCTCCTTTACAACACAGCCTTCTCTTTCTGTTTTCTTTGTCTCACCACATTTTCTCCATGACTGATCCCGTATTAGCGATTCAAATAGATTTTTGTATACATTATTGCAGCCACTTCATTGAGCATCTATGTAAGAGACTCTCAGGAAGGGATTGACACTTTCCATGGGGTTTGTTGTCCAGCCTCCCAGCAGCACTGCAGCATCTGTCACAGCTTCCTCCCTAATAATGCCCCTCCCCAACCCCTGCCAACTTGCATCCCTTTTCCCTTTCTCCTTACTCTTCAGCCTGCTCTGAGGGTCCCTTCCCAACTTTGGTACCCGAGACTCAAGCCTTCATCTTCTTGCTATCATTCTACGTCCTCAGCTGATCTCTATTCTTTTTCTTTCCCGTGGTACTCGACACTTTCTAACATGCCATAAAATTCATGAATTCATCGTGCTTATCCTACGTGGCTTCCTCTGCCTCACCCCACACCCAAGCAGAGTGTACAAAGCAGAGATTCTCATTCTTTCATTCACTGATATCTAGAACAGCTCTAGCACCTAGAACAGCCACTGGTACATAGCATGTAATCCATAAAGAGCTTTATCATAAATGGATGATTTTTTTTAGCTTTTTTAATCACGGGAAATGCCAAATACACACAAAAATGTAGAACAGTATAAGAAATGCCTAAGAACCATCACCCAAGTCAATAGCAGTTAACACACAGCTCATCCCTTATCACTGTGACCTCACCCACCCCTCCCAGCCCTGGATGGCATGGAGCTGAATCCTGTCATCTCCTCAGCAGATATGTTTACATTTCTACGAAGGAATGAATTCCGTACCTTCTTTCTCTGACTTAGGACTGTGGCTTGGAGACATCAGAGAAAGACAATAAACTTCTCAAGGTCAAAAGTGAGTGGGTCCTTCAGGGACAGGTGCAGAGGAAATCATGACATCTTCACCATTAAGAAAATCTTGGGGTTCCCTGAAAGGCCCCTACAATTTACTCACTGCCACTCTCAAGGTGCATCTTGGTACTTTATAGGCAGACTTCCTAAAAATCACAAGAGGGTGATAACAGAAAATCTAAACCGGAGTTCCCGTCATGTCACAGTGGAAATGAATTGACTAGGAACCATGAGGTTTCTGGTTCAATCCCTGGCCTCACTCAGCGGATTAAGGATCTGCCATGAGCTGTGCTGTAGGTCGCAGACGAGGCTCGGATCCCGAGTTGCTGTAGCTGTGTTGCAGGCTGGCAGCTGTAGCTCTGATTGGACCCCTAGCCTGGGAACTTCCATATGCCACAGGAGTGGCCCTAAAAAGCAAAAAAAAAAAAAAAAAAAGAAAAGAAGAAAAGAAAAAAAAAAAACCAAAATCTAGAACAATAGGACAGTGACCCAAGACAGTTGGGGAGAATTTTAACCATTTTGTTTTCACCAGTAGCCCTCAGAGAGCAAGAAGTGTTCATCTTTAGGGAGGCTTTCTATTTCCACCAACAGATAAACCTCCAAAAAGTGTGACTTTAAATATCAATTTTAGCCAATGAGAATGTCATAATGCTTTAAAAAAAAAAAAAAAAAAAAACCTCTGCTAAGGAGTTCCCGCCGTGGCACAGTGAGTTAAGCATCTAGTGTTGCTGCATCTGCGGTGTAGGTTGCAGCTGTGGCTTGGATTCAGTTCCTGGCCTGGGAACTTCCATATGCTGCAGGTCTAGCCAGAAAAGAAAGAAAGGAAAAGAAAAGAAGAAAAGAAAAGAAAAACTCTGCTTAATAAAAATTATTTAATAAATGAACTACTTGTATTAGAAAATTCTCAAAGCACCAGAAAACCACCACTCCCTGCCACCTTTAAAAACAAAAACAGGAGTTCCCTTGCAACCTAGTGGGTTAAGGATCCAGCACTGTCACTGCAGCAGCTCGGGTCACTGCTGTGGCATAGGTTTGATCCCTGGCCCAGAAACTTCCACATGCCATGTGTATAGCCGAAAACAAGAACAATGGCTGTAGAGCCAGAATACCTGAACAAAAATCTAGGCTTTTCTATTTTGCCAGTCTTATTTCCCTCACCCCTATTTTACTTGTAGAATGAGGATCATGGCTGAACCTCATAAGTTTTTGGAATTATTTATATAAAAGGACACACTATAAATAGATGGTCGACATTGCATTCTGTTCATCTTGCTTTATTACGTCCACTCATCTTGCTTTATTACGTCCACATAGGGTATATCCATTACTTTCCCTCGGTCTCTTCAGTAGAGTTGTTTGGGTACAGATCGCAGACTCCCCCCTCTAATTTTAAGGTTCTGGAAGCCTGCAAACCGCACAGGACGTTGGGGCGGGGCCTCAGGGTTCTTTGTGGGACTGGCCCCGCCCCCGCCCCGCCCCCGCCGCTACTTTGAGAGCCTGGCTTCAGTTCACAGGACGGCTGAGGGTGCTTGTCCCAGGGGTTTGAGATCCCGAGTTGTGGCAATTTGGCAAGAAGAAACCCCATCCTGTAGGTAAGACTGTTTCCGGGAGGTAAATTAATTGAAGAAACACCATCATCCCATGGCCGCCGCGCCCCCATTGCCCCAGTTTCGGGCGAGTACCTGTGCGCAGCGGGCGGGTGGGGACTAGCCTGGATTACATCCCAGGGCCTTGGCCTGCAGCCAGCTGCTTCCTGCTGCTGCTGCTGCTGCTGCTGCTGCCGCTGCTCCCCTCTGACCTACAGTCCTGCCAGCCGCAGTGCTGATATTCGTCCGAGTAGCCTTGGCTAGCATTCTTATTTTCAGCCATCTGGAAAAGCAGATTAAAGAAAACCACAAGTCTGGTAAGGCGCCAGCATTTCCCATGGTTACACCCACGGTCACAGCTTTTAACTGAAAAAAAATCTTAGCAGGCCATTGCAAACCCCCATCCAAGAATGCCAGAAAGGTCCTAAGTAAGGGAAAGAAGGGGGAGTTTGAAGTTAAGAGATCCAGGCATTAATCGACCTATTTCAATTGAAATTAAAAGGTAACACAACCGTGCCTTATAATATTTCTGGAAAGGATACCTAATTTGTTAAGTAACATGTATAAGAATTACTCGTCAAGTCAGTGTTGCTGCTGTAAATATACAAAAGGTTTCAGCTTGTGGAGTGCTTCAAGTTCGAAAAGCGTGAAGGAAATAATGTTTCCTGAAAATGCTCCCCAAAAAGTATTTTGTTTCTGTAGACATCAGAATACACTGGTGTCTCCTAAGGCAAGAGGTGAGTTTCCATTAAGTACATGTTTTAAATAAGTCATAATGTGACTTTTTTGCATTTTTTACAAATCGAAGTTTTGTGGCAGATCTTCGTCTTTGAGCAAGTCTCTTGGCACCGTTTTTCCAAAAGCATTTGCTCACTTCTGTGTCTCTCTATGTGTTACATTTTTATAACTTTCACATCACTTCCAAATTTTTCATTATTTTATGATTGTAGTTGTTATGGTGATCTGTGATTTTTGATGTTTCTGCCACCACTTGCTGAAAGCTCAGATGATGGTTGGCATTTTTTAGCAATGATATATTTTCAAATCAAGATCTATCCATCATTTGGAGACCTAATGCAATTGCACATTTAATAGACTGCAGTATACCTTAAACGTAGCTTTTATATTCACTGGGAAACCAAAGTTTCCTGTGACTTGCTTTTGCTTTATTTTGGGGGTGGGGTGCACTTGAGTCAAGGTTCCCAGGCTAGGGGGCAAATTGGAACTACACCGCTGGACTGCACCACAGCCACAGCAACACCAGATCCAAGCCACGTTTGCAACCTACACCAAAGCTCATGGCAACGCCGGATCCTTAACTTATTGAGTGAAGCCAGAGATCAAACCCACACCTTCATGGATCCTAGTCGGGTTTGTTACCGCTGAGCCACGAAGGAAACTCCCATCTGTGACTTGCTTTATTGCAATATTCGCCTTCTTGGGGTGGTCTGGGACTGAACCCGCAGTTGCTGGTAAGCATGCCTGTAAGTTTTTCTTCAAACTATTTTAGTGGTAGCTGAAATGGACAAAAAAATACTAGTTTCTTTTCGTATTATTGGTTGGGGACCAACAGTGGTTTCTCAAGGTTAGATAATGTAAATGCAATTCAAGCCTAAATATTTAAAAGACGAATTGATTTGGCTCTCTGCCCCTTAGCAGTTTAGGTGAAATTATCTACTGAGTACCTATCTGAAATTACTGTCTCGGAAGTACGAGGGCCCGGCTGTGTTCATTCTGGTTGGATTTGTAATGTGCCCTTGCATGAGGGCGATGGGGAGGAAGCTCTATTAAGTGCCTTATGTGTGTCAAGAGCCGGGTGAAGCTGTTTCTGAGCCAGTCAACCTTGTGGGATGCATATGATTATCCACATTTTAAAAGGAGGCTTGGAGAGGTTAATTATGGGCCACAAGCAAGCAAGGGGCCAAGAGAACATGAGCTTCAGACACCAAAGTTATGCTCTTTCCTCGGGACCGCACTGGCCCCGCACAAACCCAGACCTAGGGGAAAAAAGAAATTAAGCCTAAAGCTGGGTAGGTCTGCAGAGAGATAGCAAAATATGAAAGCTGATTGGGAAAAAATTCTGTGGTGGTTCTGAATCACAACTCTTTGCAAATCGTGTAGATTCAGAAGAATAAATCGGAGGCTCTTTTCGTAGGCCGGAAGCACAGTACACGGTTAACAAGTATTAAAAGAAAATTTTCAGAAAGGGTTGGTCATGGCTCTCATACAGATATAAAAACAAACACATTAAAGATTTTATTAACTCGTTAATGAGAAAACTCGTAAAGCTGTCAGAACCAGATCGGAGTAGAAATCCAA
The DNA here is from genome assembly GCA_004024745.2 of Catagonus wagneri. Lineage (NCBI taxonomy): Eukaryota > Metazoa > Chordata > Mammalia > Artiodactyla > Tayassuidae > Catagonus > Catagonus wagneri. Next base: position 9,144,598 of record PVHT021183553.1, read on the forward strand.
AGAATCAGTACATTTATAGGTCAGGAATGTTGACGTGGAGGTAGAACTGGTTTTCCCTGGAGGGGGCCTCTACCTTCATTGAATAAAACTCATTTTCATGCCTACAGATAAGCGTTACTGCAACTTGCCTATCAGTTACTACATTTTCCAGGGTCGTAAAACATCTCAGACAATGCCTAGTTTTTCTGGCACACACAAATTTTTCCCTCCACCCCCACTCCCACCTCATGGCTTTGACTAGTTACCACATTGCATTTCAGTGGCTGGATGTGATAGCGTGACTTTCTCCTGATGTTGTTTGCCAGTGCGATGGTTTCGTAGGCGCGTTCCTGCAGCTGCACCTGAGACCAGATTGATCTCACCGCAGACACACAGACAATAAACAACCTGGGAGGTGGTGACTCCAGTATTTGTGGGCAAATGCCTTTGCAAGTTAAGAAAACGAATGCTGTTGGGAGTTCCCATTGTCGCTCAGGGATAATGAACCCAACTAGTATCCATGAGGACACAGGTTCGATCCCTGGCCTCGCTCAGTGGGTTAAGGATCTGGTGTTGCCATGAGCTGTGGTGTGAGTTGAAGACGCGGCTCAGATCTGGCGTCCCAGTGGCTGCGGTGTAGGCCGGCAGCAACAGCTCCAATTCAACTCCTAGCCTGTACTTCCATATGCTGCAGGCCCGGTGCTAAAAAGACCAAAACAAAAAAAAAAAGTTGTCATATATGATAAAATGAAATCTGGAGTGTATATTTTAAAGATCACTTGTATCTATTCTCACCATGATTTTGACCAAAAGCAGAACAACTGGGGCCTGCACCTAATTGACCTTTGGAATTTGTGTAGAGTGCTTCATTTCAATGAGGATTCTGTTACCGTTCCTGGGCTCTTGGCCTTCTTAATCTATGGAAATTGATAAGAGACCACAGAGGAAAATTCAGGCAAGGCTTTGGTAGGATTAGGACCCCTGCTGCAGCAGAAGAGAGGGGTGAAAACCAACCACAGGTCCCTTTGCTTGCTCTCTGGCTGTGGGGCGGGGGCGCGGGGGAGAACCAAGCTGGTTCCTTTTATGGGAGGAGGGTAGGGGCAGATCCAGGGGGCCACAGGGGTGGCTTAGGTGGTCAGCCCACCCTTTTGGCAGTGTTGTGTGCAGGGGGGCATGCTTAGTGCCCTGTTTTTGCCCTCTGCTCTTCTTAAGTGGCAGTGGCTTTTAGTTTTCTTGTATCTTCTTGCCTGTAATTTGCCCCAATTGGTCATGTACTCAGTTATTTTTATTAGTCCCTTAGAGTTTCTTTGTATCTTGTTGCTCCAGGTGTTCGTCCAGGTGTAAGCACTGCAGCCACTGCAGCAAAGGGTCCCAGGTCTCTGCTGTTTCGATTCCATGGTTTTGGTTTTGGTTTTGTCTTGTTGGGGGCAGTCAGGGGCGGGGGGAGGGTTATGGATGGATTGGAGATAGATAAAGGATTATGACTGGGTGATAGGTAGTAAGGCTACTCCATAGTTTTCTAAGATTCTAAATCACAGAATACAGAATTCTAGAGAAACTACCTTAGATGATTTTAGTAGTGACACTTAGAGGGAAGTGTTTTTGATATGTCTACCTCCCTCACCATCCGTGTTTTAGAAAGAGCTGAATCTCACTGTCTGTTTTATTCAGTGGCATTCCAAAGGGGGTGGCTGAGGAAGAGGGAGGGTTCCGGGGTATGAAGCCATCAGCAGGGGGTGAGGTGTGGTGCATATAAAGCTACTATTCTCAACAGCGTGGTTCTGAAGGAGGAGGTCTGAAGACTCCAGAGTGAAGAAGGGACCTTGTGACAGCGGCTCACAGCGTCTGGCGGCAGGAAGGAGCAGAAGTGGGATCCGAAGGCAGGAAAACTGGCCTTGGCTCTAGGAAGAAATAAGTTCGTGACCCAGAGGAAACAGGTAACTCTGATGCTGTCTATATGATTTTGAAGGATGTTACATGTGGCCAGGCTGAGAAAGTTTATTGGCCTGTCCCAGATTTGATGTTTGGGCACTGTTTCCATTCTAATGTTCTAGGACAGACCCAATTTCAAAGATGCTGTTCTGGTTTCAGTTTAAATTGAGGTCTTGTCCCCCGGTACACTGTGGCACTTGGGAAGACCGTAGTGGTTGCACCAATAGGTAAGGTCCAGGGCTTCAAAGAGTCCTACACGGTAAAGTGCTTTGATGGGGAAGTCGGGAGTGTAGTTCTTTTCATTAAGGTAAAATGTACATGCATTATAAAGCATAGATTTTAAGTTCGAGTGTTCATATTTTATATACCCATATAACTGTATCTTACCAAGATACTGAATATTTCATCACCACCACCACCCCCAGAAAGTTCCCTCCTGCCCTTTTACAGACCACTCCCAACCACTCCCCACTCGGAGGTGAGCTCTGTTCCGATTTCAGTTAGTCACGGGCTCTTTCAGGATGTGCTTTGTATGTCTGAATTCTTTCCAGGAAGCATAATATTTGAGATCTGTTCCACCTGGCAATCATTTGTTCTCTTTTTTTCAAATCATCTTTCTTGATACTTACGTCTAATAAAGTGTACAGGAGTTCCCGTTGTGGCGCAGTGGTTAACGAATCCGACTAGGAACCATGAGGTTGCGGGTTCAATCCCTGGCCTTACTCAGTGGGTTAAAGATCCGGCGTTGCCGTGAGCTGTGGTGTAGGTCATAGACGCGGCTCGGATCCTGCGTTGCTGTGGCTGCGGCGTAGGCCAGTGGCTACAGCTCCGATTAGACCCCTAGCCTGGGAACCTCCACATGCCGCAGGTGAGGCCCTAAAATGACAAAAGGCAAAAAATAAAAAATAAAGTGTACAGAAAACGTAAATGTGTTTTGACAAACACAAGTTTGTAGTCACAGCTACAGGCAGAACGTTGAGCATTTTCATCACCCCAGGCAGTGCCCTGGTGCTCCGTTGCAGTCAATCCCTCCCCTGACCACTGATTCAGTTTTTATCTCTGCAGATTAATTTTGCTTGTCTTGGGGCTTTACATATACTAATCGAATCGTACAGCGTAGAGTCTGAGTTCTTTGGGATAGCATAATGATTTTTATGTTCACCCAAGCTTTTTCAATAGTTTATTTGCTGATTAAATTAGTGTTCATTGCGTAAATGTACGGTGTTGTTGATTGACTCATCTTTTAATGGACAGTTCAGTTGCTTCCCTTTTTTTGTTTCAACTGTTATGAGTACATGAGCTTTTCTTGTGTAGATTGTCAAAAGGCTTTCCAAACAGTTGGTACCATTTCACATTCTCACAAGCAACGTGTACAAACCCGGTGGCTCCTAAATCTTTGTGAACCTGGGGCGTGGCGGTGCTTTTGTACTTAGATTGTGAAGTGTTCTCTGTCGTTTTCCTTGCCAGTTCTTACTGGTGTCTCTTGAGCAGATTTGGTTTTTTTGATGAAACCCAATCTATCTTGCTTTTTCTTTTAAGTCTAGTCCTTTTTGTCATCGCAATAAAATCTCTGCCAACCCTTACATCACAAAGATCGGTTTTCTTCTAGATGGTACTAGCGTTTATGATGTCAAATTAGTTTTTCTCTATGGAGTGAGGTAGAGATGAGTAAAATGCATTTTAAATAAGATGAAGTCACAGCTAAAACGCAGTAGCTCCTCAGAAATCGGTGAGACCACCTTCTAACCCTGACTTTGCAGCAGAGGAATAGTAATAGTAATTCCTCGGGGTCACTTCCTCAGGCCTTCTTCCACCATCCACTCAGCCTCCAGCTGGACTCGAACAGACTGCTGCTCTTTACTTTATTTCGATGTTTTACTCAAAATTATATTTTTTTAATTTTAGTTGTAGGTAGTTTTAAAGACATACTTAGTTATTGATATTCTAGCAGCAAAAAGCCAGTATTTCTGTTTTCAGTAATTAAATTTGTGATTTGCTTCTGTCTAGTGAGGAGCTTGGCCTGCCAGTGTTAAAAACCTCAAAGGAGCGAGTTCCCATTGTGGCTCAGCGGTAATGCACTCAACTAGTACCCTGAAGGATGTGAGTTCGATGCCTGGCCTCACTCAGTGGGTTAAGGATCTGACGTTGCCATGACCTATGCTGTAGATCATAGACACGGCTTGGATCTGGGGTTGCTGTGGCAATAATTAGACCCCTAGACTGGGAACTCCTGTATGCCACAGGTTCGGCCTTAAAAAGAGAAAAATTAAAAATAAATAAATAAATTTAAAAAATAAAATAAGAACCTAAAAGGGAGCTTAAGCTTTTTGGAAAATGTAGCAAATACTGGCCCTAACCCTAGTTTTTAAAAAAGCTTTGGGCCTTGGGAAGTGAAACCATTTGCAGATGTCATTTCTGTTGCCCAGCTGCCCAGGCGCTTTGGAATTTAGAGGCTGTGAGATTCATGATTATATTAAATTATTGATATCTTGCTCTGTTATTTGAAATAGTTGTGTTGTTCCGGTTTGGTTTGCTTTGCTTTTTGCAAAACAACTCAAATTGCACTCATGGCACAAAAGTATTTAAGAAATGCCATGTCAGTACAGAAAAACAGCCTACAGCTCATCCTTTAAAAGCAGAAAGTGAAAAATCAGTACAGATTCTTATTTTTTTACTTGAAAAAAATAAGAACAAAAAAACTAAGGTACACACTGGGACATTAACTACTGTGGTTTTTCTTTCTAGAGATGTAGCGCCCACGTTTTCTGGTCAGTAATTATAAAAGTTTTAGGGGAAAAAAAACAGGCCTACTCTGCAGTGCACTTTGATATTTAACTGTTTTTTCCAAAATATTTTTTTTAAAAGCCTGTTGGCAACAAGTAAATTTTTTCAATAGAATATGAAAAACAGAATTGGAACTTTGAGGCTATAACCAGGCACTTTCAACAGAGTGTAAGAGGAAAGATTACTGAACTTGTAACTAGAAAAACTGAGTCCAAATCCAGGTTTTGATGTTGGTTAAACATGAAAACCATAACACATCTTATTGCCTCTGGCCCTCTGTTTCCTTATTATAAAACAAGGACAATTCTACCTCTTTTATCTCCACAACAGAATTATAGAAAAAAAATTAAAATGATTTGTAGTCTCTATGGAAAATCGTATGGAGGTTCCTTAAAAAACTAAAAATAGAACTACCATATGATCCAGCAATTCTGCTCCTGGATCTATATGCAGGAAAAAAAATGAAAAGACTGATTCGAAATGACACGTACTCCCTCGTTCACAGCAGCACTATTTATAGTAGTCAGGACACGGAAGCAGTCCAAGTACCCATCGACAGGCAAGGAAGTCAGGCAGCGGCCTCAGATTGACAAGAAAGGACAAGCTGCCTCTTGGACGTTTTCTGAGGAGAATGTGATCCGAGAATTCAGCTTGAATGAGCTGTATCAAAGGCTGGTGATAACATCCCCGAGGAGCAGCCTGTGACCCACGTGCCCACCGCAGTGCCAGATCAGGAGAGCAAGAAAGACAAATAATATCCCAGCCCTCAGTGCTTTCTCTCCTGTCAGTCCCAGGCCCCTCTGAAGCTCTGCCCTTTCTTTAACCACAGGCCTGGCCTGAGGACTTGGACTTCTTTCTGTTTTCCCTGTTTGGCTGTTGCTTCTGATTTTTAAGAGGCATCCGGGTATGACAGCTCTCCTCCCGAAGGCCCCCACGCCTGCGGCCTGCGTTTTCACAGGAGAGAGGGAGACGTCCTGTGTGGGGGAGGACGGAATACTTTCCCTCCAAGCTTGGGCCACTCACCCGTCCCCACCACATCTGCTTTCATTATTCCTCTTGGTGGACCTACACAGCCTACTTCGATTACATTCAAGCCTAATTTAACAGGCCAAGATGCAGCCTTAGTGCTAAGATTTTTCCCTCAAGGATTCCTGCTTCTTCAGGCCCTTCTGGCTTGGTTTGTGGCCTACATTAAAAAGTATAAGCCTGGGAGTTCCCTTCGTGGCTCAGTGGTTAACAAATCTGACTAAGAACCATGAGGTTGCGGGTTCGATCCCTGGCCTTGCTCAGTGGGTTAAGGATCCGGCGTTGCCGTGAGCTGTGGTGAAGGTTGCAGACGCGGCTTGGATCCCGCGTTGCTGTGGCTGTGGCGAAGGCCGGCAGCTACAGCTCCTGTTAGACCCCTAGCCTGGGAACCTCCATATGCCGCGGGTGCGGCTCTACATAAAGGCAAAAAGACAAAAAAAAAAAAAGTATAAGCCTGTCACTGGTGCCAAGGAGAAACCTTTAACCTCAGAGTTTTCTTATTGAAGATAGTATTGAATAAAATCTCCCTATTTTATGGAGATTGGGAAGAAGGGGAATAGATGTTTGAGACTTCCAGTGGGGTGTGGAGGAGAAAGTCTCTGCCAGGGTTAGGGTTCACTTACCTTCCTCCCTCCTCCCCACTGCCATTTGATGTTTTTCCATAATAAAGAGACTGCGATTTACTTAAAAAAAAAAAGATACAGTGTTGAATGTCTCTCATAATTGATGAAATACTGTATGAGACTGAAAAACAGAATGGCTGTCTGGGTCCACAAAGGTTGCAGCATGTTTGTTGCTCACTCTCGTGATCGCCTGGCTGACTGGGAGCTGCAGCTGCCACTCCCCAGCATCACAAGAGAGGATCGTCATCCAGAACCACGTGTCACTAGCCCAGAAGGGATCAAAGTTCCAAATTTAAAGGATAGCTTCTACTGAATGCATGTCACTTTCACACCATTGTCAAATCAAAAAGTCCTAAGTTGAACAATTGAGAAGTCAGAGACTGTCTGTATTATATATAATATAAATTATTTAAAGATTTAATATAAATTTAAAGATGCAGCTCAGATCCAGTGTTGACTGTGGTGTAGGCCATCTCTGCAGCTCCAATTCAGCCCCTAGCCCAAGAACTTCCATGTGCCGTAGGTGCAGCCATAAAAAGAAGAAAAAAAAGTGTGAAGGAATGAGAGTGAATTTTCCTGTCACACAGTGTAATCCACATGAAAGAGCAAGATGTTTTTAAATGTGGCCACTATAAAATAAGGGCTTTGCTGTTCTTTCTGGGCAGTGACAAAGGAGGCTCTCCACTGGATTTTTTTGTCTGGAAGTTGAAGTTCAAGCAGTTTTGTTTGGGGGTTAAGGAAAAAGTGTGAACTGAGTGTGAACTATAAATTAGCTAGCTGCCCCAGAGAGTGGTGTGCAACGGCGGGCTTAGAGAAAAGATGGGCCCAGTCATAAAGAAAAGTGGGCTAACTGTCTCCATTCCCAACACAGAGTAGGTACCTGGGTGGAAACTGGGGGAAATATGGAGAAGATGGCAAGTCAGATCTTCATCCAACTTCATTGGGGTGTTTTTTTTTTTTTTGCTTTTTTTTAAGGCCACACCCGTGGCATATGGAGGTTCCCAGGCTAGGGGTCCAATCAGAGCCACAGCTGCTGGCCTGCACCACAGCCACAGCAACTCCAGATCTCAGCCGCATCTGCGACCTACACCACAGCCCATGGCCACCCCGGATCCTTAAGCCACTGCAGCTTCATTTTTTAACTGAAGAATTACAAATCCTCAGAGACACCCAATGAAAATAACTTGGACCTCTGTTAGGTGTCAAGCCCAAAACTAAACAAGAGAGGAGCCTCAAGGAGGGACACCTGTAAATAAACACATGCCCTTCCATGTATTGCGATTTCTGAGGCAGAGGTTTCCATGGCAAGTGTAGTGAGCAGGTACTAGAAGCCTCGAATGACTCGGTCTGCGTCCTTTTGGGTTGGATGTTCTTGAACTTCGCTTCATTGCGTTTGGCGGAAGCTGCTTTCTTTACAAGTTGAAGGTTGGTGGCAACCTGGCCTTGAACAAGTCTCTCAGCACCATTTTCCAAGAGTCTGCTCACGCCGTGTCTCACGTGGTGGTGATTCTCACCGTATCTCAAACTTTCTCATGTGTGTCATGTTTGTCGCGGTGATCTGCGGTTAGTGATCTTTGATGTTAGTGCCGCAGAGTGATTAGGACTCGCTGAAGCCTCCGATGCTGGTCTGCGCTTTTTAGCAATAAAGTATTTTTTAACTAAGATACGCACATTGCTGTCTTAGACACAATGCTGTTGCACACTTCATAGTCTACAGTGCGGTGTAAACATACTTTCTATGGAGTTCCCTTCATGGCTCGGTGGAAACGAATCTGACTAGTAACCATGAGGATGCAGGTGCGGTCCCTGGCCTCGATTAGTGGGTTAAGGATCCAGCATAGCCACGAGCTGTGCTGTAGGTGGCAGACACGGCTTGGATCCCTCCTTGCCGTGGCTGTAGGCCAGCGGTTCCAGCTCCAGTTAGACCCCTAACCTGGGAAGCTCCATATGATGTGTGTGTGGCCCTAAAGAAACCAAAAAAAAAAACATACTTTTTATATGCGGTGGGAAACCAAAAAATTCATGTGACTCAAATTATTGTAATATTTGCTTTTGTTGCAGTGGTCTGGGACCAAACCAGCGGTATCTCTGAAGTGTACCTGTAAACCAGTAATTCACTAGCCAGTGTTCTGATTCCTTTCAAACATTCATTGGCCCTTTGTTTACCCTGGTATCTATCATTACCATGCTTGTGATGGAGGGCACTAAAGAATCAGAATTCTACACCCAGCAACAGTGAATAAGAAGTTTGTTGACAAAGCAGGGTTGAATGGCTCCCTTAAGAAATATCTAAGAACGGAGTTCCCTTCGTGGCTCAGCGGTTAATGACCCTGACTAGGATCCATGAGGAAGCAGGTTCGATCCCTGGCCTTGCTCGGTGAGGGTAGGGATCCAGCGTTGCTGTGGCTGTGGTGTTGACTGGCAGCTGTAGCTCTGATTCAACCCTTGGCCTGGGAACTTCCATATGCTGCAGGTGCAGCCCTAAAAAGCAAAAAAAAAAAGGAAGAAATATCTAAGAGCAGTTATTCATCACTCACTTTCTCATGTCAGCTACAGATGGATGAAACTTTCTTTCATAAAACATTTAGAAGTCAGCTTTTCCTGACATCCCGCGTGCCAAAAAGAATAAACATCCGTTAATTTGGATTTTGTTTCTGTTTGATCAGACATGAGTTGTTTCCAAACTTCAGCGAGTGGTTCCTGGATTTATCCGACTGTGATCCTCTGCCTGTTTGGATTTTTCTCCATGATGAGACCTTCAGAACCCTTCCTTATGCTGTATCTATCTGGACCGGATAAAAACCTGACCAGTGCAGAGGTAAGTTAATATACATACATATCTTGATGTGGTTTTAATCTTACAGGACCCAAACAAGGAAACAGAGTCAGGGCTTCATTCAGCTGGAAAAAAGATTAACAAATGGCCTCAATAAACCCCATTTTCATGGTGTTTGGTAATTTACAGAACAGTTCAAACTACTCTTTCCTCCTCATACTTGCAAAACGGGAAACCAGAACACATTACATGTGTAGTAAATATTTTCACTTTATTATACAGTTCTAACAGACACGTTCATACATGGGAACATGTCAAGTCTTCGTTGATTCCATTACGCTAATCCTAAGATAAAATCACTGCCAGGCACAGGATCTAGTCCTAATGAACTTTCAGCCTGCTTGGGTATAAGCAGAATCAGTTAAAGAATTGTAGAATTTCTTTTTTTTTCTTTTTTCTTTTTAAATGATTTTTATTTTTTTCCATTATGGCTGGTTTACATATATATATATACACACATTCTTTTTTCTCACATTATCATGTTCCATCATAAGTGACTAGATATAGTACCCATTGCTATACGGAAGAATTGTAGAATTTCTTTAGGACACTTGATCAGTTTTGAAAAGCTGTTTGTCAGCAGGTGAAACGTTAACAGCTTTATCTTCCCCAGAAGTTCCAGTCCTCTTACTAAAAGATCTTTTTCTTTTTCTTTTCTTTTTATGGCCACACCCATGACATATGGAAATTCCCAGGCTAGGGGTTGGATTGGAGCTCCATCTGCCAGCCTACGCCACAGCCATAGCAACACCGGATCCGAGCTGCATCTGTGACTTACAGCGCAGCTCACAGAAATACTGGATCCTTAACCCACTGAGCAAGGATAGGGATCAAACCCATATCCTCACGGACATTATATCGGGTTCTTAACCTGCTGAGCCACAGTGGGAACTCCCCCACATCTTTTTTTTTCTTTTTTAATCACAAGTGCAACAAGAAAAGGCACTGACCCAGTGGGAGAATTACCCTGGGCTGGTTTTATAGTCTCCTGTCATAGCTAAGAAAACACTGCAGAGCGTGTGGCTTTACCCAAAGGGCTCATTGATGCTACTTCATTTGGTGATGGGGCATAAGAACAGGAGGGCAAGCTTGTTCTGCTGTAGTACGGTCCCTTAGGGGCAACTCTGTTTCAAAGCTTCCCAAGTTGGAGTTCCTGTCATGGCACAGCAGTTAACGAATCCAACTAGGAACGACGAGGTTGCTGGTTCAATCCCTGGCCTCGCTCAGTGAGTTAACGATCCAGCTTTGCCTTGAGCTGTGGTGTAGTTCGCAGACGCGGCTCAGATCTGGAGTTGCTGTGGCTGTGGTGTAGGCTGGCGACTGTAGCTCTGATTCGACCCCTAGCCTGGGAACTGCCATGTGCCACGAGTGCAGTCCTAAAAGGCCAAAAAAAAAAAAAAAAGAAAAAAGAAAACCCTCCCTTCGCTCCTGAAATTCCAAGGCCAGAAGCTGCAGGCAGAGAATAGACAGAGGCTGTATAGCAGAAATTGACAGAACATTGTAAATCAACTGCAATAGAAAAAAAAAAAAAGTTTCCCAAGTGGAAGCATGGTGCAATTAAGATGAAGCAAAAGACAGAGGTCCAGAATCAGCCAGTGAACCCCGGAGGTCTGCTTCTGCATCCACTGTGGGCCCGCTGGACCTTTGAGGTCCAGCGCAGTCACACCAGCCTTTCAGATCACTGAGCTTGCCTTCTTCAGTGACACATGGACCAGCCAAGGTTGCTGGAGAAGGCAGAGGGGCACAGAGCAAAGGCGTATGCGGCTACCTGCACCTCCATCCACTGTGCACCAACTCCCAACAACTTCTTCAGTCCTTTCTTTCTATAATGGAACATTGAGGTCCCACGCATTTCCGACTAGCTCCTTGAAATGACCCAGATTAAACCGAGGCCAGGATTGAGTAAGCAGAGACAAATCAGTAGAGGGAAAAGGGGTTGGGAGCCCGACAGATTTGGTCAGGAAGGAGATGAAATGCCTTGCTTGTTCCTGCACCTTAATTGTGCAAGATGATTTACTCTTTGCTGTCTTGGTGTATCTGTTCATCCCAACTTTGGAAGGTCTGAGATTTTTGTTCTAAAGGTGCATCACACAATGATGAATGTTGTTGGATTCTTCTAACATTGTAGCTGCTTTATCTAATGTTGTTACTCTTTGAACAAGATAAGAATAGTATTTTTTAATAGCGTGAGTAACCCGGAAGTGTCTACTGAACAATATTTAACCAGTTTACAGGCAGAACTCAGAGAGAGGGTAAGTTCTTCTCCAGATCACAATAAAGTAAATATTGCAGTAAAATGAGTCACACAAAATTTTTGATTTTCCAGTGCATAAAAAAGTTATGTTTAGACCATATATTGTAGTCTACTAAGTGTGTCTTAAAAAACAATATACATACCTTAATTTAAAAGTGCTTTACTGCTAAAAAAAAAAAAAAGACCAAAGCAATTACAATAGTAACATCCAAAGTCACTGATCACAGATCACCATAGCAAATATAATAACAATGAAAAAGCTTGAAATATCACAGGAATTACCAAAATGTAAGACAGACATGAAGTGAGCAAATGCCATAAAAAAATGGTGCCAATGGACTTTCTCAACACAAGTTGCTACAAACCTTTAATTTGTAACAAATCACAATCTCTGCAAAGCACAATAAAGCAAAACTCAATAAAATAAGGTATGCCTGGACTCTAGGGTACATACAGTTATAAATTTAATATATTTCAATTGCGCTTTAAGCCAATAGATTCATCTACTGAGATGCATGTAAGTTTATGAAGTGAGGTCTTTTTTTCTGGGTGCAGGAGGAGCTCTCCTTTCCTAGGGGATTCCTTGAAAATCAGTTTCTATTGTGCTGTTTGATAACATGAAGAATATCCTATCAGATTGGATGGAGAATTTGAGATTGGACAAGCCACTTGTACCTTACGGACACATGTGTCTGAGAAAGGTCACCCTTCTCACTTCCTTGTACTTCCTGGTCACACCATCCACTTTTCAACTCTGCAGATCACAAATGAGATCTTTCCCGTGTGGACATACTCTTACCTGGCGCTGCTTTTCCCAGTGTTTGTGCTCACTGATTACGTCCGCTACAAGCCAGTCATCCTCCTCCAAGGGATTAGCTACATCATTAGCTGGCTGCTGCTCTTGTTTGGCCAAGGAGTGAAGACCATGCAGGTGCTGGAATTCTTCTATGGAATGGTCACTGCCACGGAGGTGGCCTATTATGCCTACATATACAGCGTGGTCAGCCCAGAGCACTACCAGAAAGTGAGCGGCTACTGCAGGAGTATCACACTGGTGGCCTACACACTGGCCTCGGTGCTGGCCCAGCTCTTGGTGTCCCTGGCCAGCCTGCCTTACTTTTACCTCAACGTCATCTCCTTGGTCTCCGTCTCCATGGCCTTCCTTTTCTCACTTTTCCTACCAATGCCTAAGAAGAGCCTGTTCTTTCATGCGAAACCCCGCACAGATGCACCTCCGAAGCCACTGGAAAAGGATGCTGTCTTAGAGGAACCTCAGAAGGGTCACGAACTGGTCTGCCAAGAACAAGTCACTGTTTCAGAGACCCCATGCTATGTCCAGTTGAGGGACCCCAAACCAGAAAACGTAGCTTTGAGAGTTTTTGTGCAGTGGTTACAAGATTTGAAGGAGTGTTACTCCTCGAAGCGTCTTTTTTACTGGTCCCTCTGGTGGGCTTTATCCACCGCAGGTTATAATCAGATTTTGAATTATGTTCAAGTCCTGTGGGATTACAAGGCACCGTCCCAGAGTTCTGAAATATATAATGGAGCAGTGGAAGCTATTGCAACCTTTGGAGGTAAGTAAGTATTGACTTCTCTTTTCTTTTCTTTTTTTAATTTTAATGGCACCTAGAAGTCCTCAGGCCAAGGACTGACTGAATCCAGGCCTCAGCTGCGACCTCCAATGCAGGTGCAGCAACACCGGATCCTTTAACCCACTGCACCAGGCCAGGGATAGAACCCACAGCACCATAGCAACCCAAACTGCTGCAGTCGGACTCAACCCACTGCACCGCAGAGGGAACTCCTGACTTATCTTCCTTTGAGGGTACCCCCTTTCAGTTTATTTCTCCAGTTGCTAAAGTCTCCATGGTGGTAAATGAGCTCTGTTCAGATAGCATATTAAGCTTTTTCAGGAATAGAAGGGGAAAAAAGTGGAATGTGATATTTCTCTTTAATTTGTTATCATTGCTGGTGACTCAAGAGCTCGAGATT
>PVHT021183553.1:9181881-9199669 GCA_004024745.2 Catagonus wagneri
AAAAAAAATAAAAAAAAAAAAAAGAATGCCAGACACCCAGCAATCCCACTCCTGGGCCTCTCTCTGCAGAAAACCATAATTTGAAAATATATATGCCTCCCGATGTTCATTACAGCTCTATTTACAATAGCCGAGACATGGAAGCAGCCTCAATGTCCATGAAAAAAGGAATGGATAAAGTAGATGTGTTACATACCTACAGTGGAATATCACTCAGCCATAAAAAATGAAATGCCATGTTGCAGCAACATGGATGGATCTAGAAATTATCATGCTGAGTGGAGTTAAGACAGTGAAAGACAAACATCATATGATACCACTTATATGTGGAATTGTAAAAAAGGATACAAATGAATTTATTTGCAAAACAGAAACAGATTCACAAACATTGAAAAACGTCTAGTTGCCAGAGGTACAGGTGCCTGGAGGAGGGATGGACTGGAGGTTTGGGAGTGACATATGCGCACTGAGATATATGAAATGATTGGCCAATGGGGACCTGCTGTATAGCACAGAGAACTCTACCCAAAATTCTGTGATAATCTATGTACGAAAAGAATCTAAAAGAGAATGGATGTATGTATGTACGTAACTGAATCATTTTGTTGTACAGCAGAGATTAACACAACCTCATAAATCAACAATACTTCAATAAATTTTTTTGTCTTTTTTTTTTTTTAGGGCCACACCTGTAACATATGGAGGTTCCCAGGCCAGGGGTCAAATCAGAGCTGTAGCCACTGGCTTATGCCACAGCCACAGCAACGCCAGATCCAAGCCGCATCTGAGACCCATACTACAGTTCACGGCAATGCTGGGTCCTTAACTGAGCAAGGCTAGGGATCTAACCTGTGTCCTGATGGATACTAGTCAGATTCCTTTCCACTGAGCCATGATGCAGCCCCAATAAAATTTTGAAAAATTAAAAAAGCCATTCAAACTTTTTTTAAAAAAGAATGTCAGATACTCATGAGTATGTCGTTTTCAGCCAGTGTAGCCCTCCCATCACTTGGTGCAACACTAAACCAACCCCGCATGCAGACCTGGCCCTCAGGTGGTCCCTTTCTGGCAAAGCCATCTGGGCAGGGGGGCCAGTGGTCCTCTGCTTGGGGGTGGGGCACATCAGAATCAGGAGAATCACGGAGTAGCAACTGAAAATTGCACCGCAGAGATTTTAGAACCTCCTCTTGGAAAGGCATTCCTGGATCTTCATGAAAGATGGGAGAAAGCCCTAAGTAGTTGTAACAAACTCACTTCCTTCCTTTGTGAATGGCCGCTGTGGTATACACCTCAGGGTTGCCTTTGGTACTCTGGGGCCAAAGGAGAGGATGAAATGCGGTGTCCCCTGCTACAAGTTTGCTGCTCCAAACTGTGACCGCTCCGTCAGTAACACCAGGGCTTGATAAACATGCAGATTCTTGGAGTTCAAACCGTATCTATCCAATCAGAAACCACAGAGATGAGACCAGAACATTTATATTTTTACCAAGTTCCTCAAGTAAACTAATGCTTAAAACTATTCATTACAGTCTTGGTAAACAGTCTGCATATGAGAAGATCAAAGGGCAAGGCAGACAGGTAAATGAATCAACTGGGACAGCCGCTTGAACACTGGGAAAAAAATGGAGTTGGAGGAGTGCCCACCTCTGAGCATTGTGAAGGCAGGATTCCAGGCCCAGAAGCCTCCCCAGCAGATCTCAGAGCTGAGGTTGAAGGTCAAAGCCAATAAAATGGTTTCTTACCAAAGAATTCTCTCTAATGACCGCTGGAAACCTCAGCTCTCCTCTGCAACCCTGGACTCTGGCCTCTCTGCCCATCCTTCCAAGAACAAAGGTCTCTGGTTGTTCTAAGTAAATGATCTCCCCGTCACTTCCCCCTGGAAGAAGCACCTGCTTCAGGCACAATAGAAATGGTCAAGGGCCTGGAGAAATACAGGCTAAGGGAGTTTCTGAACATCCCCACAGGTCATCAATGAGTTCTCCACCCCTCCTTAGACCACCACTCATTGTTTTCATCTGCTAAGACCAGGGACTGGACCACAGAACACCCATACACTGGTGGAAGCAGGTAAACAGTTGCTAGTTATAAAATGGGAGGAAGAAAAAGGGGGAAGAAGGAAAAATATAGAACCAAAACTATATTGAGCAATAACTTTAGGCCAGACACTGTGTTAGATTCCTTATACGCATGGACTGCATTTAATCTTCACAGCCTTACTCTCAAGTCTATATTATGATCCCTACTTTATAAAATGAGGCAATTGGGGCTCAACAGATTTTCCAGTCATTCAAAAAAATATTTGTTGAGCCCACATTCTATCAGACCCTTTTCTAGGCACTGGGGATATACTTGCAATTAACAGTAATACACTTGAACTCTGATGTCATGAAGTGTAAAGGAAGCCTAAAGGAAGACTCAGTTATTAATCCAACAGACACAGTAATGAATATAAAATCAACAACCCCCCAGAATGGGGGTTTTTCCACTCAGGCATGATCAAAACACATACAGGCAATGGAGTTTAGAGCACTGATTTAATGATTCTCCGAGCCTCATCTGTGACCTACACCACAGCTCGTGGCAATGCCGGATCCTTAACCCACCGAGCAAGGCCAGGGATCAAACTTGAGTCCTCGTATGCCAGATGGGTTTGTTAACCACTGAGCCACAATGAGAATTCCTATTGTTTGTTACAAACATATTTTAATCCAACATGAGAAACTTCACACAAACCCCTGCCCCTCCCTCCATGCCCTTCACAGGCAAACTTGTTGTCTGTGTCTCTCATCTTATTCAGATAACAAATGTTTACTCGCTGAAAAACCACACGGGCCTAGGCTAGGCTCTATGTGGGGGTCAAAGAAGAGTCAGCTTTGGAGCTTGCCCACAAGTCGTTCACTCGTGAGTAGGGGACAGCGAGAAACGGTAACATCGGAGAGAAAGGAGAAGGCACCATAAGAGGCACAAAGTGCTGTGAAAATTTAGAGGAGAGGGAGATTACTTCCAGCTGCACCCTTAATCATATACTGCCTCACATGTCTTGTATTGGTGTCTTGTCTGGTTATTAACCCCTGTATTGGTGGTTTTTTTTTTTTTTTTGGCTTTTTATCTTTTGAGGGCCGCACCTGTGGCATATGGAGGTTCCCAGGCAAGGGGTCTAATCGGAGCTCTTGCTGTCAGCCTACGCCACAGCCACAGCAACACCAGATCTCAGCTGTGTCTGCAATTTACACCACAGCTCGTGGCAATGCCAGATCCTTAACCCACTGAGCAAGGCCAGGGATCGAACCCACAACCTCATGATTCCTAGTCGGATTCGTTTCCGCTGCACCACGACGGGAACTCCAACTCCTGTATTGTTGAACAAGAGCAAAGCAGTTACGCTGAGTAACTCACAGTGTGGCTCCTTCCCCTGCATCCCGACCATCAGCTCCTCCAAGGCAAGGCTGGAGAACTCTGATGGGCATATTGTAGGGGCTTGTATTTCCAGACTCAAGGATGCTGGCTCCAACAGAAGAGAGCATCTGATTGATGCTACTGGAAAAAAGTCTATATATGCTCATAAGTATAGACCTGTATTATCTTACTAATATCTCTTTAGTGCACTAACCTGAATAGGCAATTAAAAGATTGCTTTGCACCATACATTCCCACTCTCGTTTTTTTTTTTTTCCTGGTGGGAGCAAAGGTCTCTCTGTTGGCACCTCCTGCTTCCGATTAATGACATCTCAAGTTGGGTGTGTTCCTCCACCTTGGCTATGTAGAAATATCAAATAAATGTAATTGACTGTCACAGTAAAACACGTCTTGGGGGTGGCTCTACAAAGACCTTTTACACATAGTAATCTCAGATTTCTTCATGGAAAGTTCTTTTGTGTGTGTTCCATTAGAATATTGCCTTTTGGCATCATTTCCAAGTCTTTCTGAAAAACATACTATGTTTTCTTTTTTGTTCCTTATTTTCAAATGACAGATGGTTTGGAAATATCTTCTTCACTCTTACAATTATTTGCCTCAGTTTTTCTCCACTAAACGGCAATTACCCTCATGTATAATCTTTCTAAGTAGTTATTTTCTAGCTCCTGAAGGGAATAATCACAGTGAAGGCATTCATCTTTACGTATTTCATGGTTTTTCTCAGCAGGAAACTTCTATTGAATAGAATTTGTACCAGAGTAACTAACATAGACACTTAAACATGCTTAGTAGTTAATTTTTTTTTAAGTGGACCAAGTTTTTAGATGAAACATTCAGTTGTTTCACAAAGGGTGGTTTTCCTGGATTCTCTCCAAAACTACATTCAAAGAAAATTAGATATGTGACTACTGTACATCAAATATTTTGCAGTGGAGAGGTGGAGTTAAACAAATTGTTTCCTCTAGCTTAAATTGCCTCACATTTATACTGTGCTAAGCATTTTAAAAAACATGTAAACTGTTTGCTTTATGGAGAAGCAAAACTCTTCCTGGATTTATTTCTTGATGCTAGCAATATTGAAAAACAATTTAATTTGCATTATACACAAAATCTTTAGATAAACTTAACAATTAAACATATAAATCAAGTCATAGCACAGTAGTGGAAAACAGAAACAAGTAGTTATGACATCTTTAGAGGAATTCTAATTTCTCCAAGCTTGGAAATGGTAAATGAAATATCCAAAGGACAAAAACAAGAGATTTGATGGTCTGTGATATTAAATATTAACTTGTAATATTAAACTTGTAATATTAAATGTGATTTTAACTAGCTTCCCTATTAAATCATGTGACTATTTTACCAAAGGTCACTCATGATTTATTTAGAAGAAATTACTCTTGCCTTTTTAAATTCAGTGATGTTCAAAGCCAACCCTGTCTGACCCCTAGCAATAAATTTCAAGATGACCTTGTCCTTCTCTCCCGTTCCTTGTTTTTTTTTTTTTTTTTGTCTTTTTGCCTTTATGTAGAGCCGCACCCGCAGCATATGGAGGTTCCCAGGCTAGGGGTCTAACAGGAGCTGTAGCTGCCAGCCTTCGCCACAGCCACAGCAACACGGGATCCGAGCCACGTCTGCAACCTACACCACAACTCACGGCAAAGCCGGATCCTTAACCCACCGAGCAAGGCCAGGCATTGAACCCACAACCTCATGGTTCCTAGTCGGATTCGTTAACCGCTGCGCCATGACGGGAACTCCCTCAGACAGTTCATTTCTGAGGGCTAAACAGGAGCCCATTCTCAGGCCCTGGAAAGGGTCCTCCTTCTGGAAACACTGCTATGAGCAAAAAGTGTACAGACAACTCTTCGAGAGTCTGCTTTCAATTCCTGTGGACAAATGCCAAGAAATGGGATCGCTGGATCACATGATAATCCTATTTTCAATTTTTTTGAAGAACTGTAAACGAGCTAGTGCCCTGTGGGGTTCCCAGGCACACAAGCCTTTCTGTGTCCTCCATGTCTTCTTTTAAGCTTCAACCTCCAAGACCCTCCTCGAGTTCCAAAGGGCAGTGCTAACCAGGGAAGGAATGCTGAGACCAGGGAGGATCAGTCAAGAGCTTGTGCCTTGAAGCCTTGGGGCAGGGTCCTGCTTCCTCCTCAAGGAATATGCGTAACAATATCTTTGAGCAATTCTGCAGAACTAAAACCCCCCGACAAATGGAAGAACTATTTGATGAAGCCTTCTTCATTCTGGGAGGAAGAAGGACCCCCAGAACCAGTCCTGGGGACACTAAAAACCAGCTTTGAAAGACAATGCAAGCTTGCCTCTACCCTGGTCCTTAGTTACAGCCTTATTTTCCACTCCGCAAACTATAAAACCATCTCCTAATCCCTTCCAAGGGGGGCATAGTCTTTAAGACCTGGCAAAGCAGTAAAGCTAGCTTTTTCTCCTTTACCCAAAACTCGGTCTCTGCGTCTCAATTCAGCACCAGCAGACAGAAGCCAAATTTCGGCAACAGGACCTCTAATTTTTTGTAGCCACTACTCTCCAGAGTGGCTACCCTCCCATCAGCAGTGAAAAAAGGGTTCTAATTTTTCCACATCCTCACCAACTCTTATCACATTAGTTCCCCGCCCCCCTCAGCTCCGTATCTGTGGTTTCACTTTCCACGGTTTCAGTTAGCTGTGGTCCAAAAATATGACATGGAAAAATTCCAGAAATAAATAATTCATAAGTTTTACATTCTGAGCTCCATGATGAAATCTTGCGCCATCCTGCTCTGACCCACACAGGACGTGATTCATCCCTTTGTCCAGTCAATCTGCCCCTTAGTCACCTGGAGGCCACCTTGGCAGTCAGATTAGCTGTCATGATAGCTCAGTGTTTCGGTTCAAATAACCCTTATTTTATTTAATAACAGACCCCAAGTGCAAGAGTACTGATGCTAGTAGAGGCTATTTTATTATTATTATTATTATTATTATTATTATTATTATTATTATTATTTCACAGTGGCCATCTCCTGGCAATTAGTGAAACTGAGTATCTTTTCATGTTTGTTGGCCATCTTACGTCTGTTTTTGAGAAACATCTAGTCCTTTGTGGGCTTTTTTTTAATCCTGTTTTTTAATCTGTTTTGTTTTTCGGTTGTTGAGTTGTTGTTTCTAGTTCTTCAGCATGGTCTGATCAGGTTATAAGCCTCACTTCTGTCCTCTTCTAACCTCACACACCTCCCTTCGGCAGGCTCAGCTCCTACAAGTTCCCTACCCGAAGAGCTGCGCTACTGAGAGCTCCAGGTGTAGTTCCTGACCCCAAATATATCTTGAACGCTGAAGCAAATCTACTCTTGTCAGGAAAAAAAAAAATTACTTTGGAGGAATTCCCTTTGAGAAGCCGTCTCTCACCATGACCTGTTGCCCACCCACTACCTCTTCCAAAGAGAACTGAGTTCTCCTTCCTCTGAATCATCGACCTACTCTGAGTCCAGGGCTGATTAGGTGGGCTTGTGATTTTTAAAATGATCTGCCTCCCCTGTGAGATAATAAACTTCTTAAGGTCAGCACCAATCTGATTTCATATTCAAACTCTGATGCCAGGCATGGAGACTGCCACGGAATCTGTACTGTTAATTTTTTTTTTTTTTCCTGAAGGAAGGGAGGGGAGCAGGGAGAAAGTTTGAGGGGGCAGGTGAGTGAGCAGGTGCACAGGGAAACACGCAGCTGGGCTTCTCCTCTGTGCCCTCCTCACGCAGGACCTGGTCACCCAGGGTGTTGCACTCAGGTCCCACTCGAGCCCCTGTCTCAACTTCCTCAAGCTGAAATGGCTCAGTCCTCACAAAGGTTGGCTTCTACTTCCAGCCACAGAGTTCAAAATGCGGCTGTAGATCCAGGGACTGAAAACAGTCCGCAGTCTGGCAAATATACTCACTGTCTCGATTGTTGAGAAAGCGACATTTATGAAACAACTACTCCATGCCAGCCAACACACAAAGGCCTTTAAATTAGTTATCACATTTCAATCTCTTTTCAGTCCTTTGGGAACTTTGTTTTCCCTGCTTTTCTTTCTTTCTGTTTTTCTTTTTTTTTTTTTTTTGTCTTTTCAGGGCTGCACCCACAGCATATGGAGGTTCCCAGGCATCGAATCAGCTAGGGGGGCAACTGCTGGCCTACGCCATGGCAATGTGGGATCCAAGCTGCATCTGTGTCCTTCACAGCAGCTCATGGTAATGCTGGATCCTTAACCTACTGATTGAGGCCAGGGATTGAACCTGCTTCCTCATGGATGCTGGTCGGATTCATTTCTGCTGAGCCACGATGGAAACTCCTCCACTTTTCAAAAGAGGAAAATGAGATCCAACAGGGATACTAGTCAAATTTCTTTAATGCCAAGGCCATGATCTGATTGCTATAGTTCTTTTAAATTTACAGTAGACACTGTCCATTGTTTTTATAACTACTGACTAGGTGTCTGCTCTTTGGTTAATAGACTGAGAGTCTTTTAGGCCTGGCACATGTCTTAGAGAACATCTAGTCTATTCCCCTTAATTTACAATGAGGAAGATGACAACTCGACATGATTTATAAACCATACAGTAAATAGAATGATACAATCATGCTCCGTGAAGATTTTTTTTTCTATTGAATTTTTAAGTTTTCTTTCCCTAAGTGTAAAAGCAACAGAGCTTGGTGCTGAAAAATTAAAAAATGAATAAAAATAAATAATGAAAGATAATCCGTAATTCATATCCCAATAATCCTAACATATTAATCAATATGACTTTAGTTCATTTGTACCTCATTTCAGGTCTTAGAAAAGAGGTATACAGTGTTGGGTGAATGGTTATATATTTGTATATCTACACACGCATACATATGACTAGTTGATATATTCTTTATAAAATATGGTGTCCTCACTGAATATTTCCTTATTTTATTAAAATTCTTTGTAAATATTCTTGGGAGTTTCCATCATGGCTCAGTGGTTAATGAACCCAACTAGTATCCATGAGGATGCGGGTCTGATCCCTGGCCTTGCTCAGTGGGTTAATGATCCAGCGTTGCTGTGAGCTGTGGTGTAGGTCACAGACACAGCTTGGATCCCCCATTACTGTGGCTGTGGCACAGGCTGCCAGCTACAGTTCTGATTCAGCCCCTAGCCTGGGAACTTCCATATGCCAAGGATGTGGCCTTAAAATGACAAAAAAAAAGGGACAAAAAAAATTCTTTATAAATATTCTTAAATGATGAAAAGACTTTTATTATAATCATAAAAGGTAATACTTTCTCATTTAGGAAGCATTTAAAAAGTATAATTCCAAACTAAAACTACCTATTACCACATCACCAAGAGATAACAACCATTAGCACTTTGTATTTTTTTTTTTGAGAGGAGTGTGCCTTTTTACTGTTTATGAATGTGTATAATAATAGAGACAAATGAAATAGATGTTTCCAATACTTGACACATATTTGCCAAATTACTTTCCAGAAAATTTGTTCTTAAATTAACAGCACTAGTGAATGAAAATGTTGATCTCACAATATCATCACCAACTTTAAATATTATCTTTAAAATTCTTTTTTATTTTATAGTGGGGAAAAATGGTTATGAATGTGAACTTAAAAAATACTGATGGTTGTGAAAATAATTGCTTATAATTGTCTCATATGAAGCAAAAGAAGATTTAGAATGTAATAATTAAGAGCTCTGTACAACTAAACTCTAGCTTATTTTATCCCTATTGAGACTATTTTAAACTAGTGGCTTAAAAAGTGTTTTGCAAAATGGCATTATAGGAATTGCCACTTCGGTGCAAGGGGATCAGCAGCATCTCTGGAACGCTGGGACACAGGTTAGATCCCTGGCCCAGGACAGTGGGTTAAGGACCTGGCACTGCTGCAGCTGCCGCATACATAGGTTGCAAGTGCGGCTGAGATCTGATCTTTGGCCCAAGAACTCAGCATGCCGCAGGATGGCCAAAAAGGACAAAAACAAGAACAAAAATCCTGCGTTATATTAAATGAAAGTGAAATATAAGAAAGTACCAGGTAAGGCAGGTCAAATAGCCTCAAATAAGATCTCTGTGGAAGGGGTGAAGGCAGCATCTCTGTAATCGTTTGTTTGTCTCTTTTCTTCCTACCCTACTCCAAAAAGACAACTGATAAACTAATATCACAGTGCAACGCACAATGCAAACAGTCAGATCCCACCTGCAATAAGAATTCTTAAAATGTTCTACTTGGGTATATTTTTAAGCCACTCCTGATTTGGAGGTGTGTGTGTGTGTGTGTGTGTGTGTGTGTGTGTGTGTTAATTTAGCTTTTGGGGGTTTCACTTGTGGCATATGGAGTTTCCCAGGCTAGGGGTCTAATCAGAGATACAGCCGCTGGCCTTCACCACAGCCACAGCAACTTGGGATCTAAGCCGCTTCTGCGACCTACACTACAGCTCACAGCAATGCTGGATCCTAAACCCACTGAACGAGGCCAGGGATCAAACCCGAAACCTCATGGTTCTTAGTCGGATTCGTTTCCACTGTGCCATAATGGGAACTCCACATTATATGTTTAGTATAAGTTACATCCTATTATAATAAATGCTGGAGAGGGTGTGGAAAAAAGGCAACCCTCTTACACTGTTGGTGGGAATGTAAACTGGTGCAACCACTACGGAGAACAGTACAGAGGTTCCTTAAAAAACTAAATATAGAACTACCACACGATCCAGCGATTCCACCCCTTGGGCATATATCTGGAGAAAACCATAATTTGAAAAAAAAGATACATACACCCCAATGTTCATTGCAATGCTATTTACAATAGTCAAGACATAGAAGCAACCTAGATGTCCAACGACAGATATATGGATAAAGAAGATGTGGTACATATATACAATGGAATATTACTCAGCCATAAAATGAATGAAATAATGCCATTTGCAGCAACATGGATAGACCTAGAGATTATCATACTAAGTCAAGTATGTCAAATGGAGAAAGACAAATATCATGAGTCCACTTACAAGTGGAATCTAATAAAAATGATACCAAAGTACTTATTTATAAAACAGAAACAAACTCACAGATTTTGAAATCAAACTTATGGTTACCATAGGGGAAACCATGGGTGGGAGGGATAGATTACGAGGATGCGAATAACATATACACACTACTGTATATAAAAGAGATAATTAACAAAGACCTACTATATAGCACAGGGAAATCTACTCAATAGTCTGTAACAACCTATATAGGAAAAAAGAATGGATATATGTGTAGGTATAACTGATTAACTTTGCTGTACACCTGAAACTTAAACAACGTTGTAAGTCAACGATGCTGCAATAAAATTAAAAAAAAAATTACATGCCATTGTTGACCTTAATACTGTGACTGTGCCATTGGTTGAAGAGGAAGGGAAATCCCAGTTTTGGAAAGAGCAGTGTTTGGTGTCAGCATTCGGAGTTCACAACCCTGGGAATGCCCTCCGCTGAGGGAAGCACTGCAGGCATACGCTATCGGTGTGTAAGGCTACCCCTGGCATCTCTAGATATGTGTGTGAAAGAGCCCTAGGAGAAGGAGCAAGGGTGAAATGGAAATGCTTGGACTGTATGTCGTAAACATCAAGATACACAGGAACAAATGCAAAATGTTGGACTCTGTTACAGCCTGTGAATGCAACACGACGCCATCCTTAGCGTTACCATCTGAAAAAAACAAAACAAAACAAAACAAACCCACGAAATCGCTTCATACCGAATGTATTGTCTGGGCTGTGACTGTTACTCATCAGGGATTAGTGCTATCATTGTTCTGGTGTTAGAAATGCATGATGACCACGAAAATGGAAACACAGATTTCGAACTCTTTCTCCCAAGATTCAAGGCTTACATAACACTGACCTAACCAACCTCGAAGCCTGATCTCTCTTCTGTGCGAAGCTTTGTTCCAGGGAACTACCGCTTAACGTTCTCTCCCCACCTCCACGCTTTGTTAATGCCAGTCACTCTAACTGGAATGTCCCTCTTAACCGATGCTGTCTGGCAGTTCTGTCTCCATCAAGAATCATCCTCTCAAATGTCCCCTCCATCATGACATTTCCCTTGTCACCCTCTTCCTCTACTCTGAAGGTTCTCTGAAGGTAGAAGCTGTCTTATGACAGATGGCATAACTGTGAACACAACAGTGTAAGAGGGTTGCCTTTTTTCCACACCCTCTCCAGTCTGGGAATGACTAGAGGTCTCTGTCATTCCTTACACAATAGGAATGACAGAGACCTCTAGTTTGCTCCCTTCCTGCCTTGCAAGGAAGTGGCTACCCAGCCAGGGACTACTTTGGCTTGTTATCATACATCCAGGTGTGCCCCAATGACCTGTTCTTACTGGCTGAATGTAAGTGGAAGTGACAGGTGTCACTTCTGGGCTGAGCGTTTTAACAAGTGTCCTGCCGCCTTTACTTTTCCACCTCCTGGGCAGCCTGAAACGGAGGAATCTGATATCCTAGAGCAGGGCAGTTACTCGGGCTAGATGGAGCCTGAATCCCTGGATCACCAGGTGGCAGAACGGTGCCTGATGACTTGAACAGCATCCCTGAGCTTTTAGGTGAGCGTAGAATCAGCTTTCATGGGGTAACGCCACTGGAATCCCGCGTTTTCTTTCTTACAGAGCTAGAGCATTTCCCTGACTAATATAGCCTGTATATGCTTTTAGTGCTTGGCTCACTCAATTTCGGACAGCAGGTGGTTGAAAAGTACTTATTAAATTGAACCAAAATTCAGAGACAAACACAAAGAAATGTAAATTAGGTTATAATGCTACAACACAGTTTGAGATCTCTGTTGACACCAAAATGTTCTTTCAACCCTATTTATTTTCTCTCTCTTCCTTTTCTTTTCTTCCTTTCTTTCTTTCTCTTCCTTCCTTCCTTCCTTCTTTCCTTCTTTCTTTTTCTTTTTCTTTTTTGTCTTTTTAGGGCTGTACCCACAGCATGTGGAAGTTCCCAGGCTAGGAGCTGAATCGGAGCTGTAGCCGCCGGCCTACGCCACAGCCACAGCAATGGCAAATCTGCGATCTGCATCACAGCTCATGGCGACACCGGATCCTTAACCCCGTGAGCGAGGCCAGGGATCAAACCCGTGCCCTCATGAACACTAGTCAGATTCATTTCTGCTGAGCCATGACAGAAACTTCAACCCTATTTTCTTAAAAAGAAAAAAAATCTCTGCACACCAAGTCACTTGTTTTACATGATAAATACTCATACTTTGAGATCAGTTGTCACTATTCTCGGCAAAGAGAAAATAAGATGTTTTGAGAACTGATGGTCATTCTGGTTGGATATGGGTGCCAAGTTTTCCTCTGGTTATATGAGACAGATGGCATAAGTGTGAACACATAACGGTGACATGAAAGATATTCCTCTTTGATTGTCAGATACTTGGGTCAGGTTTTCAAATAAGACATAATTAGCAGATAGGGACCCTTGGCCAATAGCACTTTCATGCACATTCCAATTAGATTTTCACTGTAAAATGATGATGCTATTATTGCTGGTATAATTTTTTTAGGCTGAGCTAAGTTATACAAAAGGGAGCTCTCCATTAGCTCCAAGTTCAAAATGCCATCAAGCCAAAACAAGACCGAGTTGTCAGCCCTCCAGATCAAACTTCAGGCCAATCCAGTATATCTGAATATTGCATTAGAAAATCAGTGTGTAAAGCCTGAAGAGTAAGAGGAAGGTAATAAGGTAACCAGAAATCTGGCATACAGCTCTTCCTGGGGTTACTCTTTAATCTTCTCTCAGTGTGCTTCTTCTTTTTTAACCTCCTTCACCCATTTTTTTCCTCCTCTATCTCAATAAACAGGCACCTACGTGGAGCCCTATTCCTGTCTCTGTTTAAATAAACTTTCTTATGATCTGTCCATATTCCTAGATATTTAATTTGCCTAGCTGGCCTACTGTATCATCAGATTGTGTCCCATAAAAACATGGACATGTAGACATTTGTTTTTGATATTTTTTTCCAAATACTTCGTTTTTTCCCTAAAACAAAAAGCTGAACCCACACTTTCTGATAACAGGTGGACTAGGATTCAGATCTAATTTGGGGACTAGGATTCAGATCTAATTTGGGGAGCCATAAGTGGTTCATAAAAATAAATTTACTGAGTCACAACCAGTATTTCCAAAATGAAATAAAATAGAGTATGAAAAATATATATCAGAGGCTGTTATACATAGTAGCGGGTAAATACTGATTCATGAAACTTCTGTTTAAGTTACTTCCACATTGGCATGCACTAAAAGGCAAAATAAAATATTTCTCAGGGTGGGTTGAAGGAAAAGAGTCTGAAACTCATTGATTTAGTAGATATTTTTCTGGTTATTATTGTCATAATCATTTCGCTCCCTGTTATTGGAGTTTCTTAAAGAGGTGGGAAAGAGCGAAAGATCAAGATTTCAATAATTAGTATTGTTTCTTAAGGGAAAATGAAGAAACAGATAATTCCTTAATGAAGAAATAGAATAAAAGCTTTAGTAACCCTTTTACAATAAAGAACTTTGAAGCCTATTTCCTGAAATATCCATAAAATTAGTAAGGAAATTATTACATTGCCCTAAAATTACATTAACATATTAATTTGCTTAATTATTAGCTTCAAAGACTAACTCACTTTTTTTTTCTTTTTACCACCGCACATGCAGCATATGGAAGTCCCCAGCCTAGGGCTCAAATCGGAGATGCAACTGCCGGCCTACACCACAGCCACAGCAACACCAGATCTGAGTCACATCTGCCACCTATGTCACAGCTGGTGACAACGCCAGATCCTTAAACCCACTGAGTGAGGCCAGGGATCAAACCTGCCTCCTCATGGACACTATGTTGGGTTCTTAACCCGCTGAGCCACAACAGAACTCCTAACTCACTTTTATTTTTCCCTTTTTAAATTTTTTTGGGGGCTGCACCCACAGCATGCAGAAGCTCCTGGATCAGGAACCCAAGCAACCCAAGCAACCCAAGCCACTTTAGTGATGAAGCTAGATCCTTAACCTGCTGTGCCACAAGGGAATTCCCCCACTCACTTCTTAAAAACAGTATAATTCACATACTATGAAATTTACCAAATTAAAGTATACATCCAGGGAGTTCCCATAGTGGCTCAGCAGTTAACAAACCCAACTAGGATCCATGAGGATGCAGGTTCGATCCCTGGCCTCGCTCAGTGGGTTAAGGACCTGGCGTTGCTGTGAGCTGTGGTGTAAGTTGCAGATGCTGCTCAGATCTGGTGTTGCTGTGGCTGTGGTGTAGGCCAATGGCTGTAGTGCTGATTTAACCTCTAACCTGGGAACTTCCATGGGCCACAGGTGTGGCCGTAAAAAGCAAAAATAAAAAAAATAATAAAGTATACATCCAATAGTTTTTAGTATGTTCAAAGAGCAGTGCAACCATCACTACAACGTAATTTTAGAACATTTTAAAAAGGAAACCCCCACTCCCCAAAAAGGTCAACTGTAAATAGCATCATACAATACACAGCATATATACATACATTCTTACTGTCTTTGTGGTTGCCTTTTTTTTTTTTTTTTTGCTTTTTAGGGTCACACCCATGTCATATGGAGGTTCCCAGGCTAGGGGTCGAATCAGAGCCACAGCTGTCAGCCTACACCACAGACAGCACTGTGGGATCTGAGCTGCGTCTGCAACCTACACCACAGTTCACAAAACACCGGATCCTTAATCCACTGAGCGAGGCCAAGGATCCTACCCACAGCCTCATGGTTCCTAGCTGGATTCATTTCCACTGCACCATGATGGGAACTCCAGATCTTTATCTTTCTACGTGGATTCAAGTATTGTCTAGTGTTGCTTTCATGTAGCTCGAAGGACTCTTATTTCTTGTAGAGCAGGTCTACCGGTGACAAATTTTCTCAGGTTTTGTTTATATTTGTTTATTTGAATGTCTTTTCCATTTTAGAAGGACATTTTGCCAGGTGTGCAATTCTGTCTTTTTTTGTTTTAATAGCACTTTAAATATTTCATCCCACTGACTGTTGGCCTCCATAATTTCAGATGAGAAATCAGGCGTTAATTTTACCAAAGACCTGGAGTTCCCGTCGTGGTGCAGTGGTTATCGAATCCAACTAGGAACCATGAGGTTGCGGGTTCAATCCCTGGCCTTGCTCAGTGGGTTAAGGATCCGGCGTTACCGTGAGCTGTGGTGTAGATCACAGACCCGGCTCGGATCCCGCGTTGCTGTGGCTGAGGCATAGGCCGGCAGCTACATCTCCTGTTAGACCCCTAGCCTGGGAACCTTCATATGCCTCAGGTGCGGCCCTAGAAAAGGCAAAAAGACCAAAAAAAAATTTTTTTTACCAAAGATCTTTTGCGCATGATGTGTCATTTATTTTTCTCTTGCTATTTTCAAGATTCTCTCCTCATCTTTGGCTTTAAAGAGTTTGACTATGATATATTTCAGCATGGATCTCTTTGAGGAGATCCACTGAAGTCGGATGAATTTCTAGGATGTGCAGATTAATCTTTTCCATCAAGTTGGGAAGTTTTTGGCTATTTATTTCTTCAAATATTCTTCCTGCCTCTTTTTTTTCTTGTATCCTTATGGCCTCCTGTTATATGCATGTGTTGGTCGATTTTCATCTCATTCAGATTTGTTAATGCAGGCCTAAGTACTCCTGTATGTACACTCCTACAGGTGAAATTGCTAGGTTATGGTAGTGACATTGAGACTTGTGACAGATATTACTAATTGCTTTCTCAAAAGCTTATAACCAGGTACTGTTCCATCAGCAATGTAAGGGCAAGCCCATTTCTCTCAGGGATCTTTTATTGATTATACTGGAGATTCTTTCAAATTATTGGATGAGTGCTTATTTCCTCCCTTCCTTCTTTCCTTCCTTCCTTCTTTTCTTCCTTTTTCTCTCTTGGCTGCTCCATGCCATATGGAGTTTCCAAGCCAGGGATCAGATCCAAGCCACAGTTGTAACCTCTGGATCCTTAATCCACCACGCTGGGCCAGGGATCGAACCTGTGTCCCAGGACTCCAAAGACACGCAGATCCTGATCTATTGCACCACAGCGGGAACTCCAAGATGCTTCATTGGGCTGCAGTTCCTTAGATGTATCATACTGCCTCTCAGAATCTTCTATCAGTGCTCTTGTGACTTCTAGTTTCTCCTAGAATCAACCTCAGAACGCATTTATGAAGTAGGAGGAAATGAGGGGCATATTTCCCAGTGCTTTTTTGTTCTGTCTAGTTTTATTTCTCATGAAAGGAAAGTCCATTTGTTCTAAATTATGTCTGTCTCAAATGCTAGGCTGAGCTGTGACAATTCTCTGAGCACTTGGGGTCGTGAGGAGGCCTGTATTGTATACAGTATTTTGTTAACTGCTTTTTTCCACTCAGCCACCTAATGTGAATATTTTCCAGTGTATTCTGCAGTACAATTTATAATGGCTGCATAGTAATTCACAACTGCAAAGAGAAACTAATAACCAGCTAATGTTGGTCATTTTGTTAGTTTCTGGTTTTGCTCTACCATAAATAACATTGCTATGATTATCAATAACCTCCAGGGAGCAGAAGCCCTGTCTATTTTATTCTTTGTTGTATTATAGCATCTATGACAGTTTGCGTCATAAAAGATACCAGTGTGTAGAATGAGTAAGTGGTTGAATGACAAGCTTTTCCATACTTAAGCCTTTATTTACAAATGTGATTATTTCCTTCAAAAAGCAACCCAGAGGAGAAATTGATGGGTGAGTGGTTTGGTAGTTTTTAAGCCCTTGGCCAGTATTTTCAAATTGCCTACAAAAGGATTTTGCCAATTTACACACCCACTGGTATATACCTGTTTCTCTACTCTGGCCAACTACTGATTTATTTAAATCTCTACAACTGATGGTTGAAAAATAAGGTATTCTTAATAATTTTAATGTATATTTCTTTAAAAAAAATTTTTTTGGCCTTACCCTGGCCAGGGATCGAACATGTGCCACAGCAGTGACAATCCTGGATCCTTAACCTGCTAGGCCTCCAGGGAACTCCTAATGACCTAATGTACACTGTCTTTTTTTTTTTTTAAGGCTACACCTATGCCATATGGAAGTTCCCAGGCTAGGACTGCATCAGAGCTACAACTGCCCGCCTACACCACAGACAGCAATGCCAGATCCGAGCCATATCTGCAACCTACACCACAGCTCACCAATACCAGATCCTTAACCCACGGAGTGAGGCCACGGATTGAACCCACATTCTCATGGATCCTAGTTGGGTTCTTTACTGCTGAGCCACAGTGAGAGCACCCTTCAACTTTTTAATGTCTTTTGCCACTTGCTCCTTTGAC
>PVHT021183553.1:9200669-9224090 GCA_004024745.2 Catagonus wagneri
GGCAGGGCTCATCACTTTGGGAAGAAGGGTGGTCTCTCTGAGTCCTGGGGGCCACAACCTGAGGCTGCTCAGGGAACAAGAGGCTGTTCTGTGACTGTCACAACACACCTGCTTCTCTGGCAATCCCACTGTAGGCTACTTCTGGCACTAGGACCCAGGTAATTTCCAATCTTAGGAACTTAGGGGTAGGCTCTCACTGCCACTCTACTGCCAATGACTTTCGCCTTCCTCTCGGCAGAGAGTCACTAAGCTTTTTTGGTTTGGCATCCATGTTGGCAAATAATGTTGAAGCATGTTTTTCCAATATATGCCTATTAACTAATAAAGCCTATGTATATCCTATAATACTAATGTAGTGCTCTCACATGAAATTTAGCATTTTAAAGGGTGAGATTAAAGAGATGTATAGAACTGGCAGTTCTGTTCCTTCCTGCTCAGTGCTATTTCCCTTCTCTAAACTGCTAGTGTCTTCTGATGCAAACTTATTATGAGGGCACATTCAGAAAGCTGAGGGTACTGGCTGATGTTCCCTCTCTCCTCATTGTCTGCTGCCCCACAATCCGCAGCTAATCTGTTTATTCAAAGATTGCCATGATGTTTGAGTAAAGGAAAGCAAGAGTGGGAGCCTAGGAGTTCTCATGTGGCTCAGCAGTTAATGAGCCCTACTAGTATCCATGAGGACTCTGGTTCGATCCCTGGCCTTGTTCAGTGGGTTAAGCATCCAGTGGTGTAGGTTGTAGATGTGGCTCAGATCTGGCATTGCTGTGGCTGTGGTATAGGCCGAGGCTGTAGCTACAATCTGACCCCTAGCCTGGGAACTTCCATATCCGTGAGGGCGGCCCTCAAAAGACACACACACACACACACATACACACACACACACACACACACACACACAGACACACACACACAAAGTGTGGGAGCCTAGTCAGGACTTATGCTTTGTTGTTAGATTTTGCATCACAGTGATCCAATTGAGTAAAATATTTATATCATATCATGCCATGTAAACATGTAAGGTCTCAGTGTAGAGAAATATACATGCAAAATAATGTAAAAATTCAAATGAAATAGTAAAGGAAACAATATGCAAATAAATGAGGGAATTTCTTTGTAGTCAAATTTACCACCAAGGGCTTTCATGGAAATAACTTTCCCTAAAGAAAGAAAAAAACCTTCCAATAGAGTTTAGTTGAAAACTTTTGGTGGGGGTACTGTGTGAGGACACTGTATTTGAAAGACCTAGAAGCTTGGGAGCCAGAAAACTGGGTTTGAACTAGGTCTGGAACCCAAGCTTGCCATACACTAGAGTTCGACCTTTTTTGTTTTGTTTTGTTTTTTCTTTTTTGGACACCTTGCAATATATGGAATTCCCGGGCCAGGGATCAGATCTGAGCTGCAGCTTTCAACAGCTGATCTCTTAGAGAACTACAGTGTGAACATGCTCCTGGGTAGGTGTGGGTGAGGTCTGTCTGGAGTTGAGGAAGCCCCTCAGGAAATATTCTAGATTGCGGCTCTCCTATTAAACGTGCTGTGTGCGGGGTCAGTTTCATCTGCCTTTGCCTATGTTCTCTGGGGAGGGGAGTGGACCAGCCAGAATATGGGAAGGGCTAGGTCACAGCATCTCAGAAGAGAGGTAACCAACCTACCAGCAGGGAGAAGCCAACACACCTACCCGCCCAGGGACAGGCGGGCAGGAGCTCCCCCCTCCCCCGGCCAGGGTCCTCACTCTGGACTGCGGTTCTCTGAGGGGGCTGACCATTGCCACCTGCTCTCAGGGAAACCACATACACTTGGCCTAAAGGACAGGCAGGGAGGGGGGAGGATTTCAAAGCCGGTGGAATCCCTCTGGGCTTCGGTTTTCTCATCTAAGAAAGAGTACATACATAGTCTATTATTCATATTTGCTTTATTGCAGTGGTCTGGAACTGTACCCGTACTGTCTCTGAGGTATGCCTGTACTGCAATAAAGCAAATCACATGATTTTTTGGTTTCTCAGTGCATAGAAAATTTATGTTTACAGTATACTGTAGTCTATTAATGTGCGATAGCAGTATGTCTGAAAAAAAATCAAAGCACTACCTTAATTTAACAATACTTTACTGCTAAAAGAGGCTAACCATCATTTGAACCTTCAGCAAGTCATAATCTTTTTGCCTGTGGAGGGTCTTGCCTTGCTGTTGATGGCTGCTGGCTGATCAAATGCTGCAGACTGCGGTGGCTGTGATAATTTCTTACAGTAAGACAACAATGAAGTGCGCCTCACTGATTTACTCTTCCTTTCACAAACAATTCCTCTCTAGAATGCACTGACTTCTCTCTAGCTATAAAACGTCTCCTAGATGGCTTCTTCTTCCACTATAAGGCTGTTGCCTATACACTGACAATCTGTTGTTCAGTAAGTATTCACTTATTACCTTCATTAATGATCTTAGCTAGATCTTCTAGATAACTTCCTGCAGCTTCTAGGTGAGCACTCGCTGCCTCACCTTGCACTTTTACGTTTCGGAAATGGCTTCTTTCCTTAAATCTCATGAATCAATCTCTGCTAGCTTCCTCATCTCACAGAACTGAATTTCTCACCTTCATAGAATTGAAGTTAGCCCTTACTCTAGATTAGGCTTTGGCTTAAGGGAATGTTGTGGCTGCTATGGTCTTCTATCCAGACCTCTCGAACTTTCTCTGTATCAGCAATAAGACCATTTCACTTTCTTTTATTTTTTTAATTTATTTTATTTTTGCATTTTAGGGCCGCACCTGCAGCATATGGAGCTTTCCAGGCTAGGGCAGCTGCCGGCCTACACCAGAGCCACAGCCATGTGGGATCCGAGCTGCATCTGCAACCTACAACCACAACTCATGGCAAAGCAGGATCCTTAAGCCACGGAGTGAAGCCAGGGATTGAACCCGCATCCTCATAGATCCTAGTCAGGTTCGTTAACTGCTGAGCCACAAAGGGAACTCCCCTGTTTCGCGTTCTTATCATTCTTGTGTTCACTGGAGAAACACTTTTAATTTCCTTCAAGAACTTTTCCTTTGCTTTCACAACTTGGCTAATTGTGTGGCACAAGAGGCCTAGCTTGTCGTCTCAGCTTTCAACATGCCTTCCTCGCCAAGCTTGATCATTTCTAGCTTTTGATTTAAAGTGAGAGACGGCGACCCTTCCTTTCTCTTGAACACTGAGAGGGCATCGCAGGGTGATTAAGTAGCCTAATGTCAACATTGTTGCCTCAGGGAATAGGGAGGCCCCAGAAGAGGGAGAAAGATGGGCGCATGGCTGGTCAGTCCAGTAGTCAGAGCATACGTAATATTTATGGTTTAAGTTCACTAGCTTTTATGGCCAAGGTTCATGGTGTCCCCAAATAATTATAACAGTAACATCGAAGATCATCATAACCAAAATAATAATGAAGGAGTTCCTGTTGTGGCTCAGCAGTAATGAACCTGACTAGTATCCATGAGGTTTGACCCCTGGCCTTGGTCAGTGGGTCAGGGAACCAGCAGTGCTATGAGCTGTGGTGTAGGCCAGAGACAAGGCTCAGATCCCGCATTGCTGCTGCTATTGCTGTAGCTGTGGCATAGGCCAGCAGCTGCAGCTCTGATTCAGCTCCTAGCCTGGGAATTTCCATATGCTGCACTTGCCCTAAAAAGCAAAAAAAAAAAAAAAAAAAACACCAATATAGTAATGCAAGAGAAGGAAATGTCGCAAGAATTACCAAAATGTGACACTGAGACATGAAGTGAGCAAACGCTATTGGAAAAATGCTGCTGATAGACTTGCTCGATGCAGGGCTGCCATAAACCATCAATCTGTAAACAACACCGTTATCTGTGAAGCACAGGAAAGTGAAGAGCAGTAAGGCGAGGAATGCCTGCTCTGCAGGGTACCTGCTGCTCAACAGACATGATGACTCTCCCTCAGCCGCTGGCCTCCGTCTCTGCTGGGCCCCAGTCTGTGCTTGGGCTCTCTCTCTCTCATGTTCCTTAATTTAGCACCGCTCTCATCAGCACATCTTGGATTCCCTTTCAGTTGTCTTTTTATTCTTTTGCCTTCATTTTCACTGCTTTTCATTCCAATGGATTTGATTCCAGTTGGATCCAGTTGATTCTTTCCTGTTGATCCAGCAGATAGTGGGTTCTGCTTCCTTCTTTCTAGACATGTTGTTTCCATCTTTGCTGAGTGATACCGTATTTGCTCACCTTGCACTAAAGCCCTGTGAAGAAATCCCCACCAGCGCCGGAGGAGAAGGGGTGTTTCTGGCTTGGCTCTTACAGAAACCGTGCTCCAGCCTTCTTCGGCCGAATAGGGCCCCAGGGCCGGGTCAGCGAGGAGTGCTCCCTGCCCTGTGAGAGCTCCCGCAGTGTCACCCCAGGCCTCCCTGCTCTGGGAGGAGTTAGTGCCTGAGACGTGGCTCCGTTCTGTCCTTTTCCCTTCTGGGAGCAGGCCTGCGCACAGAGCCTGCACCTGCCGTGCCGTGAGAATCACCTACGAGTGTTGCCTTCATCCAGCATCGCCTGTAAGCCAGCTGCGAAAGCCAGCCTGGTTTTGCCTGCAGGTATAATCCATGCCTTCCAGCCTCTTCTCTCTCAGTAAATAAAGAGGATATTTTTGCCTTCAACTTTATCCACCGCTTTATTTTCCGGCTCGTTTAGAACCCAGTGAAGCAAAAGAGAGCTGCTCTTTGTTGGGACCCCCTCGAAGATTCCAACCACATCGTCAGTGAATGAAGCCGGCTACGGGAAAGGCAGTGAGGAGTGGAGGGGACTGTGGCAAAATGAAGACAGCGTGTACCGTCCAGAGACGGGGGAGCTAGCTCAGCGTTCATGTGGGCATTTAGGCTCACTGTGGCCGGCTCATTTCAAATTTTTCAAAGAAAGCTAGAGATTTCGATTTTGATCTGACATCTCCCTACTTTTAATGTTGACAACAAAATTAAACAAATAAACGAAACACCTTGAGAGTCCACTTGGCGTGGGACAAACAAAACACAACTGTAGGCCAAGGCCGTCTGCAGGCTGTCAGTCGGGGACACCCGCCTGTATCCTCCTTGGTCACACGTGCATGTGATTCCACTGCCATCAGCCCACAAGGAAAACTTCCTTACTCCCCATCGGCAAGACCTGAACTCCAAATGCCCCTGGTCATCTGACGAGGGACACTGATGTAAGCTAATGAGGTACTTTGGAACTGCAAGCTAATCATTTTCATTTGATAGCATACAATTCTTCTTCTTCTCTTTTTTTTGGCTGCCCCATGGCATATCGAGTTCCTGACCCAGAGATCAGATCTGAGCTGCCACTGCGACCTATGCCACGGTATCCTTAACCCACTGTGCCGGGCTAGGGATCGAACCTGTGTCCCAGAGCAGCAGAGACTGTGCCACAGCAGGAACTCCCAGTTCTCCATTTGATGGTATCTTTTGATCTGACTTAAAGTGTATCCGGTTTACTTTTATACCAGTTATACATAAATTAACATCTCCAGTATCAAGAGACAAAAAGCTCCATCCCTTTTTCTGTAATCAGCAAAAAAAAAGTCAGTAACGTCTTTTTTTTTTTTTTTTTTTTTTTTTTTTTTTTTTTTTTTGCTTTTTAGGGCTGCACCCGAGGCATATGGAGGTTCCTAGGCTAGGAGTCGAATTGGAGCTACAGCTGCCGGCCTTCACCACAGCCACAGCCACGCAGGATCCAAGCCGCGTCTGTGACCTACACCCCAGCTCACGGCAATGCCAGATTCTTAACCCACCGAGTGAGGCCAGGGATCGAACCCACGACCTCATGGTTCCTAGTCAGATTCACTTCCACTGGGCCACAACGGGAACTCCTGGGTTCCCTTATGTATAAATGAGAATGGGCCAGGCTAGTCTGCATTTGTGAATAAACCCCAAATCTCAGTGGCTTAATGCAACAAAGATTTATGTCTTGCTCACATCCCAGTCCAGTGGCTCAGGGATCCAGCGCCTCCAGTTTGTCCACTTCTCGGAGTGTGAGGATGAGCAAGAGAAGGCTTTCAGGAGGGGCACTCTGGCCCCCATCCTCACGGTCAGACCCAGGCACACGACCCAAGTCACCTGAAAGGGGGCTGGGAAAGTGGTACATTTATGAGATTATTTCAGTTAGTCCTCACAGCAAGCCTCTAAACAGCTACAGCTGCTCCTTTACAGGTCAACATGGAGGCTGAGAGAGGCTATACGACTAACCCCCCAACCGTCACCTAAGGCCACGCAGCTAAGTGGTGGAGCTAGGATTCGAACCCAGGGCACCAGCCTCCAGGGTCCCCTTGGAACCCAAACTCTGTATTTCCTATGCTGCTTCCATGTTAAAGGTGACAAGGAAATTGATAACCTACCAATTATATATTTATATTTGGTGTGAAAAACCCAGAGTTGGTCAAGGATCCTTTTACTTATTCCCTAAGTGGCAGTAGTTTAGACATAGAAGACAGTTTTCTATGAAGGCTATAGAACTGTTTAGACAAATGGTTTTCCTCTCTCTCTCTTTTCCTTTTTTTTGCTTTTTATCTTTTTAGGACTGCACCCGTGGCATATGGAGGTTCCAGGCTAGGGGTCGAATCGGAGCTGTAGCTGCCAGCCTATACCACAGCCACAGCCACAGCCACAGCCACACCAGATGTGAGCCACATCTGTGACCTACACCACAGTACATGGCAACGCTGGATCCTTCACCCAATGAGGAAGGCCAGGGATCAAACCTGCCTCCTCATGGATGCTAGTCAGATCTGTTTCCACTGAGCCATGACGGGAACTCCGGTTCTTTTTTTTTTTTTGGCCATGTCCAGGGCGTCCAGGGCGTGCAAGTTCCTGGGCCAGGTATCAAACCCATGCCACAGAAGCAACCTAGGCTACAGCAGTGATAATGCCGGATCCTTAACCACTAAGCCACCAGGGACTCTGACAAATGGTTCTCAAAACAGCTTCTGGGGAACTCTGAGACTTTTTAGAAGAAATGTAGTAAAAAATTGAAGTACACTTGGTTTAGAATGTTGTGTTAGTCTTAGGTATACAGCAAAGTGATTCAGTTAAATATACATATATACATTCTTTTCCTGATTCCTTTCCCTAAATAATTCTTTTTATAGATTATTCAAGTACAGTGCCCCGTGCTATCTATCTATGGCCCTGTTGTTTGTCTATTTTACATATAGTAGTATATATATGTTAACTCCAAACTAATTTATCCTCTCCCACCTTGCTCTTTGGTAAACTTAAGTTTGTTTTCTATGTCTATTTGTTTTGTAAATAAGCTCATTTGTGTCATTTCCCTGAGACTGTTAAGGGGATCCATGAGATCAAAACTCTTTTCACAATGATACTAAGATGTCATTCACCTTTTTCACTCTCATTCGCTCATGAATGTACCGCAGGGTTTTCCGGAGGCTCCTTACATATGATGATGTCATTACTATGATAGTAACACGTAATGGAGGTGTGGTTGTTACTTTAAAATGAATTAACAATTAGTTTAAATTTAACTTTATTTTTTTTTGGCTGCACTCATGGCCTGGGGAAGTTTCTGGTCCAGGGACCGAACCTCCGCCACAGCAGCAACAACACCAGATCCTTAAACCTCTGAGCCACCAGGGAACTCCAGTTTCGATTTCTTAAAACTTAAAAAATCTTAATATGACAAATATTAATAGCTACAACCATGACACCAACATATGAAAAGTACTTGGGGAGTCTTCAATAATTTCAAAAAGTGTAAAGGATCCTGAGACTAAAAAGTTTGAGAACTGCCACTGGGTTAGAAGTTCAAGGCAATGTATTTTCCAGTCTCAGTTTAAATTCTAGCATACAGCATTTAGAGTCTCATTTTAGGACCTCCTGCTGTGTATAGTGCAGCAGGCTAAGGATCCGGTACCGTCTCTGAGGTGGTGCAGGTTCAATCCCTGACCTGGTGCAGTGGGCTGAGGATCTCACGTTGCTGCAGCTGCAGTGTAGGTACAGCTGTGGCTTGGGTTCAGTCCCTGGCCCAGGAACATCCAGAAGCTGTGAGTTCGGCTGAAAAAGGAAAAAAAGAAAAAAGTCTCAGTTTTTAAATTTTTTTATTTTTTGTCTTTTTAGGGCCATACCCGCAGCATATGGAGGTTCCCAGGCTAGGGGTCGATTTGGAACTACAGCTGCTGGCCTACACCACAGTCACAGCAACGCCAGATCCAAGACGTGTCTGTGACCTATAACACGGCTCATGGCAATGCTGGATCCTTAACCCACTGAGCAAGGCCAGGGATCGAACCCGCAACCTCATGTTCCTAGTTGGATTTGTTTCCACTGAGTCACGACGGGAACTCTGTCTCAGTTTAAAAACTACCTTTTTAAAATGCCTACGTCTCAATTTCTCCATCTTTCAAATGAGGTTATGGCACAACTATAATATAGTACAAATAATCTATATTAAAACATTGAATAAAAGTGATTTAAAACATCTACCATATAGCCTGGATTAGAATCAAGCATTCTAAAAAAACAAGAGAGGAATACTATTATTTAATAGTAAATTCAAAGAAATGTCCTCAACTTTCTATCCCTTTTACTTTCAACTCCATTCTTTTCAAGAATAGTAGGAAAATGTGTCCAATTTCCTCTTCCCACATTTAATCAATGAAGAACTCTACATCTTGGAGGTTAATAGTCCAATCAATTTTTTTTTTTTTTTTTTTTTTTTTGCTTTTCAGGGCTGAACCCACCACATAGAGACGTTCCAAGGTTAGGGGTCGAATAGGAGTTGCAGCTGCCAGCCTACTATATATCACAGCCACAGCAATGCAGGACCCGAGCCTCGTCTGCAACCTATACCAGAGCTCATGGCAACGCTGGATCCCCAACCCACTGAGCAAGGCCAGGGATCAAATCCACACCTTCATGGATACAAGCTGGACTTGTTTCTGCTGCGCCACAGTGGAAACTCCATACCTTGGCCCATATTAATGAAAAAATCACTACAGGTGAAATTCCATGGTAGCAAAACCCATTTTACCTCCGTATCGTGTAAACAGATCTTTTTTCTTTTTACGGCAGCACCCGTGGCATATGGAAGTTCTCAGACTAGGGGTTGAATCAGAGCTGCAGCTGCCAACCTACACCATAGCCAAAACAACGATCTGAGCTGCATCTGTGACCTATGACGCAGCTTGCAGCAATGCCACATCCTTAACCCACTAACTTGGCTGATGGCTTGGTAGGTTGTCTCACGCTGCTGTCATTATGGTAAATTTCAGTTTAAATAAAATCAAGTAGGCACTGTCTTCCAGTTCACAGCAGCGGCTAAACAATGTCACAACTGCGTGGTTATATAACCTGTTTTACCCTCAAATGGAGGCAGGTCATCTGAGCAGAACGTTCACTGCAATGGAATTCAGTGTCTGAATAACTTGATGTTCATAATACCTGTTACTTAACAGAGCCAAGTTGTACCAGCAGAGCAGCCCATTTACAAAATGACAGCCAAGGCTTGCCCAGCACACAATAACGCTTGATTTAAGATTGGATAACAATTCATTTATTTAAAATGTTCTAACTTTTTGAAAAATTAAGATTCCAAAGGATCAATTAAGAAGCAGTAAACCAGAATAAATGGTGAAATACTGTTATTGAGTTAATAATAGGTCTTTTTTTTAAATAATAGGTCTAAATAAGAGATTCTGTGTAGGTGTGACACGCAGTTGTCAAGTTTATCGTGTGAAACTGACATGCCCGTTGACCACCACGTGCAGTCCCAACAGTGCAGTGACGTAGGCATTGCTATTATTCTACTTCTGCAAAAAGGAAGAAATTGATCTTTCCAGAATTTAAAGTCAGATGCTACGATTCAGTGGTCCAAGCTCTTAAACACTGCCCGATACCGGTTACTACTATAAAATTGTAAATTTTAAGCAAGTTCAGAGTTACTTATTGATTTATTTATTTTTGTCTTTTTAGGGTCGCATCCACCGCATATGGAGGTTCCCAGGCTAGGGGTCAAATCAGAGCTGTAGCCTCTGGCCTACGCCACAGCAGTGCAGGCTCCGAGCCGTGTCTGCAACCTACACCACAGCTCACGGCAACACTGGATCCTTAACCCACTGAGCAAG
Organism: Catagonus wagneri; assembly: GCA_004024745.2. Lineage (NCBI taxonomy): Eukaryota > Metazoa > Chordata > Mammalia > Artiodactyla > Tayassuidae > Catagonus > Catagonus wagneri. Next base: position 9,210,761 of record PVHT021183553.1, read on the forward strand.
GCCAGGGATCAAACCTGCATCCTCATGGATCCTAGTCAGATTTGTTTCTGCTGAGCCACGACAGGAACTCCCAAGTTCAGAGTTTTTAAAAAAGGTATTTTTCCTTAAATTTTTGTTGTCATTTGTTGTCTTTACTGCTTTGCTGTGGATTGAGTTGTGTCCCCTTAAAAGGTAAGTTGAAGTCCTAACACTGGGTACCTGTGAACGTGACGTTGTTTGAAAACAGGGTCTTTGCAGATGTCATCAAGCAAAGAAATCAAGCTCCATTAGGATGGACCCTAAAACCCACGACTGTGTCCTTATAAAGAGTAGCAGATCTGGAGACACAGACACACGGGGAGAAGACTGCCACGTGAAGGCAGAAGCAGAGACTCGGTGACACCCGCTGCCATAAGCCAAGGAAGGCTGAGGGCCCCCAGAAACCAGAATAGGCAGGGAAGGATGCTTCCTGAGAACCTTTGGTGGGGGAACAGCCCTGCGTGCCGACACCTTGATTTCTGACCCCTCGCCTCCAGAACTGTGAGAGAATACGTTTCTGTTTTTATAAGCCACCCGGCTTGTGTGCTTTATGACGGCAGCTCTAGGAAACGGAGTCACTGACTTCATGGGCTGGAGCCCCAGCTGAACCCGAAGTCCTGAGAGTGAGGCCTTGACTGCTGCTGCACTGCTGGGCCACACACAGAGCAGGCGACCCCAGAGGCCTGGCCAGCAAATGAATGGATGACCTGAACACATGAAGCTAATACTTGGTCCAGGTTCTGAGACTATTAGGAAGGTCTAGTTTTGTCACGAGGATCATTGAGAATCTTAAAAAATTAAGTAAGATACTACCTTAAATATTTTTGGAACAAGACCTAAGAAAACAAGAATTAGGTCTTTGAATTTGATGGGATGAATTTGTAGGCAATGGGGAGCCAGTGAAATGTACAGCTAGAAAGAAGGTGTGCAAGCAGAGTGATCGTTTTTTTTGTTTGTTTGTTTTTTGGGGTTTTTTTTTTGGCCATGCCTGTGGCATGTGGAAGTTCCCAGTGCCAGGGATCAATAGAAGCTGCTGCAGTGACAACACTAGATCCTTAACTTGCTATGCCACAAGAAGACTTTTTTCCTTTTTTTTTCTGGAGTGATCTTTTTAAAAGTGGACTTTGTGAAGGGAAGGGTAGCAGAGTGGTCATCCGACAGGACACTGACCCATGGGAGGGCAGTGGACGGGCCAGCCAGGGAGACAGCCCTCAGGCAGCTGGCTGAACCGTATGCAGTGTTTGCCTTTTTTTTTTGTCTTTTGTCTTTTTAGGGCCGTACCCATGGCGTGGCATACCCGCGGCATGGCATACCCGCGGCATGGCATACGGAGGTTCCCAGGCTAGGGGGTCAAATAGGAGCTGTAGCCGCAGTCCTACATCACAGCCATAGCAATGTGAGATCCCAGCAGCGTCTGCAACCTACACCAAGCTCACGGCAACACCAGATCCTTAACCCACTGAGTGAGGCCAGGGATTGAACCTGCGTCCTCATGGATGCTAGTTGGGTTCGTTAACTGATGAGACCCGACGGAAACTTCCTGTAGCAGTGTTTTAACCACCAGCAGTTCTGCCCAATGTGTCTTGATGTTGCTGGTGGACAGTAGACCAAGAGGCCAGTCTAGAGACACTGGGGTTTATCTCAGAGGAGGAATGAAGGGTTCAGAGAGAAACGAGTAAGAAACCCTGCTACACATTAAGCATCTTAGGTTCGCATAAACAAAAGACGGCAAATCATTTAGGTCCTTCACGGTGTCCTCGGGTCTGAGGCAAATGCCATGATAAGCAGCCTGGGGGGAGGAGGAGGTCAGGCTGAGGCTGAGGAGAGGGAAACCATGGGCTTCTTCCCCACACGAGCACCACCAAAGCCACTGCTTGAAAACAGCTTGGTCACCAAAGCCACCTAGGATTACGTGAACACAGAAAAGATCTAAAGAGATGGGTACTGAAACGGAGGAAGGTTGCAAATGCTGTGAACGAGGAAAAGGCTGGGGCCGCAGACGACAGCGAGGAAGTGAGCAGCAGCAGGCGTTTAGTAAAGGCGCTAAGCCAGTGTGAGCCACCTTCCTCCTCCCAACCAGCCAGCAGGCTTAGGATAAGATGCCCATTTTGCAGATGAGGAAAAATAAGGCACAAAAATGCTAACTGCTAAGATCAAGGTCACACAGCTAGCAAAGGACACAGCCAGGAGTTAAATCCAGTCCTTCAACTCCGAGTCTGCTTTCTTAATTCTTCACTCTAAAGATAACCCAGCAATATGCATGGCAGTGTTCAATGAGCTTTTCTATACACTACCTCCTTTGATGCCCACAGCAACCCTGCGAGGTGGGTATTGATCAACCCCATTTATGGACAAGAAAACCAAAGCTCAAGGCGTGGTACTGACTTGCCCAAGGTCAGTGACTAGGCACTCATGGAACTGGGACTTGAGTCTGTACCCTGAGATTCCAACACTCCCCATCACCACCGCGCCCACAACAAACATGCTCTTCCACAGTCCCGCCATGCTGCTGAGCAAAGCAGCGGGCTTGTGCAGAAGTAATACTTTTTTTTGTCTTTTTGCCTTTTCTAGGGCCACACTTGTGGCATATGGAGGTTCCCAGGCTAGGGGTCTAATTGGAGCTGTAGCCGCCAGCCTTTGCCACAGCCACAGCAACGCGGGATCCCAGCCGCATCTGCAACCTACAACACAGCTCAGGGCAACGCCAGATCCTTAACCCACTGAGCAAGGCCAGGGATCGAACCCGCAAACTCATGGTTCCCAGTCGGATACGTTAACCACTGAGTCATGACGGGAACTCCAGAAGTGGTACTTTTGAGTACACCGAACCTGAAATCACAGTAAAGCTGCTAAGCAGGAGTACAGGAAGAAAGAAAAGCCAGACTTCTGAGAAGCTGCAGCAGCAGCCTGGGGGAGCCCAGAGGCAGAGCGCAGGCGGGAGAGGGCTGAGACAGAGACTGGTGCCCTGATGTCCTGGTGTTGGCCGGAGCCGCTCTGAGGGGACAGAGCATGTCCCTAGGGTGCAGGCAGGCTGTGGGCAGAGGACGAGAGGAGCCAAGCCTGCATCACTCTTAAAATCCTGAATTTTTAGATAACAGGGGACTCTTTAACTTGTATGAAGGCTAAAAGGAGAAGTCGTTGGGGAGATAAGTTGGGGAGCAAGTGTCCCTAGGACTGGGCAGGGGCTATAACTCCCGGAGCCAGGTTGTGGGAGTGATGTGGGGGAGGCATTGTTTTCATCCGTGATTTCTGGTTGCAGCCAGAGATCACACTTTGGTCATTTATCAAGGTGTGTGTGTGTGTGTGTGTGGACCCAAGTCATCTGCTGACTGTGAGTGTGGAGAGGAGACTTTCTGTCTTTCAAACACAAGTCCATCTATTTGGATCTTAACTGTAAATATAATAGCAAGTCGTTATATACGAGGACTTCATAGAACGTTTATACTCTGTCTACCTTACCTGCTAAAAACACACAATAGAAAACACCAGCTAAAGCAAAAAAGGGAAATTTATTACCGGGTTACACTGGCATCCTAAAGGCCCTGGAGCCCAGGTATAGCCAGCAAAGGCTCAGCACTGGAGAACCAAGGGGAAGCCTGGCCTCTCCACACACAGCACTGGCACAATGTTATATCGCCTTTGTTCAAGGAACCAGCTCAGACTGAAATGATCAGATTGTTTTTCTTTTGCCAGGGACAGGGAAAAAATAAAAAATGAAAAAAGCAACTCAAACTGGCTTAAGCTACTTAGGGAATTTAATGGCTCGAGTGACTATTCCTGGCCAGCTGGATCCAGGTGGTTACACGGCACAAGAGGCAGCCTCTCCCTCCACTGGCACCTGCGCCGGCTCCACTCTGCTGGCTCAGCCCTCTTGGGACCAGATGACTAACAGGGACTCTGGCTTCTCTCTTTCCCCAACCCTCTGGTTCTCCAAGAGGCCTAGCAAGTCCCAGGATGGGCCACGTGAAAGCCCAGCTTTGGTCACATGCCCACCTCTGACCCACCCGAGACGAGATGGAGCCAAGGCTGCGGTCAGTCCCACAGCCCACCCCAAACACAGAACAGCAAGAGCACATGCTACACGCAGTTCACTCTTTGTTGGGCGTGGTTTTAAGTGCTTCAGATAAGTTAACTCCTTTTAACTTCAGTATTATCTTCTTTGTTTACTAATTAAAAGCTGCCCATTATCCCCATTTTACAGATGGAGAAACTGAGGCACAGGTGAATGCATCTCAGCTAAGGTTTCACAGCAGGTTGCGGCTAAGTTGCAGCGCTGGGATCTGATCCAGACTCTCAGGCCCTAGAAGCTGGGCTCCTGACCTTTAGCAAAGGGGGACTGCTACCAACAAACCGGGAAACAGATGCTGAGCTAATAAAGATGATACAAGAGACGTTCAGTAGCCACCCCGAATTCATGCTCTGCAGAGAGAATTACTTTCCAAGCCTGGCTGGGCCTCTACCTTGGCCCAGGGCAGGATCACTTGTATCGAGGTGGCTGCATCGCTGTGACATCGTCTGCAGACGTCTGTGGACCAGAAACCGGGAGGGACAAAAGAATAAGTGCTCTTCTACCACTGTTCTCTGGTGAGGTGTCATACGACTGAGGAAAGGCGATTTTAGTCACGGAGATAAAAATAAAAACCTACCGGCTAAAAGGCCCTAGGTGTGCTAACTCATATTCTACCCCACCCTAAGTTCTGCTCCCCACAAGTGGTGGGTGGGTATGAAGGGTCCAAAAGACCGAAGGTGCTCAGGGAACTATGGAGCCGCAGGGGACGCCAAGCCTGGTCCCCTTTAGTTGTCTGGGTCCAGGAGAAGACCAGGGAGCGAAGTCCAGTCCCCTTTACTATCAGAAAAAAGTACACAGGGGAGTTCCCGTTTTGGCTCAGTGGTTAATGAACCTAACTAGTATCCGTGAGGATGCAGGTCAATCCCTGGCCTCGCTCAGTAGGTTGGGGATCCAGCGTTGCTGTGAGCTGTGGTATAGGTCACAGACATGGCTCGGATCTGATGTGGCTGTGGCCAGCAGCTGTAGCTCTGATTCGACCTCTAGCCTGGAAACCTCCATATGCCACAGGTGCGGCCCTAGAAACCAAAAAAAAAAGGAAAAAAGCACATAGATTTATAGATTGCTGTATTACAATCGAGCTGCACTTTGGAATTAGAGATAATTCAGAAAGTGAATCAACCTTTTTGCACATCTCCTACAAGACTGTCAGTAGGAAAATGGGCTTTAAGCCTTAGACTCACTGTTGGATAAAGGCGGTCAGTAGGCTCAGATGGACGCTGACAAGGGGAGGGTGACAGGTGCGGGCAACCAAGGCATCATCATCATGAGCTAGGTGGAGCTGCCAAAAGGATCGACTTTACTGAAACGAGACTGTCTACACTAAAAGCTCCTGTCCTGAAATTTCTCTTTCACACCTGTGTTCTCTTAGCGTCTACTGAGTTACACTGCAGTAAACCCCCAATCTCAACAAAGGCTTCTCACTCATGACTCACATATTTCACAGGTCAGCTGTGCTTCTGCTCCACGTGGGGATGGGGTTGGGGAGCGCCCTCATCCGGGTCTTAAGGGAAGGAAAAAGGAGCAATGACAGGGCCCTGAATGGTACCTCGTGCGCCAGTTCAGAGGTGGCGAGTGTCATTTCCACACACATTCCATTGGCCAAAACAAGTCATGTGGCCAAGCTTGACCTCAACAGAGTGGGAAGACAGCCCCCCTTTGGGAAGACACACCAAGGAGAGGCCTGAGGAATGTGGACTGGAAATCAGAAATAATACAGTCTACCGCATACCCAACTTGTTTCCTAGGATTAAAAATTTATTTTTGGAGTTCCCATTTGTTGGTCACTCCCATGAGGACCCGGGTTCGATCCCTGGCCCTGTTCACTGGGTTAAGGATCCTGTGTTGCCTCGAGCAATGGTGTAGGTCACAGACATGGCTCGGATCTGGCATTGCTATGCTGTGGCATAGGCTAGCAGCTGCAGTTCCGATGCAACCCTAGCCTAAGAACTTCCATATGCTGCACTGCAGCCCTAAAAAAATAAAAATAAAAATAAATTAAAAAAATTATTTTCAAGTATTCACAGGGAACCACCGGCTGTTCTGGTTTACTTTGATAAAAACAGAGTTGCACTTGGTGTTTACAAAACGAGTAGACACTGAGTGTCTGTATGAGCTGCATATATTCCTCAATATTCTTTTTGGGGCTTCCTGAGCCAAACGATACTAATTAGAACAGTGGTTGGGCTAAAGGATGTTCTTGTCTAATACTGTTGTCTAATACAAAAGAAAATGACAACTTTCCACATAAACTGGAAGTAAATACAATGAGGCAGATGTCCTATGTCGGTTTAGGGGAGTGCTGCAGAGGTTGGGGAGGTCTTGTTTTGTAAGTTCTGTGTATGATTTCAGCAGAAACCATGGAGAGTGGGGAGAAGGAAGGGCAGGGCCACACTCTCGGTGCCAGGCTTTATGGATGAGAAGCCTGCGATTAAGCCGGTTTACAGTACACTTGACCCTTAAGCAACAAGAGGGTGAGGGGTACTGATCTTCTGTGCAGTCAAAAATCTGCGTATAACTTAGAGCTTGCCCTTCCTGTCCACAGATCCCCCATGATCTCAGATTCAACAAACTGCTGGTCATGCAGCAGTAAAGTATTTACCATTGCGGAACAACCGCCTATAAGTGGGCCAGCGCAGTTCAAACCTGTGTTGTTCAAGGTCAACTGTAATCACTCCAGGTCATAGAAATTAAATTCTCAGAGGCACAATTTACATTTTCATGGTTCCTCTGGCTCCAAAGCACAGAGTTTTTCTTGTGCCCTAGGATGGCTCCCCAAAGGAAAGGGACAAAGAGAGGAAAAGAGAAAATAAGGAGAAGAGAGGTTTAAAAAAATGGAAAAGAAAAAGGAAAGTTGACAGAAAGAAGCAACGCAGAGGTAGAGGAGGTAAGAAAGGCAGGAGACACTAAGAGAGAAACGAGGAGAGGGCGAGAAGACAAGATAGGGAGGAAGGAAGAGGAATAATTTTGAAGGAGAAGAGTAAAGACGGAGGCCTGACACTGTCACTTCAGACTTACTGTAAAGCTGCAGTAATCAAGGCAGGGTGGTGCTGGTGAAAGAACAGACAAACAGATCGATGGAACAGAACAGAGGGACCAGAAATAGACCCACATAGATATAGGCAACTGACCTTTGACAAAATGGCAAAGGCAACACAAGGGAGAAAAAGATTGTCTTTGCAACAAATGGTGCTGGAACAACTGGACATCCACATGTAAAACAACAATCTAAAACACAGACCTACACCCTTCACAAAAATTAACTTGATATGGATCACAGACTTAAATTAAAACGCAAAATTATACAAGATAACATAGGAGAAAACTTACATGACTTTGAGTACTGCAATAATGTTTTAGGTACAATACTAATGATATGAGCCATGAAAGAAATAACTGTTAAGTTGAACTTCATTAAAATTAGACATTTCTGCTTTAAGTTTCTAAACTGAGGTGATGATGTCAACTAAATGATTACCAACTCACTGTGGTCATCATTCTTCAGTATTTACACATATCGAGTCATTATGTTGTATACCGCAAACTAAAACAATGTTACCTGTCAATCATATCTTACTAAAACTGGGGAGAAAACATGCTCCACATCATATGTCACTAGGGAATTACAAATTAAAACAACAAGGAGATACCACTAAAAGCCCATCAAAATGGCCAAAATTCAAAATACTGACACCACCCAATGCTGGTAAGGATGTGAGCAACAGGAACTCTCATTTCTGGTGGGATTGCAAAATAATACGGTCACTTTGTTTTTGTTTGTTTGTTTGTTTTTTGGTTTTTTTTTTTTTTGTCTTTTTGCTTTATCTAGAGCCGCACCCGCGGCATGTGGAGGTTCCCAGGCTAGGGGTCTAACGGGAGCTGTAGCCGCCAGCCTTCGCCACAGCCACAGCAACGCGGGATCCCAGCCGCATCTGCAACCTACACCACAGCTCACGGCAACGCTGGATCCTTAACCCACTGAGCAAGGCCAGGAATCGAATCCGCAACCTCATGGTTCCTAGTCGGATTTGTTAACCACTGAGCCACGACGGGAACTCCTCTTTTTTTCTTTAAATGTACATTTTAAGTGTGCTTGTTTTATCTTCAAGGTAAGGATAGAAATCTAGTCTCCTCTAAACCCATTGTGCTAAGCCTTGAATCTCACATTTCTCAATTTCTTTGAACTTTTATGTGTTATCTTAGCTAGTGGGTATCAGCATCTTTTCCCCAGTGAAAATCAGACACTGCTGCCAAGATGCTAAGTTAAAATATACATCCATTTCTTAGAACTACTACTACAGAGCACGCTTGTTTTCTAAGTAGATTACCTCTTAAGGGCATCTTGCTTTAGTTTATGATAGAACTATCTGAAACCATGATACCACCGTCAAATAGTTTCTGGTGTTTCATTTATTCTTTCATACTGAAGGATCAGAATTCTAAGTGATCAAAAAACTTTATCTAAATTAACTGAACACTGGATTGGAAACTGAGGATAGAATCACAATATTGTCTGAAATGTTTTATCAAATGCAATTTATGCTCCTGTGAGACGAGGACTCTGTATCTCATATATTTCAAGTGTTAACACAATGTCCTCTTCCTTTACGTATACCCATGAAAAATAATTCCTTTACAGATCGGTTACTTTATTAAATTTTTTATCCTCAGGGATATCAAAATATAAATCATCCTCTCAGTTACAAAACTGTCGTAACTTATGTAAAAGATTCACCTCCAGTATAATTTATTTAATCTCTGTGCTTTCAATTTATGGAGGTTAATAGAAGCATTTTCTGTTCATTTTAAAATCAAGAAGCAAAAGTAATTATTTATTGGTTTTTAGGGCTGTACCCACGGCATAGAGAGGGTTCCCAGGCTCGGGTTCTAATCAAAGCTACAGCTGCCGGCCTACGCCACAGCAACACTGGATCCAAGCCGCGTCTGCATCCTGCACCACAGCTCATGGCAACACGGGATCCTTGGCCCACTGAGCGAGGCCAGGGATCAAACCCGCAACCTCATGGTTCCTAGTCGGATTTGTTTCCACTGCGCCACAATGGGAACTCAGAAAATAACAATTTAAAGTACTTTTAAAAATCACTTTTTAGGAGTTCTCTTGTGGCACAGTGGGTTAAGGATCTGGTGCTGTCACCGCAGCGACCCAGATTGCTGCTGTGGTGTAGGTTCAATCCCTGGCCCAGGAACTTCCATGTGCTGTGAGGGTGGCCACAGAAACAATACAAAAAATAAAAATCACTTTTTTTAATGTATCAATATCTGTAGAGGTCTTAGCTATAGGGCCTGATATAGTTAGTGAAACAGACTTGTGATTTATTCTAGTGTCAGAGAAATAGTTTGTAATTCTCCTGCTCCCCAGAACCTCTACTGAGATAGAAGTAGCATTTTCAAGTGTGTTAACAGTAAAGAGCAAGATACTACCGTGAGTAGAGAACCTTGCTGTGGAAGGCTCTCTGACATGAACTGCAGGAAAGCATGGTAATCCTCAGGTCTTTTTGTCGTTTAAAAAATTGAGGATTTGCAGTTCCCTTCGTGGCTCAGTGGTTAACGAATCCGACTAAGAACCATGTGGTTGCGGGTTCGATCCCTGGCCTTGCTCAGTGGGTTAAGGATCCGGCGTTGCCGTGAGCTGTGGTGAAGGTTGCAGACGCGGCTCGGATCCCGCGTTGCTGTGGCTGTGGCGAAGGCCGGCAGCTACAGCTCCTGTTAGACCCCTAGCCTGGGAACCTCCACATGCCGCGGGGGCAGCTCTACATAAAAAAGGCAAAAAGACAAAAAAAATATTGAGGATTTATTAGCACCGAAGTGTCCTTCTGCTCTAAAAGGTTAGAGAAGGGTTAAAATTTAACACTGGAAAAGATGGTACACTGAAAAAAATCCCTATAGCTGAGAACAACTCTCAGGGAGGTCAGAAGGGAAAATAGTAGAACAGAGGTGAGAAAAGGAAGGGTGACCTACTTTATAACCTTGTATAAGGCATTTTTCTTCATATATGTATATGTGTATGAAAGAGTCTGTTAAGTTTGACATAAATGCTGACAACATATTTTTATTAGATTCTTAAAACTGTTTAGGAAGCAACCTCCAAACATGAAGAAAACAGTACTTGATAAATAATAATTTCCACTTCTCTGTATCTAGCCTGGAGATATACTAACTGGTGTGTTTCTGTACTAACTTGTGTTCATCTTAACAGTCAGCAGTTTCAAACAACCTGTATATCCACATGGTTAAATAAACTATGATGTATCTATATGTGGGGCACTTTACAACTGTTAGACTGAGTTAGATATATAGTATAATGCAACTATTGCCATGACAAATTCAGTGAAAAAAAGAACCAGTTGGGGTTATGGCAAAAAAGGGAGCAGGAGAATATACATTACACTTGCACTGATTGTCAGCAGAAGGATATACAGACTTGCCATTTGTACTGGTTAGTTTTTTCCAAATGTATGTATTACTTTAAAATACGGAGTTAAAAAATCAGAATGAGGACATTTTCAAGGAAATATTTGTAAATCCTATCTGATACTAGATAAGGGTCTAGTATCCAGAATATATAAGGAACTCATAAAACTCAACAAAAAACATTAAAAAAATCAGCAATGAACTGGGATATTTCTCCAAAGGAGATATACAAATGCCAACAAACACATGAAAAGATGCTCAATATTACTAGTCATTAAGGAATTACAAGTCAAAATCCTAATAAGATACCACTTCATGAGGATGACTAAATAACTTTTAAAAAATCAGAATAATAAGTGTTGGCCAGGATGTGGAGAAATTAGAACACTCCAACATTGGTTGCAGCTTCTGAGGCAGTCCGGCAGTTCCTCAAAGTTAAACATAGAATTACCATGACCCAGCAGTTCCACTCCTAGATGTATATAGCCCAAAGAATTTACAGCAGCCCAAGAATAGGAACCATGCAGATGCCCAACAGTTGAACTGTGTTTTATACATGCTTTGGAATATTATTGAGCCATAAAGAAGAATGAAGTACTGATAAGCGCTACAATGTAGAGGAACCTCAAAAACATCTAACTGAAAGAAGCCAGACAGAAAATGTCACATATTGTACAATTATGTGAAATATCCAGAAGAGGTAAATCTACACAAAGATTAGTGGTTGCCCAGGGCTGGAAGGAAGGGGAATTTAGAATTAACACTTTACTGGGTATAGGGTTTTATTTTCGAATGATGAAAACGTTTTGGAACTAGGTAGAAGTGGTAATACATTATGAATGCATTAAACACTGCTGAATCATTGTTTAAAATGATACAGTTTTTACATGAATTGTACCTCAATCAAAAACAAAAATTGCACTCAAATTCCTGGAAATCACCTTTCCTCTTCACTTGTTACAGACCCTCATTAGAATTCCAGGCCCCATTTTGGTCAGTGTGTTGAAGAAAGTTAATATGCGTCAGAGGAAGATAGCCCTGATAAAGCAGTGCTTTTACAAGTGTTTTTTTTTCCTTTTTTTTTTACCTTAACCAGTTTAGTGGATAATGGCATCATTGACAAGATGGAAAAGAACCAGCTGAAGGACAAATTTAGAGAAATTAAAAAGTTCAGTTTGGGCCCATTTTGCAATAGGAGTAGAGAAGACAAATATGTCTGAAGCTCAGGGCTAAAATGTGTATAAACGTGTTAGACTTGTTTCCTTGGTGGCATGTCTTAGCGTTTCTTGAAGACAGGGACTTTTCACTGCCCAGAAGTGTGTTCTCAACAAGTATTTGTTTGAGTTCCCATTGTGTGTGTTAACGAATCCGACTAGGAAGCATGAGGTTGCGGGTTTGATCCCTGGCCTTGCTCAGTGGGTTAACGATCTGGTGTTGTCATAAGCTGTGGTGTGGGTCGCAGACACGGCTCAGATCTGGCGTTGCTGTGGGTCTGGCATAAGCCAGCAGCTGCAGCTCCGATTTGACCCCTAGCCTGGGAACCCCCATATGCCGTGGGTGCGGCCCTAAAAAGCAAAAACAAACAAACAAACAAAAACCAAGTATTTGTGAAATGAGCAAATAACAGCAAAGGTATGGATGGAGAGAAGCCAGGCACTCTGTGCTTTTATTGGTCTAAGCACCTGAACACAGCCTACAAGGAAGGTCCTGATTTGTTCGGCACAATACTGGTTTACACCTGTTGTCCCTGTGTAATTAACAGTATTATTCTTTCACTCTCAAGAATGTTTTGTACAATAAATTATGTGGTCACTCTTTGCTGAAGAAAAAAAGGCATAAAAAATCACGTAGTTCCTTCAGTACAATGGCAAATGTAAGAAGCTTAATAAACAACATGGCAATTTTTAAAACGTACTTTAGAATACAGCTGCTTATTTTCAGAAACTGAATCAACAGTACAGGAGAGAATCTTTTATTCTTGTGCTTTAAGCAAGGAGCAGATTAGCCACATCCCCCCCTCTCCCCATTCTTTCCATTTTATGTGATCACAGAACTTTAGAATTAGAAGGGGACCAAGAAGCCATCTATCCTTATCATTCTTCCAATGCAAACATGCATTTTATGACATCAGAGATAGCTGACCATAGGTTTCCCATTGGTTGTCTCAACAGGGCAGTAACATCTCCAAATCTTCAAATAGGCACCGTTCAATCTTACTGAAAAAAAGAAATCTCATGCTAAAGACTAGGAATACAGGAAAATTAAGTAACTGAAGATATGCTCTTGTTGCTTGAATTAGTTTTCTGTTGCTGGGCAACACAAGCTTGTGATATATTCTAACATTTCTAGCTTTTGCTCTGTAACAAAAGTAATGAACCCAAGTCCACAAAATACAGCTAAACACGAGTAGCAAAACCAAAACATAGAGACCCCATCTCCCAAAAAGAGACTTACATAGTTTTTAAAAGCATGTTTATGTGACTGCACATAAATGTTTGTGTAAAAAGGGCATTATGACAGTTGATACCACAAAGATTACAGTAAGAAAAAGCACTTTATGACAATATTTCACAAATTCACAAGGATCACTTTAATATACAAAGCAACTGCTACCGTTCTGAACACAAAGCAGCTAATATGTACATAGTGTTAATAAAATGCAATATAACTCAGTACATTTTTTCTCTTTACACAGATAAAGCAAAAAGATTTAGGTAAAAAAATTAAAACAGGGATGTCTCTAGAATGTAGGGAATTTTATTAGAAATGTATTTCCCTCACTATAGTTACTTATTTAGTATTCAACTCCAATAG
>PVHT021183554.1:3165-18524 GCA_004024745.2 Catagonus wagneri
TTGCCTTTAGCTCAGTTTGCATCTCTGCAAATGAGTTTTCTAGCTTTTCTTGGCTCCTCCTTATGATTTCTAGCTCCTTTCTAAAGGACTCTGTATTGCTGTTTGCATCTTCTCTTAATTTCTGGATATTCAGCCTTAATTCTTCAAGTATTTTCATTACCTCCCTTCTGAACTCCATTTCTGACAGACTACAGAGGTCTGTTTCATTGCTGGCTGCTTTGAATGACTTGTCCTGTTCTTTTAACTGGGAATGGCTTTTGAGCTTCTTCATCTTGTTTGTGGTTTTCTTTTTCTGTGAGTTTGGGGAGGCCACGCTGTAGACTTGGAAGACTACTTCTAGGGAGGAGCTCCCCTTTGTATTTTTTGGTGGGGTCACTATTTATTTTTGGTGTAGGAGTTTGACTATTTGATGTCTATTTCTTTGGAATGAGCAGGCTGTTATCTCAGTAGTACTCTGAGTGTTCTCTGTGAGAGTGTAGGAATGGCTAAAGTCGACAGTGGGAGCCTAGTCTCTACATTCTCAATTGCAGGAAGGTGGCGCTGTCCACTCCTAGTTGCCCAACCCTGGGAAGTGGTCGCGAGCTCTAGGCAGATCTACCAGGTGTCTTAAGCATTTGGCAGTAGCAGCAGCAGGAAGTATGATTTCCCCTGGGAGTGAGAGCCGCGGAAAACTAGTGTTCGATTGCAAAGTCCTCTTTGAGGTGACTGGAACCACAAGTCGTACCCATCAGAGGCTGGCTCAGCAGGCTGGCGTTTGTTCCGCCCTTCCGCTGATGCTTTCTCATCTGTTGGGGCAGGCGGCAGCGGCTGGCGCCGGCCCCGCTCCTCTGCGAAAGCTAGCTCCGTGTGGTTGTGTACTGCTCCTCCCGCCAGGGCTACCAACTCTGTGGGCTGACGCAGTCACAGAGGTCCGTGGACCGGCCCAGGGCCCCGCCACCCCCGCCGATGCTGGCTGGCGCAGGCGCCTGGGTCCACAACCTGGCACCGCGCTCCGCCCACGGGCTTCAAGGCACGGCTCCGCTCCTGCCACCGCAGCTGCAGCCTCCACTGGCTCCTCCCCACTTCTGCTCTCTTTGGCTGGTCACTGTTGCCCCGCCCTGCACGCTAGTTCAAGTTGCTTCCTATGGCGGTCAGCCTCTCCTTCTCTTCTCTTCCCTAACAATGGAGGCTTGCCTCCCCTGTGGGACCAGGTTTCCTCGGTTCCCTCAGTCCTGGTTTTGCTCTCCACAAATCCTAGAATATCGCTGTTCCTTGCCCTATTCCCGCAACCGCTGCGGCCACCGACCTCTGTCCTCTCGCAGGGACTAACCTTAGGAACCTGTGTCTTAGCTCCCAGGCACTGCCCGGTGCCTCAGGCTGTGGTGTTTGCACCAGTATTCAGGTCTCTAACTCCGATTTTCCTATCTCAATCCAGCTGCTGCGTTTTTCTCAGGCTTTGATGTCCCTGTAGTTCTGTTGGTCGTTGATCGCTGATCGTTGTTTAGGTTTCTTCCCAGGAAACTTTTCTTTTTCACAGCTCCCTCCCTGGAGTGCTTGTTCCCGTCCTAATTGCTTTTCTCTCTCACCTCTTTTTTTTTTTTCCTTCAGTTGTTCTACCCAGTTATTTCAAGGGTTTCTTGCAGTTTTTGGAGGTTTAAATTAATCAGCATTCAGATGATGATTTGTCCAACTTGTTTTATATTTAGATGCATTTTTTGATGTATTTGTGGGAGAGGGTGAGCGTGACCTCTTACTCCTCTGCCATCTTGCCGCAGTCTCCATATTTTACATTTTAAAAGCATTAACCTTTATGACAATACTTACAAAAACACTGTAATTTGGTAATGTCATTTAATTTTATGTATTAAGTATACTCAATCTGTAGCTTATATTTTTATGTAATTACAGACATTTTTTGGCAATTTAATGTATAAATGCAATGGAAAGAAATCCTGCTCCATTGTATAGGGTATCTAAAATTTGCATGATATTTTAAGCTTAAATTTTAGTAAGTATTAAACTTACTGGGTTTTATTTATGTTTGCTAAATAAATGGTGATCATGAATAAATTTTCCGATTTTCTTTCCCAAAATATGTGGTAATGATTACAACATAATTGATTAAAATTTCTTTCCCTCTCTCGGGTTGTGATACAGCCATTAACACATATTAAATTCTTTAATAAATTATGTATTTAGCATCTGCCAGGTGTTGAGTAATATTCCGTAATCCCTACCTTATCTTCTTTTATTTTGTTTAATAGAGACAAAAGCTATATTATTTGATAATGTTATTTAACACTCAAGGTGCAAAGTTTTTACTTCTACAGCCTTTGATATTATGCAAGTCTAATATATCCTACCGCTCTTCTATTAGCCATTGTCATATTAAATATGGAAAGAACTATATTGTGCCTCCAGCTGGATACCATATTCATGGGATGACATTTATAAAGGACATAAAAATTAACCTTCACATAGAAGGGGACCAAACTTCAGTGGTCCTGGCCACTGTTTTGCCATATAGTACATCTTCTTTAGAATTCACTCTGTAAGATATAAATTTAAATCAATCATAAACAATTGTTGATACTAGATTAAAATGGCTTTTGAAAAGAATAATCAATACGTGGCAAAAAATAGTGTTCAGAAAGTTCTAAAGTAAGAATTAAACATTTCAACAAACACCATATTAAAGAACTGGGGAAAATTTTTTGGGGTTAAAATGACCAATATTCTAAAATTTTGTTTCAAAACAGTTAACTCATTCAATTCTTTGTAGAATCTCTTTGATGGTATAGGTACTCTAAGTGGAACCCAGAAGTCACCTCCCCCCATTCCCTGAGTAAAAAGACCTTCTTGTCCCTTTCCTACTGCTTGAAAAGCTGAGATTTCTAAGGCCTCCCTGAATAACAAACAGTAGGCTCCAGCATTTAATGATTAGGGCAATAGTTAGGACAGTAGACTCACAGACTCAGTGGTGCATGTTTCAGGTTGCTATACAGGTACTGTAACTGCCACTAGAGGCAAAAAAACTAACTTTTTCTTTTTTCTTTTTAGGGCCACACCTGTGGCACATGGAAGTTCCCAGGCTATGGGTCAAATTTGGGCTGCCACTGTGGCCAAGCCACAGCCAGAGAAACACAGAATCTGAGCCTCGTCAGTGACCTAGATTGCAATGTGTGACCATGCATGTGGCAACACCAGATCCTTAATCACTAAGTGAGACTAAGGGTTGTACACACATGGTAGTGAGTTCTTAACCCACTGAGCCACAGTGAGAACTCCAAAAGCTAGGCTGTAGTCATGACAAAAGCAGCCCCATCTTGAGCAGTACTCAACCTATGGTACTGACACTGTTCCAAAACTGGTCTTATGAAACTGGAATTAAACACTATTGCTCATAATAATCTATGTCTCTATGGACATAAGAATAATTGCAGCTCTTTCTGTCTGGAACTGTAAGCTGGAAACTAAAACTGTCAGCAAAGAGATATTTCAAACCTGTGTTGACATCTTTCATCCTAATACCTCAATGCCTTTTCTCAGCATGAAGCACTTATAGAAGATGGACTTACCTCCCTAACTCCATAGAAACGGAATGATGTCTAATGAAGGGGGTAGAGGGGCAGCATATTGGAGAAAATAACCCTCTGCAGGAAACCCCCTTTGTCTTGTCAGTATAGGAAAGCTGCATTGTAAGTAATTTTTTTTGTCATGCCCCTGGTGTGTAGAAGTTCCAGGGCTGAATATCTAACCTGGGCTGAGCCATTGCAGTGACAACATCAGATACTTAACTTGCTGTGCCACAAGGGAACTCTTGTAACTAACTTTTAAACCAGAGTCCTCTACGCTGTGCTTTTCTCCAGCTCTAGCACTCTTTAAAATCTTTTGATCATGCAACACCATGCCATTAAAATGTTAGTTCTTTCCATAGATTAAAGAAATAGAAATGAAGAATAAGTAATTAACGGATGACCAGATTGCTGCCCTAGTTCCCCTTCGGTAATCTGGAGGATGAACAAGATAGCATCTAAAGAAAGATTATGAGGATTCAATAAGCCTGCCTGTAGTGGAAGAAGGCTACAAGTCTGTTCCCCCATTGCAACGGTTAACTGAGATTATTTCCCCTTTTCCCTTTATAACTTTCATTAGCAGAATTTTTGAAGTTGGTTTTTAGGACATAAGTCCACTCTCTCCAAAGGATGCCCACATTCTGACTTAACGTCTCCTTGTATTTCTAATCAAGCAGCAAGAAACAGGACCTGAGTTCCAAAACAGAAGCAGAGCCATTTTTGACAATAAAGGAGTCAGATCTTCTTCAGGATATTTTCAGCCTATAATGTTAATAACATCCGATTCAATGTTTTTATAGTTTTTAAAGTATACAAAGCAAACAAATGAACAACAGGTATTAGTTCTATTGCAGCTTTGTCCATGTCGCTATCTGTGATTTTAGACAAATCCACCTGGACTCTGTGGCCTTCATTTCATCCACAGTGATTATCCTGAAAGACAGCATTTGGACAGGAATCTCACTTTATTTTCAAATTTGGCTTAACCTAGACACACTTACCCTAAATGGAGATATGAGGACACAGTTACTCAGTCTAAGATATGCTGTCTCTGAATGTTTCTTTTTCACAAAATCAGAATTATATCATAACACAATAATTAATTTTAACTGCATATTTGGAGAACTCTGAAGAATAACGCAACTAATTTTCTCTAGGGTCCTGGTGGCATAGGGAACGAAAGCAGGTATAAAAGCCTTAGCCTCTTCCTCAAACCAATGAGCTCTCCTGAGGCTGGACAGGGGCTGCCTTTTTCACCAGCAAGGGTGTATGAAGGTCAGAGAAAATATGGATATTCTGTTCATGTGAGGAAACTAAAAGACACCCAAGTTCAGTTATTTCTTCATGAGAAAAATCACTTGGGGGAAATTTTGAGCCACTTAAAACCTTAAATATCAGGAACAGGAAGCACACACTTTGTCTACAGAGATTTGTAAGGAGGTCTTGCTTAGCTGAGGTTTACATCACAGGGTCCTGAACAAGTGTTTCCTGGGGGTGGGGGAACAGAAGGGCCCAGAGTGTTTCTATGTATGTATCCCTATGCTTCTGGGAAATTTTAGAAGAGTTGAACAATGGCTAATAGCCAGGCATTTTTTTTAAAAAATGGAATTAAAATTAATCTTCTGGAGAAATAGAATCAACAGGTTAAGTTTTACGTACGATTTTTAAAGCATGGGGGAAAAGATGCTAATTCAGGGGGGCAAAAAGAAAAAAAAATGAGAAGAAATTATAAGGATGAAGATTTTAGATTCCATGTTTTCCAGGTTAAAAGATAGTACAGATTGTTAATATAATAACATCATTTGGGGCAAGGGACTAGATGTTTAATTTGCACATAAATTAGACAGAAGAACATGAAAATCTGCCAAATTCAGTACATAAGGCAGTAGTTCTCAAACTCGGGATTATGCACCTCCTCTCCTGTCCCAAAGGGACATTTACCTATATCTGGAGACAGTTTTGATTTGTCACAAAGGAGGGACAATGGTGAGGGTGACACTATCATCTGCTGGACAGAGGCCAGAGATACTCCTGTACATGGTAGCAGACACAGGGTAGCTCCCCATGAAAAGAATAATCCAGCATGAAATATCAGTTGTGCCAAGGTTGAGGAACTCTGAAAATGGCCATTAAAGAACTTTAATACCCTAATGGGAACTGATTGGAAAGATTACCTTCTGACTGATTCTTAAATCCTAGAATATCTGAACACATGAATCCATCAAGAGTTCCCAATTTTTATGGGACCACTAACATTTAGTGCTGAGACATAGAACCAGCTGGGTCTATGGTTGTAGTAACAGAGAAGATCTTACCAGAAATGTTGATCTTAGAAAGAAATCATTGTTATAAAGTGATATGTTTGAGGGAATTCTCCTTTTGTGTGATTTACAGTACTCAGACTCGAGCAGTGCTAGGGGAACTGGGGTGTGCTGATGACCATAATATTCTGAATTATCACTGTTATTTATATCTTGTACAATTGCCACCTACTTTTCTCAAAACCTTCTGGGGATCAAAGAAAAAAGTGGACAGAATGAAAAGGCAAAAGAACAGGGAAAATCATATTTGATAAAGGATTAATCTCTTATATATATGAAGGAACTCAAAAAACTCAACCGGAAACAAAGAAATAAATAAAAAGAAACCAACACACACAGAAAACTAAAAACAGAAACAAAACAATTAAAATGTTAGCTAAGGACATAATTTAGAGGTTTCTCCTCAAGAGATATACAAATGTCCATTTGGGTATTATGAAAGCAGAAAAAAATGTTGAATCTTACTCTTCATCAGGGAAATATGCAAATCAAAACCATAATGAGACATCACCTTACATCTGTAAGGATGACCATTATCAAAAAAAAAAAAAAAGAAAAGGCAAGTGTTGGCAAGGATATGGAGAAATTGGATCCCTTGTACACTGTTCGGTGGGAGTCAAATGGGGCAGCTGCTGTGGAAAATAGCATTCAGGGTTTTTATAATATAAAAAATAAATAAATGTATGATAGAGTAATTCTTCTGCTGGATATTTATCTAAAATAATTGAAGTTATGATTTCAAAGAGAGAATAGCTTTCCTGTGTTGACAGAAGAACTATTCACAATAGCCAAGATGTGGAAACAGAATACATTTTTATGGACAAATAAGTGGATAAAGCAAATGCTGCCTATACATACAACCAAATACAATTCAGCCTTTAAAAAGATGGAAATTTAATATACACGACCACATGAATGAACATGGAAGACATCATACCAAGGGAAATAAGCCAGTCCCAGAACAACAGATACTGTATGATTCCACTTAGCGGATGTATTCAATGTAATAAAGTTCATAGAATCAGAGTAGGATGATCCCTGGTAGAGGCCAGTGGAGGGGGAAGTTACAAATCAATGGCATAAAGTTTCAGTTAAGCACAATGAATAAGATCTACAGCTGTATAGTACACAAAAAAAAAAAAAAATCAGCAGGTCCTGTTGTGGCGGAATGTGATTGGCAGTGGCTTGGGAGGGCTGGCACCTCGGTTTGATACCCTGACCCGTACAGTGGATCCAGCATTGCTGCACTTTAGTTCTAGGCTGTGCCTGCAATCTGATCCCTGGCCTGGGGGCTCCATATGCCCCTGGGGGCTCCATATGCCCTGGGGAGGGCAAAAACAACAACAACAAAAAAATCACATCTATAGTCAAGAATACTGTATTATACACTGAAAATCACTTAAGAGAATAGTATATTTGCAGTGTTCTTACCACAATGAAATAATGTTTTTAAAAATAAATATTGGTCCGTTATAATCACTAAAATCTAAATTTTATTTGGATTACATCACATTTTCTCATTAATGTGTTATTTCATTTCTGGGATCCCATCAAGTGGACCACATTGCATTGTCATCATGTCTCAAAAATTCCCCCTGATCTGTGAAGATTTTTCAATCTTTTCTTCTTTTTCTTGGCTTTGACAATTCTAAGGAGTACTGCTGAACTATCCTATAAAATGCTTCCAAATATGAATTTGCTGAATGATTTCCTCAAATTAACTCAGGATTACAGATTTGGAGGAAAGAACATCACAGAGATGAAGCTTTTCTCATCACATCATATCAGCGGATAAATTATATCCACATTATACCACTGGTTATGCTCCCCTTCGTCTTTTGCTTCAGGCAGTATTGGCCAAGTTTCTCTCAACGTGAATGTGGGATTTGAAATGCAGTTGAGTTAATAAAAACTATTTCTCAAGTGTTCTTCTTCTTATTTAAGTTCTATAGCTCATAATTTTGCCAGTGAATATGTATGACTTCAGTAATTCAGTATTTATAAATACTTAATAGAATGGATATGATTGTGGAATAGAGCAGAACAGATATTTAAAAGGGACTAGATCATTTTCCCAACTTAATATTTAACTTTTGAAACATGTCTGCTTTAATTAGCAATAGATCATAATTACATAAAGATGAAATCTCAAAAGTCTCCCAGAGGTTAAAGTGGAAGTTTGAGGAAAGAGGGTTCTTTCTAGAATATTGTAGTCACTAAAAAAGTAATACTTGATAGTGATAACTTCTATAACTACATAGTATTGATATCTATAGGAAAATGATGTGGATGATAGAAGTGACTTTAACATATCAATTTTCACATGAAAGTGCCCATAAAAATACTCCAGTTTTTCTAGTATTTCAGAATTACATGAGAGAATGGTTACTGATTTTAATTGTTCATTTCATGGCTTTAAGAGAATGAGGAAACAGATATTCTCTAGGGCTTATGTCCCAAAAGACATTCCCTAGGGTTTATGTCCCAAATGTTGTGACTTTTAATATAAGAATATATGTATCACTCCCAACCAGGAGAGGTTCTACTTTGGCCTCAGCAAGTATGTTTTAAGATTCTATAGGAATATTAATATTAATTTCAATGTATATTATTAGGAAAAAAGAAACATGTGAGGGGACACTTACCATTTAGATATAGACAATTCTTGAGAAATATTTAGTCATTGCAAAATTCACCTGTCTGAACATCCAGAGAAAAGGAAGTGTACTTCATCTGTAAAACTTTGTATTAGAGGGCCTGGCTCAGTTGAGCCCTTGCATTACAGCCACATAAACAACAGGCACCTGGAATTGGGAGTTAGGAAAGCTGTCAGAATTTGGGGAATGTGCATTAACTTGCTTGTACATGATTTTGAAATGGTACTCAATGTAAAATACCTAATTGTTTAAAAAAAAGAGTTCAAATCAACTCTCTAGTGAAAAGAAAAGAAAAAGAAAAAGAGGCCGTCTCTAATTAAGAATATAAAGCAGCACTGAGGGCAAGAGTTACAAGAAAATACAGAAAAAAATAATAGGAAATATTTTACTTTCCATATTTCCTGGACTCATAGAAAATTATAAGCAATTTAAAAGTAGCATTTAGGTCACAAAGATCATTATGTATACAAAAGAGAATATCAGTTTAATATGAATTTTTAGGTGACTGAGCTAAGTTAGTTATAGTTAGACTTCCTGGCTTTGTGATAGATTGTCTTGTGAGGTTGTCTTGAATATTCGAATTGATGAGTTTGGGAAGAGACAGGGGTCTTGAATGTCTCAGTTTTGCATGTGATCTAACATCATCCTGAGGAACCATCTAAAATCTATTTCTTGGATTTCCTCCTGTGGCACAGTGCGTTAAAATCCAATTGTAATGGCTCTGGTCATTGTGGAGGTGTGTGTTCAATCCCTGGCACCACAAAGTGTGTTAAAGGATCCAGCGCAGCTGTGGCTCAGATTCAGTCTCTGACCTGGGAACTTCCATATACCTTGAGTGTGGCCATTAAAAAAACTGTTTCTTTCATTGTGGGAGCACAGAGAACCCCAGAAATGGTAGAGGAAGAGTTTTCCAGTATGGTAGATCTTAAGGGGGGAGTCATAAGTTAGACAAATATATTTATTTGTATTTCATCTTTCTCGCCAAATGTCTTCAGAGTGTAGTACTTCCTCAAGTACTTAATGTCTCCTTCAATGTAATATACAGAAAGAATAAATATCCTCTATGTCATAAAGGGAGCAAAAAGGGAGAAAGAGGCCTACAAAAGGGACATTTCTAAGTTAGAATCTTTACTATAGTTTGTTATTCTACCGGGGAGAGAAAATATTCTTAAATTTTTTCTCATTTCCTCTTGATGCTGTTTTTCCGGTGTTATGAAGGTGTTATGGGGGGCTTTCTTTTCAAATAACCACAGATCCTTGATCACATATTTTTATTTGTAAATATTAAATACCATTGATATCTAAAAAATTCAATAATTGTTTTATTTTACCTAAAAATACTTTTAGAATAGTCATCAATGTATTAAATTTTAGACACTTAGATCATCTTGCATACAACATATGTAGAGAAAATCTGATAGAGATATTTCTCTCCATTTCCCATTTTGGTAAAGAATACTAAACCAAGTGTCTTATTTCATCACACTCATTAATATTTCTGTTTTCAGGACAGATTCAGATTCTGACAAACAGAAAGCATGATACCATCAGAAGGAAATACAAGCAGAACCACATTCACCCTCTTGGGCTTCTCAGGTTACCCAGAACTGCAAGTCCCTCTCTTCTTGCTATTTCTGGCCATCTACAGTGTCACAGCTGTAGGGAATCTTAGGATGATTGTAATAATCCAAATGAATCCCAGACTTCACTCTCCCATGTACTTTTTCTTCAGCCACCTATCCTTTGTTGATTTCCCAAATTGCTTCTACCATGGTAAGCCTAGTGGTAGAAGACAGAACCATTTCATTGGTAGACTGTGTAATACAATTCTTTTTCTTTTGTTCCTTTGTGGTGACTGAATCCTTCTTATTGGTGGTGATGGTCTATGACCCCTTCGTGGCCATTTGCAACCTTCTGCTCTACACAGTCATCATATCTCAGAAACTGTGTCCTGCTTGTCATGGGATCCTATGCCCGGAGTATAGCCTGTTCCTTGATGCTCACATGCTCTGCTAGCAAATTATCATTCTGGGGTTTCAACACAATCAATCATTTCTTCTGTGAATTCTCCTCATTGCTCTCCCTTTCTTGTTCTGACGCCTATCTCAACCAGTTGCTACTTTTCATTTTTGCCACTTTTAATGAGGTCATCACATTCTTCATTATTCTCCTTTCTTACATCTTTATTGTTGCCACCATCCTCAAGATGCTTGCAGCCACTGGTCACCACAAATCCTTCTCCACCTGTGCCTCCCACCTGACAGCCATTACTATCTTCCATGGCACCATCCTCTTCCTCTACTGTGTGCCCAACTCCAAAAACTCCAGGCACACCATCAAAGTGGCATCTGTTTTACACAGTGGTGATCCCCATGTTGAATTTCCTGATTTACAGTCTGAGAAATGAGGATGTCAAGGACACAACCTGCAAAATAATGAACACTAAAGTTTTTTCTCATTGAGCATATTATTTTAGTTGATTATGTCATTGATATGTAAATGAAACGTCTCTTTGGGTTCATTTTTTAAAATATCATTAAAAACAATTGAGTTCATGCTGTACAATGGGAAGAATGTGGATTTGGGTTCAAAGAGACCAAGTGTGTCTCTGTCTCTTACTTACTGGGAAAAAATCAGCCATCTCGCAAATCTTTAATTTTTCCTCTAAGAATCTGAGAGAACATAAATTATTTTGATTGTGAAGTTTAAAAAATACTGTAGATATCATGTGGAATATATTGTACAAGTTTAATAAATATTAAATTCATCCACCTTCCTTATGCCTGGAGTAAACTAGGCTTTCAATCAACACATGCACTTCTCTTATAAAAGTTCAAATATTGGTTAGATAAATCTTAGTCTGTATCCCCTCAAGGAATAGAAATCTATTCCTGAAAGTAGGGCAGTGAAGAAAGTGACCATTCTGTAAAGTTGAAGATTGTAAGCATCACAGAGCGTTTGAGAGAAAGAAAAGCATAAAACCCTTCATGAAATAAGTATTGTGTAAATCTTGCCTAGGATCATAAAATAGTCAGAGTTTTAGGAGGTGTATTTCATCAAGGTTCTAGTTTTATTTGGGAGACTAAAGCATGACAGATGAGGAGGAGAGAATGCAATAATGAGTCAATGATCCAACAAGTTTTCAATTGAGTCAGTACTGCCTAATGTGTATGTATATGTGTCTGTGTGTGTTTGAGTGTTTGTGTGTGTTGTACTGTGTATACTTGTTACTTGGCATGAATGGAAGTTGATAAGACTTGAATGTGTTTCAAGTCTATTATGAATGTGTTTTCAAAAGAACTCCAGCGTGGCAGCATGACTAGCTAGTAGACTTCCACCAGAGGCCTAAAAACGATTAGACTGGATCTCAGAAAATCTCACATGGTGAAGAAAGTGTGATGTACTCTCTGTCCAATCTGCATTTCATATCATTATTCTGCCTATGTAGAAATCAAAATCATTATTAACCCATTATGGCATTTTTTCTCCATCATGTCTGAATCCTCTTAACTAAAATCCAACCTTAATGAGTTCTTGTCATGGCTCGGCTGTTAATAAAGCTTACTAGGATCCATGAGGCTGCGGGTTTGATCCCTGGCTTTGCTCTGTGGCCTAAGGTTCTGGTGTTTCTGTGAGCTGTGGTGTAGCCATAGACATGGCTTGGATCTGGTGTTGCTGTGGCTGTGGCTGTGGCTGTGGCTGTGGCCAGCCACTGCAACTCTGATTCAACCCCTAGCCTGGGAACTTCTCTATGCCATGGATGCATCTCAAATAAAAAAAAGAAAAAAGTAAAGAAAAAATAAAATAACATCCTACCTTAAAAAACAAAAGAAATTTTGCTAGAAATTTCCCTAAGAGCTGAAAACTAGTTGCCCAAGTAGCCATATCCCAAATAAAATGAAAACCAGATAGTCAGTATCATCCATTCCTGTTTAATATGGCAAATTAGAAATATCAGACCTCTCTAACATTAGTAAATCACTTTTGCTTGAATAACTTATGCACCCTGCTCCTTCTCTTTATTCAATACATATAGGTATATTCCTCAAATTTCTCTTTTTTCATAGATGAAAACTGAATATTTGATGGTATTAAAGGTAAATGGGAAAGAGAACTCAATTGGAATTATGCTACAACAGTTATGAGGCACAGAACTTTCAGGCAATTTCTCACAATGATCTTTTTTTTTTAAGACAGTACATTAAACAATATGAGATTGCCTTCTGGAGTTCTCCTGTGGCTCAGTGGGTTAAGGATCTGATGTTGTCATTGCACTGGCTTGGGTTATTGCTGTGGATCAGGTTCAAACCCTGGCCCAAGTGCTCATGCATGCCACGTTCATGGCCACTCCTACACACAAAAAATAGACTGCCTTCCAATTTTATTGAAGATCAAAATTCTTGAGATAATATCTTTCTATAAGATTTGAAACCTGAAGGGTTAGATTAGAAATGTGGTCCCCATTCTCCAGCCTCTAAGTAGCCACTTCCCTTTCCACTCCTCTCATCAAATGGTGGAGTCAGTTTCTCCACTCCTTGAATATAGGCTGTTTTTGTGATGAGCTTTGTTAATAGAAGGCCACTGAAGTGACATTGTGCCACTTTCAAGTCTTTGAGAGGCCTCCTCTGTCCTTTTCATAATCTCAGTCTTTTCATAATCACAGTCCTTTTCATAATCTTTTTCAGTTCTTTTCATAATCACAGTCTCTTAGGAAGGCTGCCATGTGAACAATCACAGACTTGCATAGTGGATAATTAGAAACAAGGTATATCCCCTTATCATATGACCTGCCACCACTAGACTCAACCATGAGGCCCATTTATTATCTAACCGGCCAGGTTGCTCTGACACACATAAGCAAACCAGCCAAGATCAGATAAGCCAAGATCTGATCAGCAGAGCAACCTCACTGATTCAAGTCATAGCATTGCATGAAAAACAATTGTTTTTAGCTCATATGTCTTGGAGCAATTTGTTATGCAGGCATTATAGCAACAAATATTTTTAATTTCTGATATTAATACAATAACCTTCCTCATTCTTAACATACAGCAATTGAGCTTTTGCTTTTTTTCCAATTACAGACAATTTGATTAAAATGTACAATTAAAAAAGTTAGAAAATTTAATATAGTGTAGATTTCATTGAATCATTGGATAAAATAGTCAACTAAAGTGATATCTTGAGTCTACTAGTGAGCCCATGAAAGCAAAAATACAACCAAATGCTTAGCAACCTTCAACCAAATGGACTGTAAACTTCCAAAAAAGATACTCTGCTCCGACACAGCGGATGTTGGAACCAAGAAAAATAACAAAGAGCCTGTGTATGTAAGGACAAGAAATTTGGGACAGTAGCTGCAAGGAGGTTGAAGGTTGGACAAAACATCCTGGTGGTGACAGTGTTTTGCAACAAAGGGTCGGTAAAACCGGACAAGACATGGCAGACTACCACTTAGGAAATTTTCCATCCCCCCAGGTCTGCAACATTCAAAAGTCCCGCGCGAGCCAATGATAGCCAATCGCTAACCGCTACATCTGCTTCTGTTAACTGCTTTCTTGCTTGCGTCTATAAAAGGGCTTAGCTGTAAGCGTTAGGCGTGACTCTCATCTGCAGATCCTGTGAGCATTGTGTCTCAGGACACACCGAGAGTTCGCCCCTGCGCATGTTAAAACTTTTGGCCAATAAAGTAACACCCTTTTGAGTCCTGAAAGTCTCCGAACATCTGTTTCTCGCGACGGTGGATGCAACAGCGGACACCACATCAAGAGGTAGGAGGGGCAATTATGCGATAGAAGCAACCCCATACCTCCCGGGTGGGAAGCACCACAGACTGGAAAGTAACTGCATCAGAGACACTCAGCTACAGGACTGAGAGTTCTGAGCCTCACGTCAAATCCCCACGCCTGGGGATCGGGCACAGGGAGAAGGAGCCCGTGGAGCATCTGGCATTGAAGGCCGGAGGGGATTGTGTGCAGGAGCTCCACAGGACTGGGGGAAACAGAGACCCCATTCTTGAAAGGCACACACAGACTTTCACGTGCACTGGGTCCCAGGGCAAAGCAGTCTCCAGAGGAATCTGGGTGGAACCTGACTGCAATTCCTGGAGGATCTCCTGGGAAAACAGGGGTGACTGTGCCTTGTTGTGGGGGAAGGGCATTGGAGATGAAGCTCTCGGGGACATTCAGCAGCCTGCATTTCTCTGGAGGTGGCCATTTCTGGGAAAAATCTGGTCCCTCCCATCAGCGCTGAGAAGCCCCAGGCCAAACAACAATTCAGGTGGGATCTCAGCCCCACCCATCACTAAACAGGCTGCCTAAAGACCCCTCAGGCACACAGCCAGCCTCTAATCTCATCCAGAGACAAAGCCCCATCCATCAGAGGGGGAGGAATCAAACCCTCCCATCAGGAAGCCTACAGCAAGCCCCCTCCATACCAACTTTAGCCACAGGGGAGGCGAACACCAGAACTAAGAGAGGCTACAACTCTATTGTCGACACAAAGGTCACCACACCAAAAACCTACAAAAATGAAAAGACAGAAAACTCTAACTCAGATAAGGGAGAAAGAGAAAAGCCCAGAAAAACAGCTCAGTGATAAGGAGATTATCAGCCTCTCAGAAAGAGACTTTAGACTGTTGATGCTGAAGATGATGCAAGGCATTGGAAATAGACTGGAGGCAAAGATTGATCATTTACAGGAAACACTGAGCAAAGAAATACAAGCTGTAAAAATTAAACAAGAAGAGATGCAAAATACAATAACTGAAATAAAAAATTCCTTAGAAGCAGCCAACAGTAGAATACAGGAGGCAGAAGAACAAATCA
>PVHT021183554.1:32877-60908 GCA_004024745.2 Catagonus wagneri
TCCGCCTTTCGACCCGCCCCGCGCCCTAGCTCCACCTCCTGACCCGTCTTCCGCCCGCCTCGTATCCATTCCACCTCTGGTCCCGCCCCGCGCCCCTAGCTCCACCTCCAGCCCCGCCTTCCGCCCCAGCTCCGCGCCCCCTTCCACTTCTGGCCCCGCCCTGCGTTCCCGCCCCGCGTCCTCCGCCCGCCTCACATGTATATCCTTCTCCCGGCAAGTCTGAGCGGCTGGGCAGCGCGAGGAGCTCCGCGGGTCGGCGCGATGGACTCAAGTGGCCGCCAGGCGGAGGCCGCAGGCCGCGGTCCGCGGGTGCTGGTGGTGGGCGGCGGCATCGCGGGGCTGGGAGTGGCGCAGAGGCTCTGCTGCTACTCGGCCTTCCCGTACCTGCGGGTTCTGGAGGCCACAGCCCGCGCCGGTGGCCGCATCCGCTCGGAACGCAGCTTCGGTAACAGCCTGTCCCGGAAACCTTTTCCAGAACCTCTTCGCGGAACGCAGTCGGTGCTGCCGTCTCCTGGCTGGGCCTGCGTCCAGGGTTATGCGACCCCGAACCCTTATCTGGCCCGTTGGTGGAATCCTCGCCGCGCCTCACTTAATTAGCCCAAGTCCAGTGGTCCCGAAACTCAGCTGGCCTCATTGAGCAGGGGAAGGGGGCCCAGCGCTCAACCCCCCGGTTCTCCCCCTCCAGCCTTCAGGCCTCTATAGGCGCACTTTCTCACCCCAGGCCTAGCTCCAAGTGTTCTCCCAAGGCAGGTGCAGGCCAGCCTCCACCTCTTGGCCTGGAGAGTCTCTTGTCCTTAGGGACCGTGTGGCCCTTTGGCTGATTTTCAGAACATATGGGGAAGGGCTGGGCTGCTGTGGTACTTGAGAGGGGCTGGGGGAGGGAACCTCAAGGTGGCATCTCCTGCTCCCCCCAGGTGGTGTGGTGGAGGTGGGCGCTCACTGGATCCATGGGCCCTCCAAGGGCAACCCCGTCTTCCAGCTGGCCGCCAAGTATGGGCTGCTGGGCGAGAAGGAGCTGTCCGAGGAGAACCAGCTGATCGAGACCGGGGGTCACGTGGGCCTGCCCTCTGTGACCTACACCAGCTCCGGGGGAAGCGTGAGCCTTGAGCTGGTGGCGGAGATGTCCAGTCTGTTCTACAGTCTCATAGACCAGACCAGGGAGTTCCTGCACGAGGCCGAGGCCCCGGCGCCCAGCGTGGGGGAGTACCTCAAGGGGAAGATCCGGCAGCACATGGCCGGCTGGGCAGAGGACGAGGGGACCCGGAAGCTCAAGCTGGCCATCCTGAACAACCTCTTCAGCGTGGAGTGCTGTGTGAGTGGTACCCACAGCATGGACCTGGTGGCCCTCGCGCCTTTCGGAGAGTACACGGTGCTGCCCGGGCTGGACTGCACCTTTCCTGGGTATGTGCAGGCTCCACCCACCCAGACAGCCCTCCCCGCACCCTGGGGTCGCTCCCTGCTGCCCAGGCCCCCTCCCTGTGCCTTCGTCAGTCTTTAGGAGGAGGAGGGTGGGCGGGAAGTGCAGGCGGCTGCTTGTCTTCCCCGTTTTAGAGAGATTGGTCATTTACTTCCCTAGTTCATTGCTCACTCATGAAAAAGATTTATTTGCAAGAAAAAGTGGTTAAAAGAAGGAAACGCGTCTCAGAATCTGGTAGTGCTTTGTTCCTCCCCTGCTGAGGGGGCCTCCGGCGTGTAAGCGTGTAAGTGCCGTCAGGAGGCTTCAGCCTCAGAGATGGGCGGTGTCGGGGGGAGCTGCTCCCCACCGGGCGCTCGCGAGACCCTCCAGGACTGTCCTGCTGGGCTTCTCCCGGTGCCACCTCTGGGACTGCGGCCCCTGGGCTCCTGCACGGGGGGGGGGGGGGGGGCACTGTGACTCGGCAGACCCAGACCTGGAGCCCTGGGCCAGCTCAGGAGGGACCTGCTCTCCGCCGTGACCCCGGACGCCCTGCTCACTTAACCCTCTGGTAGACCTGGAGGCGTGAGACCCCCCGCTCCCTGCCCCGCTCCCTGGCCGAGCCGGGCCGAGCCCCTGCAGCTCTGACCCGGTGTGAGTTGGCGGGCTTGTTTTAGAGACCCCCCTCCAGGGCCTGGTCCTAACCACGCCAACGCCTCTCTCCCAGGGGCTACCAAGGACTCACAGACCGCATCGTGGCCTCCTTGCCCACGGACGTGATGGTTTTTAACAAGCCCGTGAAGACCATTCACTGGAATGGGTCCTTCCAGGAAGCCTCTGCCCCTGGGGAGGCGTTTCCAGTGCTGGTGGAGTGTGAAGATGGAGGCTGCTTCCCAGCGCACCACGTCGTCGTCACTGTGCCCTTAGGTGAAGCCCCCTTGTCCTGTCAGTGTCCTCCAGCCCCCTTCCCAGTGGCCCCGCCTTGGGCTTTCTCCAGCCTCCTTGGCTCGGGGGCGTTTGCTAAGCCCATGTTTTCATTCTGAGTTTCAGATGGAGTTACCCTGTTGTGCTTTTTAACAATCAAGTGCTTTGGAATTAAGTTTCACAGGAAGAGAAAAGGCGGGTCGCTGGATATCTTGCTCTTTTCGGAGGCGATTTATGGAAAGGTTGAGACGGCCCGGGAGGTTCAGCAAGCTGCTTTCTTCGAGGTGGAGAGGGCGTGAAAGCCAGGCAGCAAGTCTAGGTCCTGGCGGTAATTGAGGACGGAGTCTTGTATAATCCTTCTTAATTCCAGACCTGCTCTTTAGACGGAAGTCTTAGATGGGAGCCGGCAGTCTGGTAGGAGGAGGTGGCTGCGAGCGGGCTGTGCTGCTCACCTCGCCCGCTCCCTGGCAGCCCGGGACACACCTGCCACATTCCCTGAATGCAAACAGACACAAGTCACTTCTCTGCCCAAGATCACAAAGCTAGCAGGTGCCGGAGCGAGGTAAGATGGAGGCAGGAGGAGCCCCCGCCAACCCCACGGCCTGCGGGTCCCCGCAGGGGGTCCTGGGGATGGATGAGCTCGCTTAGTGGCCAGCTCCTTTTTCCCACGACGGAACCACACCAGGCGTGGTAACACATGGTTCTGCTGCTGCTTGGTTTCCGGATCAACATGGACGGGTCCAACCTGGCCTCTGTTCTTTCACGCACTTGGCCCTGCTCACGCACAGCTGTGCGCATGCTCAGGAGGCTGCTGCATTCAGTAGGGGTGTCACTGTGGCTGTGGTGCTGTTGTTCACAGGGCCAGGCACCTGTCGCATTGGTTTTTTACAGCCGTCCCGTGTTTTCTCCATGGAGGTGTCATTACTTGATATTGATGGAACTTTAGGTTGTTGTCATGTGTTCTCTTGTGCACAGTGTTGCACGTGTGTGTTGGAACATGCTGGTGGGCATGTAAGTGTAGGATCAGTTCCAGCAGTGGGAGCTGCTGGGTTGAAGGTCCTCGCAGAGGGGCGTGGCCGTGGGCGGTTCTCTCCCTAGTGTCCTTTTGGGCTGACTGTCCTTTTCTTACGGGCCTGCAAGATTGGCTCATGCTGTGAATATTTCATCCCTTTGTGGTTTGACTTGGGGCTAAATACAGATTAGTTTTTTTTTTGCTTTTTTTAGGGCCACACCTATGGCATATGGAGGTTCCCAGGCTAGGGGTCTAATCGGAGCTACAGCTGCAGACCTACACCACAGCCACAGCAATGCCAGATCCAAGCCGCATTTGCGACATACACCACAGCTCATGGCAATGCCGGATCGTTAACCCACTGAGCGAGGCCAGGGATCGAACCCATAACCTCGTGGTTCCTAGTTGGATTCGTTAACTGCTGTGCCATGACGGGAACTCCAGGGATTAGTTTTTTTTTTAATTTAGTGAATTACATTATATTTATAGTTGTATAGCCATCATCACAACACAAATTAGTTTTCATATAGCTTCTTGTTAAAGCCTGTAGGTTTCACTGCTCCTCCAAACTAATCCTGGCCAGGCTGAAAGGCAGAAGGCCCCGGAGGGAACTCTGTTCCTGCCTGGCCGGGTGTGCAGGGGCCCTGGTGTGTCCCTGCACCGTGGTGCTGGCCTCCAAGGCCCGGGGCCCCAGCGGCCAGCCCGCCTGGGTTCCAGACGCCTCTTTCTCTTGCTCCTCTGACGGGGTCAGGGCACGTGGCGGTGCTGTCACTTCCGGTATAAGATATTCGCGTGTGTAAGTCCAATTATGAATTCCAGGTTTTCTTAAAGAGCGTCTGGACACCTTCTTTGAGCCGCCGCTGCCCCCTGAGAAGGCAGAAGCCATCAGGAGAATAGGCTTCGGGACCAACAATAAAATCTTCCTGGAGTTTGAAGAGCCCTTCTGGGAGCCAGGCTGCGAGCACATCCAGGTGGTGTGGGAGGACCCGTCTCCCCTGGAGGACCTGGCCCCCCAGCTGGACGCCTGGTTCAAGAAGCTTATTGGCTTCTGGGTCCTGCCTTCCTTCGGGTATGTACGCTTCTCGAGTTTCTCCGAGGACCCCTTGGGTATGCGCTCTGAGCGGGATCCAGCACTGCGGCGATCCTCTGTGAGGCGCTCCTGGAGGGTTGAGTGGGTGAGGATCCCGGAGGCACCCTAAGGTGCTGAGGCAGGCTCCAGGCCACCCCCGCGAGACAGACAGAGGCCCACCGCATGCAGCTCGTCTGCGTCTCCCGGGGCCTGGGTGCGCCGCGGGCCGAGTGGCAGGTTCAGTCAGTGAGAAGGTACTTGCTGACTTCTCAGAAAGCAGGGCCTTGTAGCTTTCAGAAGACGCTGGAAACATGGCTGTGTCTACAACTAGAAGACAGTACTTGAATCTGACGTAATAATTGGACGGAACGTCCTCGCATGTCCTGGAAACACAGACCCGTAGGGGAGGGGCGGAGCCGGGCACCCCGCGGCCCGGCGCAGACTCGGCCAGCCGTGTGCACGGAGTCAGTGCCGACTCAGCACAAAGCCTTGCGGGTTTAGGGGGAGGGACCGACTTCCCCGGCAAGATGCACGCGCAGTGTGTTGTGCTCAGCTGGCAGGTGTGACTCCAGGTTTCCACTTAGAGACGTGGCGGGATGGAGACTGTTTTCAGCGTGGAGGAGTCAGGGAAGAGCGAGGAGCGGGCGCCCGCCAGCAGGGCCCTTCCCTGACAGCCACCGGAGCAGGGCACGTGGCTCCTCCAGCCCGTGGGGTCCCATGTACCTCCTCTGCTCTGGGCAGTGAGCAGGGCCCGGCTTGGCCTCCTGCTCTGAGCCCAGGAGGTCAGTGAGGAGGACAGTCCTGGGGACCATGGGCGCTCTCGTGGGACACTCCATGGCCCGGGGCAGTGGCTCCCACACTGTGGTCTTAGGGCGCCCTTATACTCTTAAAGATTAGAGAGACTCTCTGAGTTCCCTGGTGGCTCAGTGGGTTAAGGACCTGGTGTTGTCACTCTTGTGACTCAGGTCACTGCTCTGACGAGAGTTTGATCCCTGCCATGGAACTTCTGTACGTAGTGGGTGCAGCCAAAAAACGAATTATAGGAGTTCCTATCATTGCGCAGTGGAAACGAATCCAACTAGGAACCGTGAGGTTACAGGTTCTATCCCTGGTCTTGCTCAGTGGGTTAAGGATATGGCTTTGCCATGAGCTGTGGTATAGGTCACAGACGTGACTTGGCTCTGACTTGGCTGTAGCTGTGGCTGTGGCCGGCAGCTGAAGCTCTGATTCAACTCCTAACCTGGGAACCTCCATATGCTGTGGGAGAGGCCCTAAAAAGTAAAAAAAAAAAAAAAAATAGAGAGAGGATTGTAACAAGCTTTTGTTCATGTGGCCCTATCTATACTTCATCACATTAGAAATTAAATTGAGAAATTTAAAAATATTCTTCAAAATGACAATAAACTTATTACGTGTTAGCATAAATAACTTTGTTATTGTGGCTGTTGTTTTTTGTTTTTACAGCCACACCTGCAGCACATGGACGTTCCCAGGCTAGGGTTCAAATCGAAGCTACAGCTGCCAGCCTGCACCTCAGCCACAGCAACGCCAGATCCCAGCTGCATCTGAGACCTACACCACAGCTCATGGCAATACAGGATCTTTGGCCCACTGAGTGAGGTCAGGGATTGAACTCGCATCCTCATGGATAACAGTCGGGATATTAACCTGCTGAGCCACAATGGGAACTCCTAAATAACTTTTCTGAATGAAAAATAACTCTATTTCTAAAGCCAGATTTAGTGAGAGGAGAGGCAAGATTGTGTCTTTTTTGCAGATTCCATAGTGTCTTGTTAATAGAAGGTGACTAGACTCTCACAGCTGCCTGTGCATTGGGTCTGTTCAGTTTTCCATTCCGGGCGAAGCAGAGGAAGAAAATGTACACGTGTCCTCGGGAAGAAGAGCAACATTTAGACAGTGTTCGGATAGTTGTGGGTATTCTTTGGGATGTGCCCCAGCGCAGGAACTGGTGGCTCGTGTAGGTCAGCTGCAGTGTGGACCCTGAAACCCTTCAGTGGATTCTGCATCTTACACTTGTCCATTTTTGTGTCTCACTCTCTGAATGGACCTTTAATCTGTCCTTTGGTCATTTGGAAAATAGTGATTCACGCGGTCTTCCAAGTGTTGATACATCTCACTGTACAATATAAAAAATCATAGCTATTAACATCACCACTGATCCCACAAAGTCCGTGCTGGGGCCTCTTGAGCTCTTAGTGGCAGACCCAAGTTTTCTAAAATCCTCCTTCTTGCTCGAGGGCCTCGATTTGATCGTCAGCAATAAATGCTTGCAGCTATCTGCCAAGATACCCAGGCCCGAATACCAGTTTGTCTGTCCCCCGTTCTCTTGGGAGAAAAAGCGGTGGTTTCTGGCAGCCTTGCGGGGTCCGCGTGGTGTGCCTGCCCGGTCCCCTCTGGCTCCCACACAGGTTGTTAGGAAGACGTGCACTCCGGGACAGGGCTTGATATAATTAGTGACTTGCTGCTTCTCGGGGACACTGTGCATCGATGAGGCTTTTTCCCACCTGTGGGCGGTGGGGACACCACCGGCTCTGCTTCGTGGCTTCTGCGAGGCCCTGACTCTGCGGGGGGCGCCGTGCCCGCCGGTGCTCCTGAGACACGACAGTGGAAGCAGCCGAGAGTGCTGGCCTCGCGGATGCCGGGTCAAGAGCCCCCAGCGTCTGCGGTCACATGCCTGGAGCTGCTGGCCTAAGGGAGGCCGTTGGCCATGGGGGGCTGGTCCCAGCACCGCTTCTGTCCACACAGGGCCTGCCACGTGCTCTGCGGCTTCATCGCCGGGCTGGAATCCGAGTTCATGGAGACGCTCTCGGATGAGGAAGTGCTCCTGTCTCTGACCGAGGTGCTCCGCAGGGTGACAGGTACTGGCCAAGAGGGCCCAAGCTGCCTCACACCCCTGGGGGCTGGCCTGTGACAGGAACCACCCCCCCACAGCGAGGAGCTGGGCTCAGCTCTGGGCCTCCAGCGACCCCCCCGTGGTAGCGGATCACTAGGAGTTCTTGTCCCCCAGGGACGGAAATGACTTTGCAAATACTTCCCCCTTCTCTTTCCTGAAATCTGCCCAGATGGAAATCTGCGCAGTTGTCCCCAAGCAGAGCTTTACGGACAGGACGCTGGGCTCCCGGCAGGCAGCAGTGGCGCCCAGAGCGAGGGCGGGAGAGCCTCTTGGTAACACCTGCCAGGCCTTGGATTTCCTCCGGGCAGTTTCTCCCGCTTCCAGCTGCTCAGTCTTTAAAGTGAGAGACTCCTCGGGGCGTTGGGGCGGGATGCGGGTTGACGGCTCCTCTCTATGGTCCAGGGAACCCGCGGCTCCCTGCACCCAGGAGCATGCTGAGGTCTCGCTGGCACAGTGCCCCGTACACGCGGGGCTCCTACAGCTACGTGGCCGTGGGCAGCTCGGGGGACGACATGGACCTGCTGGCTCAGCCCCTCCCTGCGGACGGCGAGGGGGCCCAGGTAGGACGCCCGGGGCCCTGCGAAGCCCGGGGGCTGCTGGTGCAACTGGGTGGGCGCCGGGACCCTGACTCAGGATCCACTTTCTTTTTGAAACTAAGGGTAACTTTAAATGTGTTATTTTTATCAGATTATATATACAAGTAGCTTAAAGCATCAGAAGATTCTACAGGGCTAACAGAATAAAATAGGAACAAAATATGGCACTCTGGTGAGGGCACTCCACTGCCCCCTTCCCAAGCTGTTCCGGCAGATTCTGATCTCTGAATAACAGGCTTATGCTACCACCTGAAAAATTAAAAAAAAAAATTGAGCTGTAGTTAATTTACACTGTTGTTAGTTTCAGGTGTACAGAAAAGTGATTCAGTTATATATGTATTCTTTTTCAGATTCTTTTCTGTTATTCATTATTATTATTATTTTGTCTTTTTTGTGCCCTACCCATGGCATATGGAAGTTCCTGGCGGTCAGAAGCCCATCTAATTCATGGAGCAGGACACAGACCCCACTATCTATGAGGGGTGTCCAAGAATTTGCAGGCCTGTAAACACCCACACTGGGCGTGAGATGTGGGCCGGAGAGCCACATCCTGCAGGGTTTTGAAGACTTTCTCCACCATTATTGCTGGGA
The DNA here is from genome assembly GCA_004024745.2 of Catagonus wagneri. NCBI lineage: Eukaryota > Metazoa > Chordata > Mammalia > Artiodactyla > Tayassuidae > Catagonus > Catagonus wagneri. Next base: position 41,377 of record PVHT021183554.1, read on the forward strand.
GGCCCGAGGCTATTCTGATCCCCTTCCTTAAGGAAGCCTGAGGCCCACAGTAATGAGCGCTCTCTCCCAGCCGGTGCTGCCTGCTGACACGCATTATTCCTCTGGGATTTTCTTTTTCTTTTGTCTTTTTGTCTTTTTGGGGCCACACCCATGGCATATGGAGGTTCCCAGGCCAGGGGCAGAATTGGAGCTGCAGCTGCTGGCCTACACCACAGCCATAGCAACACACCTCTGGGATTTTCTTGAATGAACATGCTTTGTTTTGCTTTTGTTTCTTTCCTTTTTTGGCCACCTCTGTGGCATATGGAAATTCCTGGACCAGGGATCGAATCCAAGCTGGAGCTACGACCTACAGCACAGCTGCAGCAATGCCAGATTCTTAATCTGCTGCCCTGGGCCAGGGGATTGAAACAGCGTCTCCACAGAAAGAAGCTGGACCGTTAACCCATGGCGCCACAGCGGGAACTCCTCATCTTTTTTTTTTTTTCCATTTCCTCTTGTTCTAGATTTCTGTGGTTTGAATGGTGGACTTCTCAGCTGGCCCTTGAATTTTCTTATCTTTTCTCACCAAATTTCCATCTCTGGTTTTCTTTTTTAACAGTTTTATTAATGATAGCAATATAGTGTGTGTGTGTGTGTGTGTTTCTTTGTTCTTTTTAGGGCCACATATGCAGCACATGGAAGTTCCCAGGCCAGGTGTCTGATTAGAGCTGCAGCTGCAGGCCTATCCCACAGCCAGGCAATGCGGGATCCAAGCTGCTTCTGTATCTACACCACAGCCATGGCAGCACCAGATCCGAGCCGCATCTGGGCGCTATGCCACAGCTCATGGCAATGCTGGATCCTTAACCCACTGAGCAAGGCCAGAGATCAAACGCGCAGTCTCATGGACATTATGTTGGGTTCTTAACCCGCTGTGCCACAAGAGGAACTCTTTCTCTTTGTTTTCTGCTCTGTGTTTTGGGTGCTGTTCTCAACGTTGTCTCCCAAACAGTACGGTGAGATTTCCACTTTGTGGTCATGTTTGATTCCAGGCGTGCTTGCTGTCTGAGGGGCTTTCACTGCTGTTGCTCTCTTCTGGGGCAGCAGCTATGATGCCGGCCCTTGTCTCCTGATCACACCAGGGTGCAGGACTAAGGAGGACCAAAGTCGGCTCTGCAGCTGGGCGGGAGGGGCGTGGGGCTCGTGGCTGACCCCTGGCTCCCACCCTAACCCCACCATTCTTTGCAGCTCCAGGTACTGTTTGCAGGGGAAGCCACACACCGGACATTTTACTCGACCACGCACGGGGCTCTGCTGTCCGGCTGGAGGGAGGCTGACCGGCTCATCAGTCTGCGGGACCCACAGGCACAGCAGCTCGGGCCCAGGCTCTGAGCCTGGCTCTGCTCCCCCCGTACTGGGGAGGCCGGCACCACCCTTTCCTCTGACGGACAGGTTCAGCCGGGTTGGAATTTGGGGTCAGGCCGCTGCAGTCCTGGAGCGCTGGAGGCCACTGATGGGCCTGGCGGAGCATAAAGTGTGGGAAGTCACCCTGTGTCCGTCATCCTTATGCCTTGGAGCTGCAGCATGGCCGCTCTGTCCTTGCCCTGCCCCAGGTCCGGGCACTGCAGGGCCCTGCGCCTGCAGCACGTGGCCTCCCCTCCCCCAGAGGAGGTTCCCGGGGCTCTGAGTTCTTGCTGCGGGTGGCTGTGTAGCCGACAGACCGCCCCGTTGTTCATCCACAGACACTTCCTCAGGCACTGGCTGCCCCTTGGGGTGGGGGCACCCTGTTCTAACCTGAGGGCAGAAGGAGGAAGTGAACAACGAGGCCTGAGGGTGCAGAGGAGCGGGGTGCCCTGGGCAGCATTGGGGTAAGCGTGACGAGGGGTGCTGGGCGTGCGGGGCCGGACGCCTCCACCGTCTTGCCTCGCTGCGCCCTCAGCGCGTCCCAGGGAATGGGCTGCGTGGCCCCCATCGCAGCTGAGGAGAGGTGGGCAGTGCCAGGGCAGAGCTTGGGCACCTTTCTAGGGCCTCAGGGAGGCGGTACAGCTGGAAGGAGGTACAGGAGCCTCAGGGACTGGAACTCCACGCGGCGGGCAGGGGCTCACTGGCCTGGTGCCCACCTTGAGGTTGGTGGCCCCTGTCCCTCCTCAGACCTCAGGTGTAGCCTGTGTCCTGCTGACTGATGAGCGAACGCATGCCTGGAGAAAGGCCTCTGGGCTCACTCCAGCCTCAGGAGGCCAGATTCTTGGCCGTGGTGCCCACCGGACCATAGCAGTGCTCCAGCCTGGCACCTTGTCACCTCATCTTCAGTCAAATTGTCCTCTGACCCTAGAGGTCTGTGTGTCCACTGCTTCGTGGCCCTGTAGTTGTCTTGTCTGAGGCATCTGACAGTCAGACAGTTGTGAGAGAAATCCCGAATCAGGGTTTTTAACAATTTTTATTTCTTTTTTTCTTTTTAGGGCCACACCCAAGGCATATGGAAGTTTCCAAGCTAGGGGTCAAAGTGGAGCTACAGCTGCCGGCCTACGCCACAGTCACAGCAACATGGAATCCAAGCTGCATCTGTGACCTACACCATAGCTCATGGCAACGCCAGATCCCTGACCCAGAGTGAGGCCAGGGATTGAACCCACATCCTAGTCATATTCGTTTCCCCTGAGCCACAACGGGAACTCCAGCAGGGCTTTTTTTTTTTAGCTCTTTGGTCCCAGGACCATGAAAGAATGCAGCTTCTATCAGGCACAGAGGTCTGTGTTGTTGACATCTAAGGGTTCTTGGGTCGTGCGCTGTCTAGGTCAGAGGGCAGCTGCCAGGAGGCACTGGGAGGCTCAGCATGGGGCCCAGCTTGGAGCGCGCTGGTCTCAACCCCAGGATAGGTTAGCTTTGAGTATTAGAAGGGTTAAGGCCATCGAAATGACCATAATGATATCTTCGTGCTGATAATCTGAGCATCTTTGGAGTTCTAGGTGCTTGTTTAAAAAATTCCGTTCGTGGGGTACTCTTGTAACAAAATGCAATGGAGTAGCTGCTTAGACTGCCAGCTTAAAGTTAAAATCCGACCACATTTATATGGCATCTTGGAACAGTGAAGAGAATGCCAGGCATTAGGTATTCATAGGCCTAATTTAGCAGAACTGCAGGTGGGGTTTACCAAGAGTTTGTTACCCTAAAGCCCAAAGTACTTGAAAAGGAAAGGGAGGATATTCATTTGTAAGTTTAAAAATATGAAAAATTTTAACCGAGTTTGTAAAAAGGAACCAAACATTGATGGCAGACTTAAATTTTGTTACTTATGCTCAGTATATGCTTAAGAAGAACTAGCAGGGTTTTGTTTTTGTTTTTGTTTTTGTTTTTTGCTTTTTAAGGCTGCACCTGTAGCACATATAAGTTCCCAGGCTAGGGGTCCAATCGGAGCTATAGCTGCCAGCCTATGCTACCGCCACAGCCACAGCAAGGAGGGACAAAACTGCGACTGCGACTTACACCACAGCTCATGGCAACGGGGGAGCCCTGACCCCCACTGAGCGAGGCCAGGGATAGAACCCGCATCCTCATGGATACTAGTCGGTTTAGTTTCTGCTGGCCACAGCAGAACTCCCCGACCAAGGCATTTTTAACTTAAAGAATGTTATTAAACTCAAGACCCCTAAAACCTCCCAGTAGCCCCCGAGTCCACGCCTGCCTCAGAGCCCCGTCCCCAGCCCCGGGTCCCGCCCCGGAGTTCCGGCCTCCGCCGGAGGCAACGTTGTGCGCACGCGCGGGCCGCCCCCGCAAGCTTGAAGAGGCGGAACGCTTGTGCCCGGGCTCGGGCGGGTCGGAGGAGTCCGTCGAGGGAGCGGTCCGCGGCGCCATGAAGTTGACCCAGCGCGCGCTGTGCGCCGTCGCCCTGGGTCCCTTTCGGGAGAGTTTTCCCCTGGGCGGTCGCGACGTGGCGCGCTGATTCCCCGGCCACATGGCCAAGGGTAAGGTCTGGCGGCGCTGCGGGCTGCACCGTTTATCTGGCCCTTCGTGGATCTACCTGGAGCAGGGCGGGCGAGGGTTGCGCGGCCCGGTGCCCGATTACCAGCAAGGCCCTTCTGCCGCTCGGTTCCCACGTATGCTCTTAAAGATGTAATTTCCTGGACATTTTGAGAGCTAAATCAAGTAGGGGTACGAAGGCACCTTCGAAGTTGTATTCAGCTTTTTAATCACCCCAACGCCTTTGAGACTTAGGTCGAGTCATTGTTGAATTCTACCTAAACCTCTGGGAGTATTTTACTGTTCATTTGTCAGAATTTGGCCCCAAGAAGACGTTTGGCAAGGGTTCAGCCCGTCTCACCATGTCGGGTTGCCTGCGCCTTCTGCACCGTTTAGTGTGTGCATTAGTGCGTGAGTCCCCCGCACCTGCTCTGCAGGGCTCCGTTCCGGGCGCTCCGCTTAGAGCTTAAATACGGCGCCCCCTGTCCCCCATTTGTGGAAGCGGTGGAGGCAGACAAGCCGTGGCCCCATGCTGTGATGTGCCGCTGCCCCTCAGGCCTGGACCTGAGCGGCTCTCTGCCGAGCCCCCAGCGTTGAATTTGAAGGAGGTGCTCAGCAAATAGTTATCAGTTACTGTTACTTAGAGCACTGTACGAGATGTATTGTTTTTAGGTTGTTTATGATGGTGTCATTTTTTTCTTTTTTTTTTGTCTTTTGTCTTTTTAGGGCCGCACTCGTGCTGTATTGAGGTTCCCAGGCTAGGGGTCGAATCCGAGCTGTAGCTGTGGCCTAGGCCACAGCTTACAGCAGTGTCGGATCCTTAACCTACTCAGCGAGGCCAGGGATCGAACCCGCGTCCTCCTGGATGCTAGTCGGGTTCGTTAACCACTGAGCCACGATGGGAACTCCTGGTGTGTCCTTCTTGACAGTTCAGCTTAAATCCTCTACTTGTGTTAAAAGACCACGGCCGTGCCCTTAGGCTTCCTCCTCCTGTCTCCCAGGGCTGAGGAAGATGCAGAACAGCCTGAAGAGGGTGGACTGTATCCTTGAGGTATCCTTTGGGGGTTGTGACATTGCCTTTGTCCTGTTCTGGCTCCAAGCTCTTAAAACTCAAGGATTTCCTAAAGGAGGAGTGTGATAAGGTGTCTTTTCTTATGCTAATGAAGTGATCTTTGAGACCCTAGGTCACCCTAGAGGGGGAGCTGGTTGCTGGGGGAGCCAGCCTTGATGTGGGAGGGTTACAATTTTCTTCTCACCCCCTGATCCCAGGGCAGGGGGAGGGGCTGGAGACTGAGTTCACTCACTCACCGAAGGCCAGTGATTCAGTCTGTCAGGCCTCCTGGCTGAAGCTGCCATAAAACCCCCACAAGTCAGGTCCCAGATGCAGGTTGGCGCCTGGGTGGAGATGCAGGGACAGTGACCCACGGACAGCCTGGAAGCTCTGATCCCTTCCCCGTACCCACCTCTTCCATTTGGCTGTTCCTGAGTTATATCCTATTGTAGTAAGTCTAATAGGATATGTCTTTTAATTCCTCGAACCCTTCTAGCAAACTGATTTGGCTAGAAACCTAGAAGGGAGTTGTGGGAACCCCTGAGTCATAGTCATTTGGTCAAAAGTGACGGGTGACAACCTGGACTTGGAATTGGTGTCTGAGGTGGGGGATGGTAGCAGTTCTGAGCCCTTAGCCTGTGGGAAGGAATGGCAGCTCCAGGTAGGTGGTCAGAATTGGGAACCCCCAACCCTGCCATCACTGAGTGCAGAATTGTAGTGCCGGGGAGACCCTCCTGAGTCAGGCAGTGCTGGGGACACAGCAGGAGACACCCCCGGCTCGTTACCATGTTTCTGTCAATCTCTGCTGGCCCCTGCTCTGGTCCAGTCAGCATCACGGTGGCCTGCAGTGCACCTGTCATGGTTATTGGCCTTTGAAGCCAGTAAGACACGAGAATTCCCCAGGAGGTTTTTGAAAATACTGATCTCTGGGCCCCTTTCCTGGCCAGTCAGTCAGAAACTGCCCACTGACACGCAGGTAGCATCGTTTGTCTCAGACGTCTGCCTGGCAGGCCACGCGCTCCGACCCAGCCCAGCAGCAGGATGCGCTCAAGGCATGAACTGGCCGGAAGTACTGGCCCCGTTCGGTGACGAGTATTCTCTTCAGACCAGCTTTTGTTGTATTTATGCGAGTTACACACTCACGTGACAAAGGTTGAGGAGCCGTTTCCACGGTTCAAAGGCTCGTTGGAATTTCTGCGAAAGGTATCGAGTTTCTCTGCCATAGACTAAACATCAGCTCAGACAGGGTCTCGTGCCAGGCAGCAGCATTTACTGGTACTACATGTCTGGCTGTTGAAAAACAACGAAGCCTGCGGTGACTGTTCCATATGCTGTGATGAGAGGCCACTTCTCGTCCTTCTGGTGTCTAGACGTTCCCGTTTCCCGCCCAGCGGCCCCGTGAGGCCTTTGGTGTTCTGAGTTAACCCGGGCTTGGTTAACCTCTGAGAAGAGTGCTATACATGCAAAGTCCCTTTGTCGTATGGATGGGGACATAGTGGCTTAACTGGGTGCCGGGACCCAGAGCTTGGGGAGCATCACAGCTGCACACGTAGGAGACAAGCATCAGGTCGGAGCTGAGCGCTCGCGAAACAGATGTGGGTCTCCTTTCCTGCCTGTGCTGGTGTCACGGAGACAGGACCCTGCAGTGAGCCCCAGGGGCCCCTGGCTGGGGGAGGCAGGGTCGCTGGAGGTCTCCACGGGGTCTCCAGAGGGTGGCAGTGGTGGTTTGAGATGTTATTAGTCAGGACTTTATAGCAGGCACTCTTTCTGAGTCATCAGATCATTTTGAACCTTAGCAACTAAATAGTGATCTGGTCATAAACCTTCCACTGCGTTTCGTTTTTGTTTTTGCCACCATGTGTCATTCCTGTTGAAGCCATGTGAGAGCCACTGCCCTGCCTGTCCTCTGCCTCCGGTCCTCAGGAAGCAGCTGTGGCCCCGTATGGGGAGGGCAGGACTGGGGCTGGTCTGGCAGCATGCTTGCTCTCAGCCAGGGCCTCCTCCGCAGGCAGTCCCTGCTGAAGCTTCCCCTCGAAGGAGGGCCGGGTCTGCAGAGCAGGAGGCGGAGTAAATGCGCTGGTCGGTATGGCTCTGAAGGGATTTGCCTTAATTTTGCCACATCCCGCTTTGGGGCCGAAACCCTCTGTTTCAGGAAACCCTGGGGCTTAAGCCGCACTCGCTAGTCCTCAACAAGATGGACGTGGCGGATTTGAAGGAGCAGCAGGTAATGTCCTTTGCGCTCCGGGGAGTATCATCTTATTTAATTTATGATCCAAACGATCAGGACGTGCGCCTCCCGTAGGAGGTGACCAGGAAGTGCCCCACGTGGTGGCCACTGGACTCGAAGCTGTGAGCAGAGGGAACACGGCTGCTGCTGTGGAACCGACGTCTGTGTTTTATTTCATGTTAATTCGCTCTCGATTCAGTTGCCTCATGAGCCTAGTGGCCGTCACCCTGGACAGTGCTGGCCTGCAGTCCTCCTGACATGACTGCAGCTGCCCCTGGGTGTCCTCGCTGGCCGGGTCTGGCCTGGCCCGCGGGCTGCCTTCTGCCCGGGGGGTGGGGCAGCTAGAAGGCGGGAGGCCCAGGCAGCTGGGGGGTTGCTCCAGGCCATGCCAGGCGGACACAGTGGCCGTTTTCCCCAGTAAGAGCAGCACGTGCATTTGGGAAGCCTTGCTCATGAGGTGTTCCTCTCTGCTTTTCATGCTCATGTCAAGTCCTCTGTAGACAGCAGGTCTCAGAATCTTGAATTCAAGCTTTTTTTTCCTTTCAAACTGTTACTGTGGAGCTCTTCCTTTTGCAGCAGCAGGCCTGCGGTTCCAGTTTCTTAGCTGGCCGTGGTGTGTGGAGTTATTTAAACCTCAGCCACAGGCCTGTACCATAAGGTTTCCAGGGAAACGCAAGTGCTGAAGCCAGCATTTCTGTTCATTGAGATTCAAGTGCAAGGCACTTCCCGCCAGGATCCGCCTCCGCCGTGCAGGCTGCACACCTGCTCGCTTATACCCCTCCTGCCGAGCCGCGAGCCTCCTGTGAAGCATGGTGCGTTCCACCCCACGGCACTTGTCCTCGGCGTCACCAGCCTCCAGTTGCTCTAATTAGTTGAGATCGAGTCTTCTTATCCATAGATTGCTTCTGGAGTGGTGGGCACATTAGGTGACCTAACATGGGGACACGGGGTTTCTCCTGGTGGCGGCAGCTGGAGTGTATCCCCTCCTCTCGGGCTGTGGCCAAGGGTCGGGAGGGCAGGGGAGGAGAAGCCCTCGGCCCGGCCCCTCCGCGTCTGCCTCTGCTGAGTGGTGTGGCATCCTGTGCGAATTACACACCTGAAGTCTGGCTTCATGTATGTCTTCATGGTAGTCTGTGCCTTAGTCTACATCGCTTCACAAATAAAATTTGTAAAACTAACTGGAGTCATTAATAAGCGACTTCCTTTAAGTAAATTAGTAGCGGATCAAATAGTGTGATGCTGGTTTTAAAAACATGAGTCATATGCTGATTTTGTTTAATGTTAAGTCTAGTGAGTTCTCATTAACCTTGGTTTACTTTTGAGCTGTTTTTCTTTTGGGCCGCGCCTGCAGTACGTTGGAAGTTGCCCAGCCAAGGATCCACCCTGAGCCACCACCGTGGCCCAAGCTGCTGTAGTGACAACGCTGGATCCTTAACCCACTGTGCCCCAGGAGAAATCCTACTTTGAGGCTTTTAAAGTATTCCGCATACTCTGCAACTGGACTAGGTTCCAACCTCCCTTGAGTGGAGCCCCACAGCCGGGACCTGCGGGAGTAGGTGGCAGTGCCAAGTGGAGGCCACCCTGTGGCGTTTCGGTCCGAGGTGACTGAGCGACTGGTTTGGCCTCCTTTCCCGGGTGCTGACATGGAGCTGGCTGCTCGGAGCCACCCTGGGGCCAGGCCGCCTCTGATGGCCCCTCAAACATCCCACTCCACGGCTGGTGCTCCACTGCCCTCCAGCTGCCCGGCCTTCGCCGAGGCCCTGCTGCAGTGGCTCGGGGCCTGCGAGCGCATCACAGCACCCACATTTCACTTCGTGTTTAAGACAGAAACGTCTTGTCTCTTTCAGAAAATTATACGACATTTAGAAGGAGAAGGCCTGAAAAATGGCATTTTTACCAACTGTGTAAAGGATGAAAATATCAAGCAGGTCGATTTTTTTTCTGTTTTGTGCTCTAAAGCGTCTGCTTAAATTCCTTAAAGAAAAACCTTGGATTGCTCTGTGCTTCCATAAGAAGCAGGGTTCTGGATCCAGCCGTATTTGCTCAAGTTCCTGGCCCACTCACCTCCCCCTGCCGAGTGCAGCGAGGACCCTGGACAGTGCGATGGCCACAGAGGGAGGGGCAGGCTGTGCATGTGGTCTGGGGTCTCCTGCCTTGTTTCTCCAGGTGATTTGAGAATGTCACTGGCTGCCGTGCATCTCTGTTAGAAGGTGGCGGCAGTCATAGCTGTCACCCCCAGGGGCTGTCCTGGTGGAGGGTAGGACTGGGGCACAGGCGACCCCCCCCCCAACACACACACACAGCAGCGCAGCCCGAGTCTGTGAGGTGTTCGGACCCGGGCTGTCTGATTCTGGATGCTGAGGTGTTCACCCCGCACGCTAAGGCGTGGCTGGCTTTACAGGACAGTGTCTGGTGGTTTCTTTGTTGCAGGTTAGCCCGAAGGTCACAGAATTGATCGGGAGCAGCTACTGCTATCACCGAGGAGAGGTTGGTGGGTTCTCAGCAGGTGGGCTGGGCTGGTGCGAGGGGGGCGGGGCGTGGGCGGGGCCGTGCGGTGCCGCGCTGCTTCCGCCAAGCGCCTGGGCCTGTAGGCCTGAGCCCTGCCCTTGCGCCTGCAGAGCCTGGAGTTCTGGTTATGGTCATCGCGTCCCCAACGTGGGCAAGTCCTCCCTCATCAACTCCCTCCGGAGGCAGCACCTCAGGAAAGGTACTTCCTGGGGCAGGCGCTGGCGCTCTCTCTGTGACACGCCAGAGCCCAAGACCCCCGCCGCTGGGGGTCTCTTTCCATCGGACCGGCTGATGGCCTGCTGTGCAGTCTGCTGGTGAGACAGCCATTCCTTCCTGCGTTTTATACTTAACCTGCTGTCTCCTTACAATTAAATGTTTAATTAAAACGTTTAGTATGTATGATGACTTCCCTAGACACCGGCAATCTTGTCTTCTCATGTCTTTGTGTCTGACCCACGGTGCTCAGGGCATGTAGGATGCATGCGGTGACCTGTCAGGCTGGGACCTGGAGAAGGAGCCCCAGGCCCGCGTCTCGGCCTGTCCTCGGCTCCCGGTGCCCTCACCGCCTCCATTCTTCCCTAGGTGTTTTAGGGTTAACACCGTCTGTTTCGGCTCGTTTTCTGTGTGAGCTTGCCCCTCATGAACCAGCCCGCAGACTGTACTGTGCCAAACTGCATTTCTCAGGCGGCTTTGCTGCCACTTGGATTGCTGTTACAGTCATCTGTTCTTTTGTTTATTTTTCTGTAATCGTGGCTTTAAAAAAACAGCATTGGCAGAGTTCCCATTGTGGCTCAGTGGTAATGACCTCGACTAGTATCCATAAGGAGGGGGGTTTTTGTTTTGTTTTGTTTTGTTGTTTTTTAGGGCTGCACTCGTGGCATGTGGAGGTTCCCAGGCTAGGGGCTGAATCAAAGCTGCAGCTGCTGGCCCATGCCATGGCCACAGCAATGCAGGATCCGAGCCATGTCTGCGAACTACACCACAGGTCATGGCAATGCAGGATCCTGGTCACGGAGCAAGGCCAGGAATTGAACCCGCAACCTCATGGTTACTAGTTGGATTTGTTTCCTCTGTGCCACGATGGGAACTCCAAGGATGCAAGTTTGATTCCTGGCCTTGCTCAGTGGGTTAAGGATCCGGCGTTGCTGTGAGCTGTGCTGTAGTTTGCAGATGTGGCTTGGATCCCACGGTGCTGTGGCTGTGGTGTAGGCCGGCAGCTACAGCTCTGATTCAATGCCTAGCCTGGGAACTTCCATGGGCCTCGGGTTCAGCCCTAAAAAGACAGACAGACAAACAGACAGACAAAAACCATCGTTGGCACTCTCTTTTCTGGTTACCACTGCGCCAGGCAGTGTGAACAGCAGAGTCTCCTGGAACACAGTGCACGGCGGTGTGGGAGTCCTGCCAGTGCTGGGAGCTTTTGGAGATGCCGGAGCAGCGGACGAGCCTGAGAACTAGGACCCACAGTACAGACGCTTCTCGGGCACTGTCAGGCTTATGTCCACTCCCCAGCTCAAGTTCTCCGTGCATGTTCTCGGGGCCCAGCAGCATGGTGAGCAGGCCAGGGCTGTGGGTCACCCCACGTGGCCGTGGAGGTGCCGAAGTAGCTCCACAGGAGTAAGAAACCAGCCAGGAAGCGAGATGCCTTTTTGACCTCAGAGTCTGTGTTCAAGCAGATCCCTGCGAGCGCTGGGCCCAGGCCTGAATGTGGCCCTTCTCTGCTGACCTGCACTGAGAATGTGGTGGCCCGAGTTGATGAGGTGAAGGCCACAGTCAGGTTCCAGGTGAAGAAGGTGCCGTGTGTGGCAGGGGCTGTGCCCACCTGAGATGACAGATGAAGAGCTTGTATGCGACCTCCACATAGCTGTCCACTTCCTGGCGGCCTTGCTCAAGACAGGCAGGTGGAATGCCCAGGCTTTGTGTATGGAGAGCACCGCGGGCGAAAGCGCCGGGGCCTGGACCAGGGCTCAGCCTAATAAACCATCGGCCACCATTAAACACCAGGCCAAACCATCACTGGTGTAGCTCCCTGGTGGCTTAGCGGGTTAAGGATCTGGTGTTGTTATTGCTGTGGCTCAGATGGCTGCTTTGGTGAGGGTTCGATCCCTGGCCCAGGAACTTCCGCATGCCTTGGGTGCAGGCAAAGAACAAAACATCACTGGCATGAAGGGCGTTTGTGTTATGCAGCCGTCGCGCCCTCTGTGCAGACGCTTCCATCATGTTGGATGGAAGCTGCAGGCATGGATGGTAACTTCCCTCCCAGCGCTGGCCCCACTCTCCACTTCGTGTTGTGTGGCTTTGAGCTCTGGTGCCTCGGAACCCAAGCCACACGGGGCTGACCTGCTGGGTCAGGCTTGTCTCGCTGAGGTCACTCCTCAGGGTCCCTCCGTGTTGTAGCGTGAGTCAGTTTCCTTCCCTTTGAAGGATGAAAACAGTCTGTTGTGTGGACGGGCTGCATTTGGCGTGTCCATCTGTGCACTGAGGCCGCGCGTCGCTTTACTCCTGCACTCACCCCGCAGGCGGGGGAGAGTCTGCCTGGGATCATCCTGAGCTGGGACCCGGGGCGGCCAGTGTTCAGAGCCCCAGCGGCCCCAGGGCAGGGCCCAGTCGGGGGCAGGGCGACGGTCCGGCCTTGGCCCCTCGGTTTCTGCTTCGTTGCTCATTTGTAGCTTCTCTGCCTTTGTATTTAACAGACGCCGGCACCCCTTCTGTCCTGCAGGAAAAGCCACCAAGGTGGGCGGGTAGCCTGGAATCACCAGGGCTGTGACGTCCAGGGTGCAGGTAGGGCCTCACCGCCCCTACCCTCGCTCCATCGTCCTCACGCCAAGCTGGGGGAGGGCACGCGTCACCCATTGTGGAGATGAGGAAACAGGCCCGGGGGGGCTGCACGGCCTGCTCGAGGGGTGGTGGGGGTGGAGCCTGTGCTCCTGAAGTACATTCACCTCCTCCTGGGAAGAAGGCGGCTCCTTCTCGGGTCACGGGGGTGGGGCCTCTGGGGAAGCCAGGAGCCTGGTGGCGGTGACAGCACCTGGCGGGAGGGCTGCCCGACCACCCCCTGTGCCCACAGGTGTGCGAGCGGCCGCCCGTGTTCCTGCTTGACACCCCCGGGGTGCTGGCTCCTCAGATCCAAAGCGTGGAGACGGGCCTGAAGTTGGCCCTGTGCGGTGAGCCGGGCCCCAGGCCCCCGGTGGGCTGTGCCAGCCTTGGCCAGGCTGCTCAGAGCTGTGCAGGGCCGTGGTACAGGACACCTTGGACAGTGTGTACGGTCCTGGCCCACAGCCTCACAGCCGACGCCGCAGGCACCCTCTGAGCCCAGCAGAAGCCTCAGCCAGGCCTGGAGGGGGCGCCCTCCTCCCGTTTGACAGGCGGGACTGGGAGGTCAGGTCTGGCGGCCCCGGTGGGCTCCCAGCTGCCCGCAGCTCACCCTTGGCTGCCCGTTCCCAGGAACCGTGCTGGACCACCTGGTCGGGGAGGAGACCCTGGCCGACTACCTTCTCTACACCCTCAACCGGCACCAGCTCCTGGGGTGAGTGTGCGCCGGTGGGGCCTTCCTCTCCCCCGCGCCAGGCGTCACTGAGAGGCTGGCGTCCTTAAGGAGTTAGAGCCGGCCGGCAGCCTGCCTGGTACCCAGAGTGTGATCCGGGACTCGGACGGCGGGCACATCCGTGAATCCGGTACCGCCCGGAAAGCCCAGTTCCTGTGCTGCTTCGTCCTCACCGCTCGCCGCCCCGCCCACAGCTGCTGCCTGCACCCTGCGAGCGTCTCACAGGAGCAGAGCCCGCTCCCTGCCGGGCTTTGTTTCGGGACCCTGCTCCCTGCTGAGGGCACGTCCTTCTGTTCCTCCCACCCCCGAGGACACTGAGCGCCGGGGTCCCCCAGGGCCCCAGGGACCCCCTGTGTCACCGTGAGGTGTTAACCGGCTTTGGTGTCATTGACAGTCTCCGTTCTCTCCCTGCCTTTTTGCTCAGGGACCCTGCTGGGCTGTATCTGTCCTGGGTTTGCGCTTTGCAGATGCCTCTCCCGTCTGTGCTGTCGGTTGGGAGAAGGGTCTCTGTTTTCCCAGCAGCCCTGCAGGCGCTGCTTCTGCCTCTGTGCTCCACTGTTGGGGGCAGAACCCTTCAGGGGCCGCAGGCCTCTTCTTAGGGACCCGGCCTTCTTGGTGCTCTGCAGTCTCCCCCGTGTGTTCATCTTTGCCGTCGCTCTACATCGAGCACGTGTCTTTACATTTAAAATGTGTTTCTCGGCTGGGCCTCGCTTTGTGGCCGGTGTGGCCGTCTCTGCCTTTATTGTAGGGACTTAGACCATGGCATCGGATGTAGTCACTGCTGTTAGGGCTTCATGTGTCACTTTGCCGCTGGCCGTCTGTTCTTGTCTCCCTCCCTCTCGTTGGCCCTTCTTCGATTAACCGGGTACTGTTGGGATGCCCCTTTGTCAGCTTGTTGGCTGGAGCCTTAGAGGAGGTTGCTTTAGGGTTTGGAGCACCCCTCAGGCGCCGCTAACTCGCACTGTCCTCGTCATGTGTTTTGCTTCTATGTAGCGGACACGCTGCCGCCTTTTCTTTGCGCAGGCTCAGTGCCACGGTTTACTCTTGGCCGCTCGCTCCCAGCTCCTCGTTGCGTGCGTGGGCTGGCGGTCGCTCAGGTTCCCTCTGTCCAGGGTCTCCTTTGATGCCAATTGGGAGCAGGCCTGCTGCCCGGGTGATGACGTGGGGGTTTTGCCTTTGTGGAGGGTGCCGCCCTGTGTGCGGAACTCTAGGTGGACAGTGGTCCTCAGTACTGCAGAGAAGCTCTTGTTTCTGATGAGGAATTGGCTGTCTGTCTGGTTTTTTTGCCATGCCCATGGCATATGCCAGTTCTCAGGCTGGGAACCGAACCCACACCACAGCAGTGGACTGAGCTGCTGCAGTGACAGTGCGGGCTACCCAGCCTGCTGCACCTCAAGGGGCCCCCGTTTGTCTTTGTTTCCTGTATTTACGTCCCTCTGGCTGCTTTTCAGAGTTCTCTTTATTCTTAGGACTCCTGGCCCTGGTGTGGTTTTCTCATTTCTTGCGCTCACAGCTCCTTGAGCCCTCGCAGCTGTGCTTGTGCACCTTTTACAAATTCCGATAACCTCCAGCCACCTCCAGCTGTCTGGCTCAGCGGAACTCCGCTCCCCAGGCGCTGGCTGCGGCCATTCATCCAGGCCTGCAGGAGCGGCTCGGGCTGTGGGTGGGCGCTCTTCCTCGGGGCCTCCCGGGCTCCCGGGCACAGAGGGCCTGTGGGGCTGCAGCTCTCAGAACTTTGATTTGGACCCGTGTGGATTTTGACTGTGGTCCCCTGAGACGGGGGCTCTGCTGCTCGTGTGGGTCTGTGTGCGTGGCCCGAGCCCCACCATCCCTGTCCCCGTTCCCTCCCCTGTCGGGATGTGTGGGCCGCGCGGCAGCAGAGGAGGTGCCGGTCGGAGGGTGTGCGGGGCCTGGGCTGCTGACCCGGCCGGACGGTGCCCGTGGACACAGCCGTCTGGCTGCCGTGCCCAGGCTGCAGTGGTGGAGCTCGGTCCCCCAGGCCCAGAGGGGTGGCGCACGGGGCGGCCGTGACGCGCCTGCCGCCCTGGCTCCCCCCGGCTGACCGCTGATCTGGCAGGTACATGCAGCACTACGGCCTGGGCCAGGCCTGTGACGACATCGCCAGCGTGCTGAAGCGGGTGGCCGTGCGGCTGAGGACGCAGAAGGTGAAGGTGCTGACCGGCACGGGTGAGTCGGGCTGCGGGCCAGGCTGCTGGCTTGGGGCGTTCGTCCAAGCTCTGGGGTGAGGGGGTCGTGTCTGGCGGTGCTGCCCCCGCCCCCGCCGCCCGGGAGGCTCCAGGCCAGGCTGCCTTCCGAGGCCTCTCTGCGAGTGAGCCGCGCAGACGCCACCCAAACGCCCCCGGGCAGGCGTGCTCCCCCTCACCTGCCCCCCTCTGCCAGGTGCCGTGCATGTCGTCCAGCCCAACTACCCTGCGGCCACCAGGGACTTCCTACGGGCCTTCCACAGCGGGCTGCTGGGCCCCGTGATGCTGGATCGCGACGTCCTGCAGGGTGTGCCCGCGGTGGGGCCCTGACCTGGACGGCCTCACCCCTGCCCTCAACTCCACGGCTGCGGGCTCGTTGTCCAGGACTCCCTGTCTGCCAGCGCCTTGCTGGTCGCTGTGCACTCAGGTCTCTGCTCCAGGAAGGCGGCTGTGCCCGCTGCTCCGCAGCCCCGCCAGCTCCTGACCACAGAGGCTGCACCTCGGCCTGGACGTCCCTGCCTGCCTGGCCCAGGAGGAAGGTCTCGCGTGCTCGGTGTCTCTCCGGGAGGAGCTGCTGTCTTCTCAGGAGCTGAGACTGGAACCTGTCATTTTGGGATTTGAAATTAAAGGCCCGTCTCTGTGGTTGACCCCTGCCTCGTGCACCCCGTAACTCCCTGGGCCCCTGTGTCGTGGTTCCTCTCGGGGAAAAATGCCACCCGAACCGGTTATGGCAGAACGCTCTCCGGTCAGGTTCCAGACGCGGCGGCCCGGGTCTGGCAATAAGGAACAGTCTCGTTGCCAGCAGAGTGTTTATTTCACCACCGGGACGTGCACACACACGGATCCGAGGCCCCAGGTAGCCGTGGCAGAGCCTGGGGACCACCCGTCCCCTCGGCGCCCGGGGCCGCCCTGCTCACAGCCCAGCCTTCCCGTCGCCTGCGAGCACCTTCTAGCTAATGGGACAGCGGGGTCGTGCCCCAGGCAGCGCTACCCACCCCGTTCTGGAAGGGCGGGGGGCGGGGGGCACACCCGGCCACCAGCCCCGGCTGGTCTGGGCTCCGTGGCGGCACAGACTTCCCGGAGCCTCTGTCAGGGCACCCCCGTCCCTGTAGGTGGCCCCCAGGTCCCACTGCCCCAGACCCTGCGCCTCGCCTGTCCCGAGTGGCCCACCCCGAGCACTGCCTGCCCGCTGCTGGAGCCCAGCCAGTGCGGGGCCACGCGTTGCAGGACGTCTGCTGGAGCCTGGCTGGCGTGCACAGTGGCTCAACGCGAATGTTTCCGTAACATCCAGAGTGTGCCAGCAGCTCACCCTGCAGGGCGCCTGGGGGTCGGGACCAGCCGCCATCTGTCCGGGGGTGTGTCCGGCGTGGCCAGGCCGGGCCCACCAGGGAGACCTCAGCTGCCTAAGAAGTCACACCACCTCTAAGGCCCTGGCCACTGCCTGCTGGTCTTGGGGGCATTGAGCTTGGTCTGGGGCACGGAGGGCATCTGGGCGCCCCACCTGAGAGTGCTGGCAGTGTGGACACAGGCTGCGGGGAGGTGCCCTGCAGCTTAGTGCCTGGCGCTTTGGCGGAAAGTTGTCCAGGTTGCGAGGACAGTTTGAGACCCACCTTAACTGGAGCCGTGTGCCAGCTGCGGGGGCAGAGGTGGCAGGGCTCGTGGGAGATGCTGGTCTCAGCCCTGGCGCCCATCTGCCTGGCCAGTGAGGGCAGATTCTAGGAGGCAGCCCAGCTGAGGGCGAGGCTTCTGTGAGCGCAGGGGAGCCAGGCCCTGGAGCAGAGCTGTCAGGAAGGAACCAGCCGGGGCCCCCAGCAGACCGGGCTGGCCTTGAGGGAAAGGTACCCGAGGCAAAGGGTCAGCCTGACGCACACGTAGGTGTTGGATGCCAGAGGCAAACCCTTGTCAGGACCTGCTCTGGGTTTCAGAGACCGCTCTGGGCTGTGCTCTGACAGCCCACGGGGCTTGGGGCACACTCAGCTGTGCCTTCCTCTGCTGGACAGGCGCCCTCGCCTCTGGCAGTCCTTGCTGGGTGTTGGGTACTGGGTGTTGGGCCCTGGTGTGGCTGGCCTGCCTTCAGGGACCCTCCTTGGGGCCAGGCCGGCTCCGGGCCTGACTGGAGCCCCAGGCTCCTCCCTGGCACCTTGCTTTCAGCCGAGGGGCTGCCCGCCACAGCCGCTGTCCGGGGGTGAAGCAGCTGCTGCCCCGAGTACGGGTGGGTGCTCAGCCGGGAACGTGGGCCTGGAGCTTGGAGGAAACGGAAAACTCTTGAAGTTTAAACAGTGTTTTGTTTTGTTTTTCCAAAATAGGCCCAAGAAGAGTGAAGTGACTTGTTTCAAGTCAGAGCAATGTTGCTCTAAGGGAGCCCCTGGCAGTGGGTTTTGCTGAGTGTCTGCCCAGAGGGGGTCACTGCCTCTGGGCCTGAGGGCAGGCGGCAGTGCTCCGGGCAGTTCCTACAGGCGAGGGTGTCCTGGGAGCCATCAGAGAACCACAGGGCCACGCCTGGGCTCTCACATCCACACGCCGGCCTCTGGACAGGCGGCCAGCACACTGCAGCTCTCCCCATCCTCAAGTCCTTTGTCCGGGGGCGCCACTTCTGCGGGAGAGGCCACCATGTCTTCAGGGCTGTGGCAGCCCAGCTTGAAGGCCCACCTCTCTGCCCTGTGGTCAGGGTTGTCTACACCTCTCAAGTGTCCAGGGTGGGGTCAGGGTAGCTGAGTGGCCTGAACAGCCTGGTCTTGGCACCTCTCTTTGACCGGCTCTGGGCAGAGGTGGGCAGCTGGCAGGGCTGGTACAGGAACTGCCGAAGACCTGCCTTTTCCTGGAGGGCGGGGAGGACCCTGCCCTCCAGGGGGTGGACGAGGCACCCCGGTCGCCTGGGAGGTGGGAGGTGGGTAGGGGCTAGAGCCGAAGTCAGACAGGAGGCGGCAGCAGGAGAGACTGCAGCTCCCAGGCCCACCCGGAACTGGAGTCGCCCACGCAGCTCCTCTGGGCTCAGAAGCCGCGGGCAGCGGAGGGAAGGCGCGGCCCCTGGGCCGGACTTCAGGGCCTGCCAGGAGGGCGTGGGCTGGTGGGCAGGTCTGCCCTGGGCTCCAGCTATCCCCAGCTGGGCCTAGGGCCGCAGCAGCCCCAGGGCGCCGAGGGCACCACCCAGCAGTAGGCAGAGGCGTGGGCCGCACGCGCGCCCAGTGCCCGAGGTCCACGCTCGGTAGTCGTAGGTGCCTCCGGCCGTTCCGTTGCCACTGGGTGCCCCGTCCTCGTCGTCCTCCAGGCCACGCTCGCCAGGCCCTGAGGCCCTCCTCCAGCTCGAGCCGGCAGCCAGGCCCGCGGCCGCCCCCGCAGCCGCCCCCGCGGCCACGCGCAGGGAGGAGCCGGCGTAGCGGGGTGCGGGCCTCACACGCACCCTTGGGGCCCCGCGCGCACCCCCGCGCAGCCCTCCCCGGGCGCTGCCGCGAGCCCCACCTCTGCCGCCCTTGGCCGCGCCGCTGTCGCAGAGGAAGGCGGCGGCTAGCAGCAGAGCCCAGCACGTGGCGGCCGTCAAGTTCATCCTCGCGGAGCAAGACCTGCGGGAGGCCGGAGGAAGGGACCTCAGCGAACGTGAGGCCAGGCCTGCAGTCCAGAGCCCAGGGCTTTAAGGGCAGGGTTCTTGGGGACAAGGGATGGGGCTTGGGACCTGAGCACAGGGCCTTAAGGCTTGGGGACAGGGGTCAGAGCCTGGGGACAGAGACCTCAGCCTCTTGGAGGACAAACCCGCTCAGGGCTGGCAGGGACTGGGAAGAGGACATTTTAAGCCTTGAACTAGGGGCTCAGGCCTGGGGAAGGGGTGGGGGGGTCTTGTTCATAACTGGGAAGGAGGGGTGGGCGCGAGGAGAGGGTTCAGCACCTGGAGGGTATTCTGAGTGGGGGCCAGGGATGGGGGGGTGAGCACCCTGCGGTGGGGGGCGCCCAGGCCTGGGGAGGGGCCTCCGTATTCTGGGCTGCTCTGGAAGGACCGCCTCAGGACCAGAGGCCACGAGGGGTGGGGCTGTGTCTCAGGGACCGAGACCCCCCAAGGACCCAGAT
>PVHT021183554.1:76616-125635 GCA_004024745.2 Catagonus wagneri
TTTTTTTTTTTTGATCTTTTTGTCTTTTTAAGGCAGCGCCTGCAGCATATGGAGTCTACCAGGCTAGGGGTTGAACTGCCAGCCTACACCACAGCCACAGCAACACCAGATCTGAGCCGCGTCTGCGACCTACACCACAGCTCACAGCAACGCCGGATCCTTAACCCACTGAGCGAGGCCAGGGATCGAACCTGCGTCCTCATGGACACTGTCGGTTCGCTAACCACTGAGCTGCAGTGGGAACTCCAACTCTGTATCTTCTAAGCAGTCTCTCCTCCTCCCCAGCACCCAACAACTGCCAGTTCGCTTTCTGTCAGTGGGTTTGCCCGTCCTAGGTACCCCTGTAAATGAAATCATACCACGTATGCAGCGTTTTCTGTGCCTTCTTTCATTCGGCGCGAGGTTTTCCGGCTTCCTCCGTGTTGTAGCCCACGTGCCGGACTCCTTCCTTTTTCTGACTGAAGAATATTTCACGACAAGAACGTACTGCGTTTTCTTTCTCCATCCATCTCTTAGGGCTGTTTCTCATTTCGGTTATGTGAGTACTGCTGCTGTGCGCATCCACGTACAAGTCTTTGCTTGGGCACTGGCTTTCAAGTCTCTCGAATGTGCATCTAGGAGTGAAATTGCTTGGTCATGCAATGATTTTCTTTTCCGAGGAAGTGCTGAACTGCTTGCCACAGAGGCTGTGCCATTTCACGTTCTCACCAGCAAATGTACACGTGTTCCACTTTCTCTGCATTCTCACCACCACTTGTCAGTTTCCGTGTTTTAAAAAGTGTGTTGGCCACCGTAGTGGGTGTGAGGTGGTGCCCTGCAGTTTTGATTTGCGTTTCTCTATGCTGGACGACACCGAGCCTCTTTTCACACGCTTGCTGGCCCTGTGTACATCTTCTGTGGGGAAATATTTATTCAAGTCCTTTGCTCACTTTTATTTTTTAAATTGTTTTTATTTTTTATTTTTTTGTCTTTTTAGAGCCGTACCCACGGCATATGGAGGTTCCCAGGCTAGGGGTTGAGTCGGAGCTGTAAGTGCCGGTCTACACCACAACCACAGCAATGAAGGAGCCTAGCTGCATCTGTAGCCTATACTGCAGCTCACAGCAATGCTGGATCATTAACCCACTGAGCGAAACCAGGGATCAAACCTGTGTCCTCATGGATACTAGTCAGATTCGTTACCCGCTGAGCCACGGCAGGAACGCCGGCCCACTTTTAAGTTGGATTGTTTGTCTTTGAGTTGCTGTTATAAGGGTTCTTTATATATTCTGCCTACTAGCTCCTTATTAGATATATGAGCTACAAATATTTTATTCTGTTTTGTGAGTTATCTTTTCAACTTTTTGACACTGTTCCTTGATTGTACAAAAGTTATTGATTTTTTGAATTTCAATTCTTCTATTTTTTTTCTTTTTCTACTCTTGCTTTTGGTGTTTTATCTAAGAATCTTTTGCCAAATCCAGGGTCATAAAGATTTACCCATAGGTTTTTTTGTTTGTTTGTTTTTTTAGGGCTGAACCTGCAGCATGTAGAAATTCCCAGACTAGGGGTCAAACTGGAGCTGCAGCTGCCAGCCTGCCCCACAGCCACAGCAACGCCAGATCTGAGCTGCTTCTGTGACCTACACCACAGCTCATGGCAACGCTGGATCCTTAACCCACTGAGCAAGGCCAGGGATCGACCCTGAGCCCTCATGGATACTAGTCGCGTTCATTACCACCGAGCCACAACGGGAAATTCTCATGCGTTTTTTTTCCTACCTTATCAGGTCGTGCTGGCCTCATAGACTACGTTAGGAAGTGACTGCTCTTTTAGTTTTTGGAAGATTTTGAAAAGGATCGGTCTTGATTCTTCCTTAGTTGTTTGGCAGAATTCATTAGTGAAGCCATCTAGTCCCAGGCTTTTCTCTGCTGGCATGTTCTTATTACTGGCTCAGTTTCTTTACTTGTAGGTCCATTCGTGTTTTCTCTTTCTTCTCGAGTCAGTGTTGGCTCCATGTGTCTAGGGATTTGTTCCTCTGATCTAGATCCTTGCACCGCTGCTGCGGCACTGTCCAGAGCGCTCCCTTGGGTCCTGTTTATTTCTGTAAGGTCGGTAGTGATGTCCCCACTTTCGTTTATGGTCGAGTCAGTCGCATCTCTTTTTTCCTTACTTAGTGTAGCTAAAGGTTTGCCAACTTTGTGGCTCTTCCCAAAGAACCAATTAAAAAAAATTCTCTCCATTGTTCTCTGTTCTCTGAGTCACTTGTCTGCTGGAGTTTCATTATTTTCTCCTTTCCACTAGCTTTGCGTTACGTTTGCTGTTCTTTTTCTGGTTCCTGACGGTATTTTTATGTTATTGGTTTGAGATTTTTTCTCCTTTTAAAAATGTAGATGTTTACCCCTATGTGTTTTCTTTAGGTGCCCTGCTTCTTCTGGGCCCTGCAAGTCGGAAAGCTGTGTTTTCATTTTCAGAGACATCCATATTTTACAAAACTTTATATCTGGAGGTTATTACTGTGTGTGGTATGAGGCAGGCACTGACCTCACGTCAGTTTTCCAGTGTTTTGTCTTTAGCACACTGCTGTTCACAAAGGCGATGGGCCTGGAGGGGAGGCCCGGGAGCCCCAGCCAGGACGACCCGGCAGGTTAACCCCCCAGCCAGGACGACCCATCAGGTTGAACCCCCAGCCAGGACGACCCAGCAGGCTGCCAAGTCCCCAGCTCAGGCTCATGCAGCCACAGAGCGTCTTGAGGACGAGGTCTGGCTCCAGGCAGCTGGAGGGCACAGGGTCACGCTCTTTGAGGGTCTCAGGAAGAGGATCAGTCAGGGCCAGGGTTTGGTTCTGCCAGAACCGGATTCAGAATCTGAGGAGAAAGTAGGGTATGGGCAACACCGGTCCTGGGCTCCTAGGTGGGAGCCAGGCCACAGGAGCCCAGGTGTGGCCTGGGGCGACGTGGGACAAGCCACTGTGGGCCCCCAGGGAGCATGAGGGGCGGGCCCTGGAGCTGCTTAGTCAGCACTGGTCGGCAGAGCCCCAGCACCCTGGACGGCATCCCTCTGGACTCAGAGAACTTTCCTGGCAGGGCTCTGGGTGGCCAAGAGGAGGCCAGATCACAGGAGAGCTGTGTGTGCACACCACGCCCTCTGTCACAGAAACACTCGCAGTCTTATCCCTAGACTCAGGTACAGACAAGGAAACAGTCAGGACACACTGACACCATCTGCGTGGTTGTGGGTGGGCTGGACCCAGACAGGGTTATGGATGGACAGTCTTACAAACACACCCAGACAGGTCTGCACCGATTCCCTGTGAATTACTTCACTTGAAATGAATTTCTGTAAATTTAAACGAAGGGCGAATGCACACACAAACTTACCTAGATTAAACCTGGCTAAACTGGATTAATATAAACTACTCAGTGATTAGTATTCCCAATGGCTAATAGCCTAGAAGACACATTTTAAAACAATATTATCGTGAGTTATGGTATGGTTTTGGCACCGTTTGAGTTTTACAACTTATGTCATGAGGTTCCCCATTTGCCTGCGTTAGGGGACTTGGTCTGTTTACTTGGAGGAAGTTCTGTCTGAAGTTCGTGTATCTGCTGCGTGTGTTCCGACAGGCGTCAGCAGTGTTTCTGGCGTCGTTTTAGCAGCCACTTTCCAGCGCTATCCGCTCAAGGACGGGGCACTGCTACCGCCTGTTACCCTCCCCCGCGGCCCCTCCTGCTGCGTCTGGCTTTGCCCCGTTTGATGCACACGTGGCGTTTACTCCTTTCGGAAACCACAGATCTGGCAGCGAGTACGGGAGCACGAGGGAGCGGCAGAAACGTGGTTTCTTCAGTCAGTTTGATCGAGATACCAGAGCTGGGAAGTGCTGTGTTGCAGAAGCTGTCAGAGGGCGGTGGTGGCATCACTGTTTTTGACCCGGGAATTCCACGTCTCACACGGCTCCACAAGGAGGCGCGTATAGCGCATCTCACGTTTGCAATCAGACAGGTTGGAAGCAGCCCAAACACCCACGGACGGGATCCGGGGGAGAGGTGCCTGCCTGGCACGGGGACGCGAGCAGAGGTACGTGGGCAGGCAGGACCTGGAAGCGTTTCCAGTGCGAAGGACAGGGACCTGCGTGTCCTAGGGCAGCGTTCGCACATCAGTGTTAAAAAAAGACACATCACAGAAAAAAGTTTCTTAGCAAATAGGTCTGAGGGCCGACTCAGGGTATAGCTTATGTTTTTCTTCTGTATGATTAAAATTTCCTGAAAGGAGCATATATTTATATATCACTTTGAAAAAAATGAATGATTGTGAAGTAATAAGGGATCAAGAAATACGAATTATGACACAGAAGAATTTTTTTGCATGACAGCTTAAAAATAAAGACTATCTTCATCACACCTGCTTGTCATAATTAAAACGTAGCTCTATTTTGTCTGCAGCTGTCCCTTACGTCAGACAGGAAACTGATTTCCAAGTTGTTGACCTTCCTGACAGCCCCCAGGCAATGCCAGTCCGCCTGTCACTCTGGGCCACAGAGCAGACTGTCCTGGGGTCAGCCTGGCCCCTCCGGCCAGGGCACGGGGCGGGTGGGCTTTCTGCCCACGTCCTGTCTGTGGTCAGCAGAAAACGCACGCCTTGCCCAGAACGTTCCCCGTCGCACGCCCCGGGAGCCGGCAGTGCCGCCGCACCGGGAGCGGAGGGGCAGGCTGCAGGTGGGACAAAGGCTCCGAGCAGACGCTCTGGACTGGCCGCGGGGGCCCAGGGTCATCACAGGGCCCTTCAAGGTGCCAGAGGAGCAGGAGGCCCAGTCACAGGGGACGTGCCTGCTGCCTGGCTGGCTCTGGCAAAGGAGGAGGGCCCGTGGCCTCTAGAGGCTGGAAGAGGAGGCCGGGGCCCCCGCAGAGCCCCCAGAGGGAAGCAGCCCTGGGCCCTGGATTTTAGCCCGGAGGGACCTGTGCGCAACAGCGGGCTATAGAACACAGGATAACACACTTGCATTCTGCTCGGCCACTAGGTCCGTGGAACTCTTTCCCAGCAGCCGCAGGAGACCCGTGCAGGGTCTGGCTCCCCTCTCCCCATCTCAGCGGCTGCCGTGGGGAGGTGCGGCCGAGCAGCAGCCCTGGGAGCCAGCGCTCACTGCTGGGCCGGCAGCGGGCGCACCCTCCGGGCCCTGCCCTAGTCTCCCCAGGTCCCTCCGTGGCCCCCGTGCACCCCCAGAGCATCCTGAGGAGCTGCCATGCCTCAGGTGGTTCTGGCACCCTGAGGTCTGCATCTGGCCTAGAGGAGCGCCCTCCTCCTGGTGGCCGCCCCTCCCCCTCCACCCCAGGGCTGCTTGGGGACCCTCCCTGTGCTCTCCAACTCCAGGGCTCCCACCACAGCCGCCCGCATTCCAGCAACCGCCTCCCTACTCTCACAAAGGAGGGTCTTCAAACTGCCCCCCTCGTGGCTCTTGGGCCCTTTGTCAGCTGTCACCCCGACCTGGTTCTCAGGTGCATCAGCCGAAATGCTGGAGCAGAGTTGGGACGAGTCCATTCTAACACCACACGGACGTTTTCATTCTGCTTAAAACACACACACACATGCATGCACACACATGCACACACACGCACACCACACGCAGGCACATGTGCACACACACTCCTTGCTGCGGGAGCACTAGCCTTTGTTATTGCAGGCCACTTATATTTAGGGACCTTCAGCCCATCCGCCACACATCCTCCTGTCCATTCCTGAGGCAGGGGCGGCTGGGAGAGACCAGCATCCTCAGGAAAGAGGGGGCGGCCTGCTCAGGCCCATGGCGCTTAGCACCCAGGCCGGCCTTCCTGGGGACAACTCTCCTGGGTCTTGTCATCTCCTGAGTGGTCTTGTCAGTGGGACATTTTCAACTGGAATTGCTCTTCTTCAGCATAAGAAAATTATCAGAGACGTGGAAAAACACTTTCGGTCCCCAGATGCTTGTAGACTTCAGTTGTAATCGCAGGGACGGGAGACGCCGTGGTCCGGCTGCAGCTGCGGAGCCGCTGAGGAAGGGAGTGCAGCGAGCCTGCGAAATGCAGCCGGACCTCCTGTGAAGCTCTGGTCACACAGAACAGGAGGCGGACTCTCGCCAGCGGCCTCAGGATGTGCAGTTATCTGCAGGCTCATCAAGATGTCACATTAAATGTGTACGGCTTGTTTGTTTGTCAACCAAACCTCAATTTAACAATGAAAAAAAAGGCGACCTCAGCAGTGTGTCTGCACCGAGAGTGGCAGTGGGCGGGGACGTGGCCCCAGGGCCGCGCGGGGGACACAGCGCACCCCACGCTCACCTGGGCTTTGAAAGGCCTTTTTCTCCTGCCCCTTCCGGACCCCACCGTGTTGCTGTACTTGGGAAAATAGGTTCCCGGAAGCAAACAGGAAGCTGCCCCCGTGTTTCCCAGGCCAGCGGCGGCCTTGCTTGGGCGCCAGTCGACGAGGCCGCGTTCCTGCCTCGGGGGAGACCTTCCACCGACTTTTAACGAGCTCCCAATTAGGGGCAGCTACATGCCTGTGTGGCGGTAGCTCCACGGTGGCACTGGAGTCCCTGGGCACTGCGACACTTGAGGCCAAGCATGGCTGGCCGGGGTCAGAGGTCAGCGTGCACCCTGCCCGCCAAGGCGGCTCTTGTCCCCAGAGCCCCGTCAGGTCCCACTCTGGCTGATGCCCACCTGCAGAGTGCTGACAGGGGACAGGCTGAGCTAGGGCACAGTCCCACCGCCTCCCAGGACCCCAGGCCCAGGGGGCTGAGTGCCTGCCACCGAGGCCCAGGCCCCACTCCAGGTACCCCAGGTGTGCCCTGCACGCATGCTCCCGAGTCCAGGCTGACGTTCGCAGTACGCGGAAGGTGGCCCCCCACCTGGCCCAAGACTTCCACCTGTCCACACTGGGCAGAGGGTCCCACCGAGGGAGCAGCCTGGTGGGGGTGTGGGGATCAGGCAGGAACCAGCCCCCAGCCTGGGTCTTGCTGGAGCAGCTATTCCTGTAAGCCTTGGGCAGGGTTGGGGGGGGTGCTGTCTGTGGTTTGCCCTCAACCTGTGGGTCTCACGGCCCAGCTGACAGAGGGGACGCCGAGACTGCCCAGTGTCTAGGGTGCAGCCAGACCGCACCAGGTGCTCTTGCCGTGCGCCCAGGGTGGGGCTGGGCCCTGTGGCAGACGCAGTCAGGCTGGAGGAGAAGCGGCTGCCAGGTGGAGCCCCAGGGCAGGAGGCCCCTCAGGATGCTGGGTGCCGTCTGGGACCACCCTCGGGCCCTCCCCAGCTCCCAGCACCAGGCTCTTGCCAGCTGGGGGAGGTGGGCATCAGAAAGCAAGTGGCTCCGCCTATAGCGAACCTTCTCAGGCAGGTCAGGGTCAGCCGGCTAGGAGAGCCCTCCCGCCCAGGGCTGCAGCCCTGCCCGGAGGGTCCTCGGTGTCCCGGATCCTGCTCAGAATCCTTGGGTGAGTGACCCCCACATCGCAGCGCGTCCCGTCCCCATGAGCTGGGGGTCCTTGCAGGCCTGAGCCCCTGGGAGCCCGGATGGAGGGCAGAGCGACAGGTGTCGGAGGGCTGCCTGCTGGCACGGGCTCACCTGCTGCTCCCCCCGCTGGTGGGCAGGCCAGCGGGGTGTCCAAGGCGGGGAGTCCTCCTCACTGCCTCGAATCAGGTGCCTTCGCTGCCTAGGCTGCGAGCTGGAGCGCCGGCGGCCAGTGGGGCTTAGCAGAGACGCTGCCCCGGACGAGATGGGCTCGGAGGTGTCTGCGGCCACGATCTGCAGCAAGGACAGTAGCCCGAGGAGCAGGACAATGGCAGAGGTGCCTCTGGCTTCCTTCCCACAAGGCTGGGGCTGGTCTGCTCTGTGACCTGCACTGACCATCAGGGCTGCAGGGCAGAGCAGTCTTGCAGACTTGGGGCCCAGGCAGGGGCTGAGGGTTGGTCCAGGGTTGGTGGTTGGTCAGGGCACCTTCTCGAGCAGCTGAGATCGGCCTCCTGGCCGCTCCCATGATGCGCTGGGGCAGCATGAATGCTTTGGCTGCTCCCCGTGTGTCCAGGACTGTCTGTGGCTCCCATGCCCCCGCCACGCCCTGGGGGAGGTGGGCATCAGAAAGGAAGTGGCTCCGCCTATAGGGAACCTTCTCAGGCAGGTCAGGGTCAGCCGGCTAGGAGAGCCCTCCCGCCCAGGGGTGCGGCCCTGCCCAGAGGGTGCTCGGTGTCCCGGATCCTGCTCAGAATCCTTGGGTGAGTGACCCCCACATCGCAGCACGTCCCCATGAGCGGACCTGCAGGTAGAGTCCCCCACCGTCCCCCACGGGGGGCTCACAGCAGGCTCCTCCATTTAGTCCATCTTCTGAGCCTCAAAGACCCTTGCAAGACCAGGAGGATCGCGAGGCTCTGGGTCTCCTCCCTTGAGAGTGCGTGCCCACACACGGTGAGGGAGGGCAGGCCAGCGGTCCTCACCTCCAGGGTGGCAGGGGAACCCACCCACAAGTCCATGGGAAATTCAGGAATTTCAGAGCTGGAGGGTTCTTAGCGCCTCCGGCAAGGCAGGGCAGGCGAGGTGTCTCTGTCTCAGGGGTCATCTTCCGCAGCAAGAACGCTTTTCTGCATGAGAGGCTTATCTGCAGCCAGGGTTGGGAAAAGATAGAAAAATAGCCCCAGTTTCGTGGGGTCCGGGCCCAACAGCACGGGCAGCTCGGGCTTGCAGTTCCCGGCTCCCTGCGGGCTGCAGGGTCCAGGCCACAGTGCCACCTCCAGGGGTCTGTGCCCAACCAGGCGCGCAGGGCTGCAAGGTGCGCTCTGGCCCTCAGGAGACAGCAGCATGCCGGAGACAGGGGCACCGTTCTTCCAGAACATGGCCAGGGGCACCGGGGTGGCGGGCACTGGCCTTGTCTGCACGGCTGCAGGTTCTGCTTCTGTCTGGACGCCCACTGCATGGCTCTCGGCCCCAGCAGGTGTCCTGCGGATGGGGCTGGAGCACAGGCCATTTTGTTGGGCCGGGATTAAGGCTACACCGTGGGGCTGGGGAGGGGATGAAGCCAGTGTTAAGACTGTGCAGATTACCACGGAGGCGCATAAGCCACCACAGGGGCTCAGCAGGCGGCTCCCCCAGCATCCGAGCTCCCACCCTGGGGAAGTGAAAACCCCGTGTCTTTTTGATGAAGGCGTAGTTTCAATGCCTCACACAAAGGAAGGAGAGGCACGGGGTTTATTGCTACAGACCCCGGAACTGGGGGGGGGGTGAGCGGGGGAAGGGGGTCCTCCTTCCAGGTCACCAGTAGCAGCACCCGTCATTTATAAGGTGGTTGCGGCGGAGGCCACTCCCTTGCTGCTGAGTTCTGAGCAGTTATTTTAAAGGTGCCCCAGAAAAGCAAAGCGGAAACTTGGGAATCCTAAACTCGTTCCCGATCTGTGTCCAAGAGTCCGGTGTGAGCACGGCGGCCATACTGTGAATTGCCTGGGCAGCTACTCACTGTGGCTGTTTCCTCAAGGGACCAAGGGACCCCAGGCCGTCAGGAGCCCGGTGAGCGCCCCAGAGGCAGAGGGCCGGTCCAAGCAGTGAGTGTTTAGGCCTTGTGTGCGGTGCCCGCACGGGGATGGCGGACGGCGGAAGAGGTGGACAGAAAACCGCATCACTGCCTCTGCTCACTAGCGCCGCCCCCGCCTCCTGGACACGTAGCGGAAGCGAAGCCTTTGCTGGCCCGCCCGCCCGCCTCGCCGCGTGTCGATGGCTCCGGATTCGTGCCTGTGAGGTCGAGGACCCTCAGGGCCCCGCCCCCCCCAAGGCCTCCCACGGGCTCTGGCCCAGAGCAGCCCGCGGCCAGGGCCCTGAGCTCCTGGTCCTGCCTGGGTTCTGAGAACCGGACGGCGAGAAACGAGGGACTGGGCACAGCGCCCTTAACTCTCCTCCCTCTCGCCCTGGCCCCCACCCTCGCCCCTCCCGCCCAGCCACCTGCCGCCCCCACCTCTTCCCTCCCCTTCCAACCCCTCCCCCGTCCCAGCTTCCTGCCAGGAGGGGGCGCTATTTGCAAATCCACATTTGGGGAGCCTGGCTTCCCAGCTGACCACAGTCCAGTGACAGCCTGGGTCCGTAAAGCGGGGTTCCTCAAGGGCCACCTCTGAAGGCCGCTCTGTGCCGGGGGCTTTACCGGGCTCAGCGGCTGGCGGGCCTCACTAGCATCAGTCTGGTTGTCGGATGGAAATGCTAAAAATCGGGCCATACAAAATTTCCTTTGTGAAAACTTGGAACTGTCCTTTCCCAGGCGGCTAGAGTGTAGAATAAGGAAACACTCCTCCCACCAAGAAGTCTAGAACAAGGATACCCCCCACTCCAGGAATGAGGATAACCCTCCCCCAGATAACAGGGAGTCTAGAATAAGGACTGCAGGTGACAGGCAGCCACAAACTAGTGTCCACGTGGTGCTCGGAGCTGCTCTGCTGCTGGGGACTGTTTCCCGCCCACCCGTGGCGCCCGCCCACAGTGGTGCTAAAACAGCCCGGATCCTGGGCTTACAGGACAAAGTGAGTAGATCCCAAAGAAAGCGGGGGCGGGGCGGCCCTCCTCCTCTGAGCCCCCAGGGGAGCCCCCTCTTCGGGCACCGGTCATCTGTGTGGGTGGCGTGTGTCCCTCTGGCGCTTCCTGGCCTCCGGCTGCAGCCAGAACCTGTCCCCCCGCCTCCCGCCGGCCTTTCGTCCTGCTGCTTCCCCGGGCCTCGGGGTCTGCGCGTCGGGGTCTGCGCGTCGGGCTCTCCCCGGTCGTGCATGTGCTCACGGGGGCCGGGAGCCTGGCCGGCACTGCCCTGGTGGGGCCGCACCGGCGCCTGCAGACGCCCAGGTCCTTCTTCCTCTGCAGCCTTTCCTTCCTGGGGCTCTGGTTCGCCACCGCCCACGGCCCTGGCTACCTTCGCCTCGCGGAGCGGGCCGTGTCCTCCGCCGGTGCACCGCGCAGACGTCTTCTCCCCGGGCTGCACCGAGTACTTCCCGCTGGCCACGACGGCCGTGACCGCTACCTGGCCGTCTCCTGCCGCTGCGCTGGGCGGCCTCATGACGCCCCGGCTCGCTGCCCGCCTGGCCCTGGGCTCCTGGCTGTGCGGCTTCTCGGCCGTCTCCGCACCTGCGGCCCTCATCGCCCGCCTGTGGGTCCCGCGTCAGCAATCACTTCTTCTGCGACATCGCACCCTGGACTGTGCTGTCCTGCGGCGTCACGCGTGCCGTGGAGCTGGTTCCTTCGGCATCGCCTTCTGCGTCACGCTGGGCTCCCGCCGCGTCACGCTGGGCTCCTGCGCCTACATCGCGGTCACCATCATCGGGACCCCTCCGCCCAGGGCCGGCACCGGGCCTTCTGCACCCGCGCCTCGCACCCCGCCCGGTCCTCCTCTGTGACGGCGCCCCGCCTTCCTGCACGTGAGCACCTCGGCGGAGAGCTCGCAGGACCTGACCGAGGCCGTCACCGCAGCGCTGAACTCCTTCATCTACACTCTGAAGAACGAGGACGTCAGGGAGCCTCTGCGGAGCTGGGTGCGGGGGAAGTGAGTCCCGGGGACCGCTCTGCAGCCCGAAAGTGGCCCCCAGAAATCAGCAGGTGCAGGAAGCCCCCGGCCGTCCCCGGAGGCAGCCCGCATCCAGGCCTGGGGTCCCTCTCACAGGGCCGCCAAGGGGCACTCAGGCCCCGGGACTTCCGGACACAGATCCTGGAAGAGAAATGGGGACACACAGTCCCCGAGAAGCACCACATGTACCTGGAGACCCCCGCCACCCGCCACGTGGCAGGGCCTGGCCTGGGGCGGGGCCGCTGTCGTCATGGTGGAAGGAGCCGCCCCCCACTTCAGACTTCTTCCCCCGCCGACCCCTGCGGTCTCCTGGGTTGTCCCTCCCTGGTGGCCGGGGAGGTTACCCACCGAGGGAACTCAGAGAAGTAGGGTGTAAAACAGAGAAGCCAGCAGCCTGAGGGGGCGGCTGGGGCCAGGGGGCGGGTCAG
Source organism: Catagonus wagneri (assembly GCA_004024745.2). NCBI lineage: Eukaryota > Metazoa > Chordata > Mammalia > Artiodactyla > Tayassuidae > Catagonus > Catagonus wagneri. Next base: position 88,566 of record PVHT021183554.1, read on the forward strand.
CCTCACTCTGGGGAGCCTCAGAGCACAGCCACCAGGTCTCACGCCCTCCTGGGGTCTCCCCTGCGGGACCTGCGGGCCTCAGAGGGAGGGGGGCTTGGTGTGCTCTCTGAGGAGTCGGCCACACGCGGTCCTCGGGGCCGGAGCCTCTGAGACGCCCGGGCAGCCCAGCAGCTCACTGGGACCTCCCTGGAGCAGTGCGCGTGGGGCTAGAACCGGCTCCGAAGCTGGGCGCCTGGGCCGGCGAGACCGGGGCGGGTCCCGGGACCACCCCGAACCTCTGTGTCTTCCTCTCGACGTGCGAACGTGGACGCGGCGCTGACGGAGCCCTCTGCGCGTTGACTCAGTGCCGCATCTCAGCGCTGAGGACGGGCCGGACAGCAGGCGTGTTGTGGTTACTGTTTTCTTCCTTAGCAGACGAGACGGTGCAGGCCGTCCCCGGTCTCTGTCCTTGGGCTTCACAGCCCGCTCAGGCAGAATGAGGGGCCGCTGTCCTCCGCCCCTGGCCACCCTGAGCGCCAGCACCAGGCCCCTAGGGGACTAGACTCCTGCCAGCCGGGCGGAGAACGAGGGCAGCTGCCTGGACTTGGCAGGCCGGTGTCGCGCGGAGTCAATCAGAAGGTGTGGGCTCAGTGTCCTCCCAGGGCCACGGGCCTGCCCACCTGACACCAGGGACAGGCACGAGCCGGTGAGGTCAGCCGGGCGACGTGTGCAGAGCTCACTCTGCCAGGTGAGGCTGGAGTGCCCGGAGGCGTCTGCAGCTGTCTGGGGGCCTTGGAGCCCGCCACGGTGGGCGCGCAGCAGCCCGGGCACTCTGGGGACCGTGCTGCCCTCAGTCTTGGCGCAACAGCCCTTCTGGAGCTCATGGAAGACGCCCCATTAAAACTGCACCCGACCACCCACCCCCGGCCCCTGTTCTTCACTCGTCTGTCATCTGCTTTCTCCTCCGGAAGGAAGCTGGGCGGGGTTTTGGTGGGTTATTCTTGCCCCAATTCAGGGCCTACAGCAGGTGGGCACCCACAGGAGTGAGTGAGGCTGCCTAGCTGAGGAGCAGTCTCCCACCGTGGGAAGAAGTTGGGGCTCCTGGGGTGACCTTTCCCGGGCCAGAGCAGAAGGACACTTTGATCTCTGTCATCTATAGCTAATGACGCTGGTGTTGTCTTTGTGTTTTTGAAAAGTTATTTTCTAAAGAATGAATTAAAGAACATCGAAATTTAATGGGTTCCTGTCCTTGCTCAGCTGATAGGATTAGCACAGCACCCCTCCCCCAGTCCAGGCCCCCCCCCAAGCCGATCACAGAGGACTTCTCCGGGGCTCCACTGCTGGGGGCAGGCAGGGAGGGTGTGCTGTGGGCCTCAGGTCCCCTCTTGGTCCTGGGTCAGGGATAGAACCCGCGTCACGGCTATAACCAGAGCCACAGGGGTGACAACACCAGATCCTTAACCCAACGAGCCATGAGGGAACTCCGAGATATATATATATATGTGTGTGTGTGTGTGTATATATATATATATATATATATATATATATATGTATGTATTTTTTTTTCTCCACTTTTTAGGGCTGCACTTGTGGCATATGGACGTTCCCAGACTAGGGGTCAGACCGGAGCTGCAGCACTGGCCTACACCAGGGCTACAGCAATGAGAGGTCTGAGCCACATCTGTGACCTACAGCACAGCTCATGCTTAACCCACTGAGCGAGGCCAGGGATCGAACCAGCATCCTCATGGATACTAGTCCGGTTCGTAACCCACTATGCTGCAACGGGAACTCTGATTTTTTTTTTTTTTATTTCAGTTATTGTATGTTGCATCTCTTCTTGCTTAATGTTTACATCTTGTATTTCTTGGCTCAGTGTTTCCTGTAAATTATCAATCTTTGCCTCCAGTTTATTTTCAATGTCTTACATCATCTTCAGCATCAACAGTCTAAAGTCTCTTTCTGGGAGGCTGATAATCTCATCACTGAGCTGTTTTTCTGGGCTTTTTTCTTTCTTCCTTATGTGAGTTATAATTTTCTGTCTTTTCATTTTTATAGGTTCTTGGTGTGGTGTCCTTTTTGCAGACAATAGAGTTGTAGCCTCTCTTAGTTCTGGTGTTTGCCTCCCCTGTGGCTGAAGTTGGTATGGGGGGGCTTGCTGTAGGCTTCCTGATGGGAGGGACTGATGCCTGCCCACTGGTAGGTGGGGCTGATTCCTACCCCTCTGGTGGGTGGGGCTTTGTCTCAATGAGATTAGAGGCTGGCTGTGTGCCTGAGCGGTCTTTAGGCAGCCTGTTTACTGATGGGTGGGGCTGTGATCCCACCTGGATTATTGTTTGACCTGGGGCTTCTCAGTGCTGATGGGAGGGACCAGATTTTCCCAGAAATGGCCCCCTCCAGAGAAATGCAGGCTGATGAATCTTCCCGAGAGCTTCACCTCCAATGTCCTTCCCCAACAACAAGACACAGTCACCCCTATTTTCCCAGGAGATCCTCCAAGAATTGCAGTCAGGTTCCAACCAGATTCCTCTGGAGACTGCTTTGCCCTGGGACCCAGTACACGTGAAAGTCTGTGTGTGCCTTTCAAGAATGGGGTCTCTGTTTCCCCCAGTCCTGTGGAGCTCCTGCACACAAGCCCCGCTGGCCTTCAATGCCAGATGCTCCGGGGGCTCTTTCTCCCTGTGCCCGATCCCCAGGCGTGGGGATTTGACGTGAGACACAGAACTCTCAGTCCTGTAGCTGTGTCTCTGTGATGCAGTTACTTTCCAGTCTGTGGGGCTTCCCACCCGGGAGGTATGGGGTTGCTTCTATCGCGTAATCGCCCCTCCTACCTCTTGATGTGGTCTCCTCTTTGTCTTCTGGAGTAGAATATCTTTTTGAAAGTCCATTTGGTTGAAGGTTGCTCGGCATTTGGTTGTATTTTTGCTGTTATTTGGGAGAGAAGTTGAGCTGCAGTCCTTCTATTCCGCCATCTTAATCCAATCTGACTATGATTTTTTTTTAAATCATGAATGTGTGTTAAATTTTGTCAAATTGTTTTGTATCTGTTTATATGATCATATGATTTTCTTCTTTAGACTTTATATGATAGATTACATTAGTTGATTTTCAGATGTCTAGGCTTGTGTACTTGGAATAAATCCCAGTTGGCTGTGGTGTATAATTTTTAAAAAGGTATTGTTGGATTTGCTTTGCTGATATTTAGTTTAGCAGTTTTGCATCTGTGTCCACGGAGAGACTGAGCAGTAGTTTTCCTGTCTTGCAGTGTCTTCGTCTGGTTTCGGTGTTAGCGTTATGCTGGTCTCAGAGAAACAGGTGGCGAGCGATAAGAGCGTGATGAGATGGTGGCCGTGGGGCCGTGAGACCTGAGGGCTGGGGACGCGTCAGATGTGGAGTGAGGAGAGGTGGGGGGACACGTTCTGGTTGTGGTCTGGGGACTGGTTGTGGCTCTGAGTGTCCCATTGCCCTGGCGGCACCAGCACACACACCAGCATGCGGCTGCCCCAGTCCTGGCCCCGTGCGGCCTGTGTCTCCTCGCGGTCTGTGCCCTAGACGTGCCCTCCCACGCTTGGGAACACCCTTCCCTGCTCTGCTGCCTCCGCTTCCTCCATCAAAACTCGGCTCTTGGGTTGCCTCCTGCACCCTGAGCTTCCAGAACCCCATCCGTCCCGGGGCACCTCAGGCTTCCCAAAGGCCCAGCATCACCGGTGCTCACCGCCTGCCCGTGCCCCCACAGTGGCGGGCCTGTGGCTGCGGGAGTCACTGGCTTTTGAGGCACACCCCTCCCCTCCCCTCCAGGTTTTGCACTGGACTCCGGCTTGTATACTTGACTGTCTGGACTTGGTTTCTGTTTCGACCTCCTGGTCTGAACGGCCAGCTCTGAGCCTGTGATTAAGTTCCCCCATCCCCTGAGCTGGTTTGGGCGACTCCTGATTTTATCCCAAGCCCCCCATGGGGTGGGAAGCACCACTCAGTGCATCTTCCCAGCAAGCGGGTGCCCTACTATGGATCTGTCGTGTCAGTTCCCCCAGAATGTGAATTCCTCGAGGGCAGCCGTCAGCGGCACTTATCTGTGTCCCTGCCATCAGCACTGCCACCCACCCACCAGCCTAATCACACACCTATGTACCTACCCACCCGTTATCCCCCACCCATCCATCCCCCATTCCCCACCCCTCCATCTGTCCATCTGTCTGTCCATCCATCTAGCCGCTCACCCATTCCTCCTTCTTCTTCCAATTCTCTGTGACCCCTCTTCTTGCTTTTGCTCCCCATACAGGGCAGACGTGTTTCCAGGGTGTTTGGGGAACACCTGAGTCCTGTGTCTGGAGTGAGTTGACTGAAGAGCGTGTCAGAGTGTGGGGGACGCAGGTTACGTGGGCCCTCTGGGTGGTGATGAGGCCTCGGCTGTGCTTTGCATGGGATGGGAGACTCTGGGGTTGTGCGTGGAGGGGGTGAGCCCCCTGTGCTGAGAAGGAGCTCTCTGGCAGCGACACCGAAGAGACTTGAGCAGTGGAGAGCGCTGCAGTGGTCTAAGCGAGCGCTAATGGTGTGCGGGGCAGGATGGCAGCTTCTGCGTATTTTCTGAAAGCAGGTGCCGCAGGACTGCTGCTGGGCCGACAGAGAGAAAGGAGAGCTGGGATGACCTGGATTTTGGTCTGAGCGACTAGAAGTTGGGCTCCATTAATAGAGGAGGAAGAGCTGGGGATAGAGCAGGCTGTGCGGACACCTCCAGAGTTCCACAGTGGACACATCGTGCCTGAGAGGCCAGGTGATGGCTGCATGATCTGACTGGAGGCAGGAAGGGGGCAGCTGGGGCACTCAAGGGGCATTTGAGAATGTCACAGTGAAAGCCGTGGGACTGAGTGAGACCCCAGAAGAGGGGTGTGGAGGGAAAGAGACCTCGGGTGAGGGGCCTGGGCCCCTGATGCGAAGAGTTTGGGGGCTGAGGTGGCCCCAGCTGGGGGGCCGGGGGAGCAGCCCCAGGGAGGGGACAACCAGGGCCGAGAGGAGGAGGTGCTGCTATTGGAGCTGCCCCTCCTCGTCTTCTGGCAGGGGTGCGTCACCTGGCCGAGCCGGAGCGGCTTTGGTAGGGGGGGGCTGGGGCTTGTGAGCAGCTGTGTGGAAATAGCACGTCTACGCCACCCAAGGGCAGGAAGTGGTGCAGCTGGGGTGGGGCACCCAGGGGACCTCGGCGCCTTGGGGACAGGGGGAGGTACGTGCTGGTGAACACTGGTGGCCCGATTCCTCTGACCTGCAGACCCGGAGTCTCTGCACGCGTGCCCGGAGGCCTTGGACTGAGCGGCTGCAAACCCGCAGGCTGGAGCTCGGCTGCAGGTCTGGCCAGGTCACCAGGACGCGCCTGCTGGGCCAGAAGGCAGCAGCCCCTTGTTGGCAGCAGGGCCCTGGCCATGCCTGGCTCTTTGCCCGTGATGGGTGTTCATGCTTTGCGTCCCCGCCTTCCTGCAAGGGCGTGTCCAGAGCGCCCAGACAGGCATCTCCAGGCAGCAGGGTGGCAGCGGTGCCCCCTAAGGGCCCAGGGCCGAGAGCAGGCTGCTCTCCAGCTCAGCTCGGCCGCGCCTGCGCCCTGGCCCGTCTGCTCGTCCGGAGCCCCTTCCCTGACCCGCTCCACCCAAGGGAATGTCTTTTATTCTGAGCCCTGTTTCAGAGAAAAGTTTATGTCTTCAGGCAACTGGGGAGTCCTTTGTAACCCTCTTGGTACCCAATCAATTCACTGTTTATGAAGATTCCAGCCAACGTTGACAGGACGCGTTTCAGGAGCTGGGCCCCGTGGGCCGGCTTCCCTCTGGGGCGTCATTACAAAGAAGGCGGGGCCGGGGGTCAGCAGGCTGGGTGGCGCTGGCTCATTAGGTACAGGGCAATGTTCCAGAGTGTCACCCTGGGGATGGTGAGGACTGTCCCAATTAGTAATGATGTCAGGTTCCCTCTGGGGTTCGGCTCAGAGGAGACGATTAATTTCAAACAAGCAATTCTGTATCCGGCGGGCGCTGCGCCTCCTGAGAGCTGGGGTGTCGCTGCTGGAAGGGAAGTTGAACATAAACCTGGACCGGCTTTCCTCCTCCCAGCCTTCGAGCCTCACTCCCTGGCAGCCCAACTCCCTGGTCTTTGTGGAATTTTCCCTGAAAAGTCTTGCTGCCTCCCACCCCCACCCGCCCCCCAAGCTCTGACAGGTCTGCAGGCTGCTCCAGGGCGCACCCAGGGCAAGGCACCGCGACACCAGAGTTTGCAAACCGCTCCTGTCGTCAGCATTTCCTTCGCCTGTGGTGACGCACAGTCCCCTGTTTGCAGTGTATTGATTTTCCTGCACTCTTTCACTATGTACATTTCAAAGGGATTAAATTCTTTGGGGAGTTTTTTTGGTGTGTAAACTTAACCAGATTTCTAGTAGGCTTTTTTTATAAGAAAATAGATGACAAAACAAAACTTTGGCAGTCTTTTGCATTTTAATTAATTAATTACTACTGAGGTATGACATATGTTCTGTTAGATTTATGTGTACTGCGTAATGATTTGACCTTTGTGTATGCTGTGAAATGGTCAACACAGTGAGTTTAGTTGTGTTAACATCCACCACCCAACATAGTTACAAATTTTTTTCTTGTGATGAAAACTTAATTTTTTAATTTTTAAAATTTTTGCATTATAGCTGGTTTACAGATTTCTGTCAAATTTTCCAACTGCACCGTGTGGCGACCCGGTTACATGTACATATATGGATTTGTCACATGTGATTAGACATAGTTCCCTATACTATACAGCTGGATCTCCTTGTTTTTCCATCACTGAAGCACTAGTTAACCCCATTCCCTCCCTGCCCCGCCCCCGGCAACCACAAGTCTGTTCCCCAAGTTCGTGCTTTTCTTTTCTGTTGAGAGGTTCATCTGTGCAGTATACTAGACTCCAGTTATAAGAGATTTCATATGACATCTGTCTTTCTCCTTCTGACTTGCTTCACTCAGTATGAGGGTCTCTAATTCCATCCATGTTGCTGCGAATGACATTATTTTATCCTTTTTTATGGCTGAATAGTATTTCATCGTGTATATATACCACATCTTCCTAATCCAGTCATCTGTTGATGGACATTTGGGTTGTTTCCATGTCTTGGCTATTGTGAATAGTGCTGCAATGAACATGCCTGTGTACGTGTCTTTTTCAAGGAAATTTTTGTCTGGATATATGCCCAAGAGTGGGATTGCTGGGTCATATGGTAGTTCTATGAATAGTTTTCTAAGGTACCTCCATCCTGTTTTCCATAGTGGTTGTACCAGCTTACATTCCCACCAACAGTGCAGGAGGGTTCCCTTTTCTCCACACCCCCTCCAGCATTTGTTGTTTGTGGACTTGTTAATGATGGCCATTCTGACTGGTGTGAGGTGGTATCTCATGGTAGTTTTGATTTGCATTTCTCTAATCATCAATGATGTTGAGCATTTTTTCGTGTGCTTGTTGGCCATCTGTGTATCTTCTCTGGAGAAATGTCTATTCAGGTCCTTTGCCCATTTTTCAGTGGAGTTGTTGGCTTTTTTTGCGGTTGAGCTGCATCAGTTGTTTATATATTTTAGAGATTAAGCCCTTGTCAGTTGCGTCATTTGAAACAATTTTCTCCCATTCTGTAAGTTGTCTTTTAGTTTTCTTTTTGGTTTCCTTTGCTGTGCAAAAGCTTGTCAGCTTGATTAGGTCCCATTGGTTTATCTTTGCTCTGATTTCTGTTGCTTTGGGAGACTGACCTGAGAAAACATTTGTAGGGCTGATGTCGGAGAATGTCTTGCCAATGTTTTCTTCCAGGAGTTTAATGGTGTCTTGTCTTATATTTAAGTCGTTAAGCCATTTAGAGTTTATTTTTGTGCATGGTGTGAGAGTGTGCTCCAGTTTCATTGATTTGCATGCAGCTGTCCAAGTTTCCCAGCAGTGCGTACTGAACAGACTGTCTTTTTCCCATTTTATGCTCTTGCCTCCTTTGTCAAAAATTAATTGACCATAGGCATCCTGGTTTATTTCTGGGTTTTCTGTTCTGTTCCATTGGTCCGTATGTCTGTTTTGGTACCAGTACCACACTGTCTTGATTACTGTGGCTCTGTAATATTGCCTGAAGTCTGGGAGAATTATGCCTCCTGCTTGGTTTTTGTTCCTCAGGATTGCTTGGGCAATTCTGGGTCTTTTGTAGTTCCATATAAATTTTGGATTGTTTATTCTAGTTCTGTGAAGAACGTCATGGGTAATTTGATAGGGATTGCATTGAATCTGTACATTGCTTTGGGTAGTATCACCGTTTTTACAATATTAATTTTTCTGGCCCATGAGCATGGAATATCTTTTCATTTCTTTGTATCTTCTTTGATCTCCTTGATTAATGTTTTGTAGTTCTCTGCATATAAGTCTTTCACCTCCTTGGTCAGGTTTTATTCCCAGGTATTTGATTTTTTGGGATGCTATTTTAAAAGGTAAAATATTTTGGTATTCTTTTTCTAATATTTCATCGTTAGTATACAGAAATGCGATTGATTTCTGAAGGTTAACCTTATATCCTGCTACTTTGCTGAATTTGTTGATCAGTTCAAGTAACTTTGGGGTTGAGTCTTTGGGGTTTCTTGTGATGAAAACTTTTAAAATCTACTCTTTGAGAACAACTTCCAAATCTACAGGTCAGTGTTAGCAACTCTAGTCGCTGCACTGTATGTTACAGCTGATGCGTAAACTTACTAAAACATAAAGTACATATGGAAAAGTGCCCAAATCTTGTGTATAATTTGATGTGTTTTCATAAACTGCACACGTCTGAGCAGAACTCAGCATGGCTGGAGCCTCGGATCCAGAGCTTCCTTCCCCGGGGCTGAGGTGGCCGCAATCTTGACCATCTAATTGGTTCATTTTACTGGTTTTTGATCTTTTTAAGTGGAATCACACAGAACGTGCTCTTCTGTGCCTGGTGTTTTTCTTGGCACGTTCGTGAGGCTCTCCCGTGGAGCCGTGTGTGGCCGTGGTCTTCACAGCTGGTGTCCCCACAGCACAGATAGTCCACGGTTCATCCACTCAGGTGCCAAGGGTGGTTTCTGTCTTTGGTGATTATAAAATATGCTGCTCTGACTCCTAGTGTCTTTGGGGAGAACACGCACTCTGTTCCCAGGTCCACTGGGTGTGTATCTGGAAGTGGATTCTGTGTCTCAGGTCTGTGTGTCCCTTTTCCAGCAACTGCCACACTGTCTAGTCCCTTCAGGGGTGTAGGAGTGCCCGCCGCCCTGGACAGCACTTGGTGTTGTCCGTCTTGATTTCAGCCACGGGGGGGCGTCTCACACCCGGGTTTCAATGTGCATTTTCCTGATGACAGCAACGTTGGCCATTACGTCTCACTTGTTTGCTGCTGGAACCTAAGTCAGAGCTCCCTTGGTCTTGGGTTCAGGAGAGCAGAACAGCACTGCTGTGGCGACCTGCTTATTCCCTCTGGCCCCAGTGACAGCGCTCGGTGCCGCTGATGCTCAGCATTACCTGCTCTGAATGTCACCTCCGTGAGCAGAAGCTGAGCCCTGTCCCAGGGCTGGAGACCTGCCAATGTGGATGGGCCCCGGGTCACAGGTGTGCCACCCAGCTCGGCCATGATGGGTGCTGACAGTCTCCCCCAGGCAGTGGAGGAGCCCCTGCTCACCCCCGTTGCTCTGATGTCAGCTCGTGCGCTGACAGCAGGCCGTCTAGTCTCACGGTGACGCCGCTTACCACCATCCTCAAGTCTCAGAGGTTTACTGCGGAAAACAGCACCACAGTGTCTTATGAAATTAAACATATAGTTACCATGTGACCCAGCAATTCCAATTCTAGGTGTTTACTCATGCAAAAAATGGCACTGTATGTCCACACAGGCACATTTATGGGTTTGTCTATAGCAGCGTTTTTCATAATAGTCTCAAACTGAATGTAGCCCCAGGTCCATTAACTGGGAAAACACTTGTGGGATAGTCACATCACGGAAACTTCCCAGCAGTAAAGCCAAACGAGGTATGGACACACACAGCAACACGGCAGACCCGGAAACGTCACCTGAGTGAACGCGGTGATCCCGGGACGGGGAGAGTCAGTGGAGTGGCCGCGGGAAGGCAGATCTCACGTGTTAGGCACATGAGGAAATGGTTCTGTATCTTGACACCAGTGGTGGCCACACTCTTTTGTGCTGTTACCAAGATGCATTAAGTGGTCCACTTTACATGAGTGAATTTCATCATATGTAGATAACACCTTATTTTAAACCTCAGTGGCTTAAACTTAAAAGCCCTTAATTACTCCTGATGAGTCTGCAGCTTGCACGGTTTTTCTGGTGTGGCTGTATCATCGGAGGCATCTGTGGGTGGTCAAGGGGTGGCTGGGCTCTCTCACAGTCTGGAGGTGGCTGCTCTCTGGAATGCCCTTGCTCTCCTTCGGTTCTTTTTTTTTTTTTTTACTCTTTCTCTTAAACTTCTTCCTCCTTCTTTTACTTTTTAATTTATTATTTATTTATTTTTTGCCTTTTGTCATTTTAGGGCCGCACCCATGGCATGTGGAGTTTCCCAAGCTAGAGGTCTAATCGGAGCTGTAGCCACCGGCCGATGCCACAGCCACAGCAACGAGGGATCTGAGCCGCGTCCGTGACCTACACCACAGCTCACAGCAACGCCGGATCCTTAACCCACTGAGCGAGGCCAGGGATTGAACCTGCAACCTCATGGTTCCTAGTCGGATTCGTTAACCACTGAGCCACGACGGGAACTTCTTTCCTTCAGTTCTGAGGTCGTTTATCACCCAGTATTTTTTAGGACTGGATGGTGGCAAGGGGCTGCTGTGAATATTTTATCTTTCATTTTGTTAACATGTCACAGTAACTGATTATTGGGTGTTGAACCATCCTTGCATCTCAGGAATAAATCTCACTTGGTCATGGCATATGATCCTCTTGATGTACGGCTGAATTTGGCTTGCTAAGATTTTGTTGAGAGTTTTTGCATCTATGCTCGTCAGGGATATTGGACTATAGTTTTCTTTTCTTAGAGTGTCTGGCTTTTGTGTGAGAGCGATCCCAAAATTCATATGGAAACAGAAAAGACCCCAAACAGCTAAAGCAATCCTGAGCGAGAAGAACACAGCTGGAGGCATCATATTTCCTGATTTCAAAATATATTACAAAGCTACAGTAATGAAAGCTTACAGTACTGGTAAAAGACCCAAAACAATCAAAATCAAACCAACAAAAAAAGCAAGAAACAAAAGCTGGACATACAGACCAGTGAAATAGAAAGGGAACCCGGAGCTCACGCGCATGTGGTCACTGAACTGGCCTTTGACAAGGGTGCTGGGGACACACCCCAGGAAAGGAGGAATCTCTTCAGCAAATGGCTTCAGGAAAACTGGACATCTACACGCAAAAGAATGAAATCAGACTCCTTTTTTTTTTGGCTGCACCCACAGCATGTGGAAGTTCCAGGGCCAGGGATCAAACCCACACCACAGCAGTGACCTGAGCACAGCAGTGACAGTGCTGGATCCTTAGCCGCTAGGCCACCAGGGAGTTTCAATCAGATCCTGGTCTTACACATAAACTCAAAATGGATTGAAGGTTTATCTTATTTTTTTACTTTATAATGATTTTTTATTTTTTCCATTATAGATTATTTTCACTGTTCTGTCAATTTTCTGCTGCTCAGCAAGGTGACCCAGTCACATGTACATGTATACATTCTTTTTTCTCACGTTATCCTGCTCCATCACAAGTGACCAGACATAGTTCCCAGTGCTATACAGCAGTGGATTGAAGATTTAAGCATGAGACTTGAAATGGTAAAACCCCTAAAAGAAAACTGGGAGAAAGCGTCTTGACACTGGCCTAGGAAGTGATATGATGTGACATGGGCATGACATCACAAGCACAGACAACAAAAAGCAGAAGACAAGTGGGACCGCATCAAACTAAAAAGCTTCTGCTCAGACGAGGAAATAATCACCAAAATGAAAAGGCAACCTGTGGTAGAGGGAAAGATTTTGCAAACCATATATCTAGCAAGAGTTCAATATTCAAAATATATAAGGAACTCACACAAAATAACAAGAGCCCCAGATAACCTGACTGAAAAATGAGCAAAGGACTTGAATAGATGTTTCTCCACTGAGGTCATACAGACGGTGAACAGGTACATGAAAAATGCTCATCACTAATCGTCAAGGAAACGCGAATCGAAACCTGGTGGCTAATGACGCTGAGCACCTTTTCATGGCTCCACCTGATGGCTGGGCAGCCTCTTTGGTGACATGACCCTGTGTGTCCACTTTTTGTTTGCCCATTTTAACGTGTTGACTTTTTAGAGTTTTTAAGACATATACTCTGAATATAAGTCCTGCTTTTAAAATGTTTTTAGTGGAAGTGCAGTTGGCTCACAGTGTGTTAGTCTCAGGTGTATGGCACAGTGGTTCGGTTATACACAGACACATACGTATTCTTTTTCAGATTCTTTTGAATATGTGATTCGCTAGTAACTTCACCCAGTGTGTAAGTTTTTTCACAACACTTTCACAAAGCAAGAATTTTTAATTTTTATAAGATCCATTTTACCATTTTTCTATGGAATTTTGCTGTCACATATAAGAATAATTTGCCTTTTCTTAAGTCCCACAGATTTTATTCTATTTTTTCTACTAGAGGTTTTATAGTTTCACATGTTATGCATAAGTCCATGATCCTTTTGGAGTTCATTTTTAAAATAAGCTATGAAATTTATTTACTTAATTTTTTTTTTTTGTCCTTTTAGGGACACACCTGAGGTGTATGGAAGTTCCCAGGCTAGGGGGCACATTGGAGCTGTAGCTGCCGGCCTACATCACAGCCATAGCAGCACAGGATCTGAGCCACATCTGTGACCTACGCCACAGCTCACAGCAGTGCTGGATCCTTACCCCACTGAGAGAGGCCAGGGCTGGAACCCATGTCCTCACGGATGCTGGTCGGGTTCATTTCCACGGAGACACAACGGGAGCTCCTTATTTACTTAACGTCATCCCTCTATCTGCATATCCAGTTACTTCAGCACCATTTATTGAAAAGTTTATACCTCTTTCATTTAATTGCTGTTTTTTTTTTTAAAGGTAGTTAGGCATATTTGTGTGTATGTTTCTGGTTTCTTCATCCTGTCCCATTTATCTGTGTCTTGATTATTATCACTATATAGTAATTTATAATATTGGCAACAGCGATTTTTCCCACTTCTCCCAACTCCCATATATAAGGATATTTTTAGCATCTTTAATTTTCCATATAAATTTTACAATAGGTTTGTCTATTTCTACCAAACAACCTCACTGAGATTTGGCTAGGAATTGCCTTAAATATACACATCAATTTAGGGAGAATTGACATATTTACTAGGTTGAGTCTTCCAACCCATGAAAACATATGTGTCTTCAAGCTACAGAGAGAGAATTTGTTTCTTTCATCAACATTTGGTAATTCTCACCAGATATACCCTGGGCATGTTTTCTTAGATTTATGCCTAAGGGTTTCATTTTCATTGAAGAAATTTTAAGTTATTTTACATTTTTATTTGGGGTCCCACCTGTTCATTGTTAGTATATAGAAATGCAATTGATTCTTGTTTTTCAATTTTGTGTCCTGTAACATTACTGAATTCACTTTGTTCTAGGAGTTTTCTTTTTGTAGACTTCTTGGATTTTCTACATAGGCAATTTTGTAAGTAGAGGCATTTTAAAATTTCTTCCTTTTGGAGTTCCCATTGTGGCTCAGCAGTAATGACCCCAACTAGTGTCCATGAGGATGCATGTTTTTCCTTGGCCCCACTAAATGGATTAAGGATCTGGTGTTGTCATGAGCTGCAGTCCAGGTCACAGACATGGCTTAGATCTGGCAATGCTGTGGCTGCAGCACAGACCAGCAGTTGCAGCTCTGATTCCATATGCCACAGGTGCAGCCCTAAAAAGAAAAAAAAATTTTTCTTCCTTTCCAATGACTAAGCTTTTATTTCTGTTTATTGTCTTATTGGAATGCCTGGACGGTCCAGTAATATGCTGAGCAGGAGTGATTAGAACGTGTCCCTTCTCTAGAAGGAAAATATTCAGTTTTCACCATTAAGTATGATGTTAATTGCAGGTGTTTTGTAGTTGCCTTTTGTGAGATTGAGTAAATTCACTTCTATTCCTAGTTTTCTAAGAATTTTTTACTTATCATGAGTGGAGTACGAATTTTGTCACATGCTTTTTGGGCATCATTTGATATGATCATATCATTTGTCTTCTCAGCATGTGGTGTGAAGATTTCAGTGACTGATTTTCAAATATCGAACCAGCCTTTCTTGCTCATGGTAATTCCACTCGGTTATAGACTATTATTCTTTTTATTTACTGGATTATGTTTGATAAGATTTTGTTGAAGATTTTGCATCTACTTTATTAGAAATATTGGTCTGTAGTTTGCTGTCTCTGTCTGGGTTTAGTATCAGGGTAGTTGTGGTCTTGTAAGTTGGGAAGTGTTCCATCATTTGTTTTCTTGAAGCAATTGTGTGGAATTGGTGTATTCTTATGTACATTTTTGGTAAAATTGTCTTTGAAAACATCTGGGCCTAGCGATTGCTTTTGCAGCAGTATTTCGACTTTATTTTTCAGAACAGCTTTAGATTTACACACAAATGGAGAAGACAGTACAGTGAGTCATCAGATAGCCCACAGCAGTTTTATCATCCCTAACATCTTACATTAGTGTGTTATATTGCTACAGTTAACGGACCAGTATTGATACAGCATATAAACTGCAGTCCACGGTTTATTTGGATTTCCTTAGTTTTTACCCGATGTCCTGTTTTCTGTGTCCCGGGATGCCATCGAGGACACCACATGACATTTCGTTGGCATGTCCCCCGGCTCCCCCGGATGTGAGTTTTGAGGACCTGTTCTCGTGGCCTTGACAGTTGTGAAGCATGCCGCAGGGGCTCTCTACTGGGATCTGTCTGGCCTTTTGCTCACTGGGTTGTGCTTGTGGGTCAGGGGAGGGAAATGACAGCGCTAAAGTGCTCTTCTCATCACACGGTGTCAAGGGCCCGGACTCTCGGCATGACCTGTCACTGCTGGTGTTGACCCAGCACTGGCTGCTGTCGTGCGTGTCAGGGTTCTCCACTGTCAGGCTCCCCTTTCTCCCCATTCTGTATTTCACTCTTTGGAAGTGGCGGTTATGCTCTCCTTCCTTGGAAGCAGAGTATCTACATCAAGTATTTGGAACTCTGCACGGGAAATTTGCGTCTTCTCCTCATTTTATTTATTTATTATTATTGATAGATTGATTCATTTTTTATTATTCCTGGCACAGGATTATTTACTTTACACTTTGGGTTCTAATCCAGTATTGCTTTATTTATTTTGCTGCTCAAACCATTTCAGCCTTGGCCTTTGGGAGCCAACTGAACGTTTGCCTGTGTGTATTTTTGGCACACTACCATTGATTTTGTTGTTTTTTTGGATCACTTCCTCACTTTTTGGCACTACAAGATGCTCCCAGCTCATCCTGAAGTTTTTTTCTACCCCAGTTTTAGAATTAGCCATTTCTCTAAAGAGCGCTATGAACCTTGGGGTGCAAGTATCTTTTCTAATTAGTGTTTTCATTGTTTCTGGATAGATGCCTGAGAGTGGAATTGCTGGATCACATGGTAGCTTTATTTTTACTTTTTTGAGGAACCTCCATACTGTTTTCCACGGTGGGTTCACCAAATGCCATTCCTACCAGCAGCGTACAAGGGTTCCCTTTCCTCCACATCCTCTCCAACATTTGCTACTTTTGCAGATTTTTGGTAGCCATTCAAACAGAGGTGAATGATGCCTCATTGTTTTGAGTTTCATTTCTCTAATAATTAGCTGAGCATCTTTTCATGCCCCTGTGAACCACCTGTATGTCTTTGGAAAAATTTTCTGTTCAGGTCCTCTGCCCATTTTTTGATTGGGTTGTCTGTTTTTTTGATATTGAATTATATGAGCTGTGTATATATTTTGTTGGTCATATCATTTGCAAATATTTTATCCCATTACATAGATTGTCTTTTCTTTTGTTGACAGTGTCCTTTGCTGTGCAAAAGCCTTTATGTTTAACTAGGCTCCATTATTTCTTTTTGCTTTTATTTCTTAAGCCTTAGGAGGTAGATCTAAAAAATGTATTGCTATGATTTATGTCACAGAGTGCTCTTCCTCTATTCTCTTCTCAGAGTTTTATGGTTTCAGATCTCACATGGAGGTATTTATTTATTTATTGTCTTTTTTAGGGCAGCACCCACGGCATATAGAAGTTCCTGGGTCAAATAGGAGCTGCAGCTGCTGGCCTACACCACAGCTACAGCAATGCGGGATCTGAGCTGTGTCTGTGACCTGCATTTCAGCTCATGGCAACGCTGGGTCCTTAACCCACTGAGTGAGGTCAGGGATCAAACATGCATCCTCATGGATACTAGTTGGGTTTGTTACTGCTGAACTGCAACAGGAACTCCTCACATTTAGGTCTTTAGTATTTTTTTATTTTGTCGTTGTAATTGGTGTGAGGAAATAGTCTAATCTCATTGTTTTACATATAGCTGACCAGTTTCCCCAGCACCACTTGGAGTTAAAGAGAACATCTTTTTTTTCCATTGTATATTCTTGCCTCCTTTGTAACAGATTAATTGACCGTAGGTTTGCAGTTTTATTTTGGGGCTTTCTATTCTGTTCTATTGATCCACATGTCTATTTTTATGTTAGTACCCTGCTGTTCTGATTTCTTTAACTTTGCAGTATAATCTGAACCCTGGCCGGGTGATACTTCCAGCTTTGTTCTTTTTTCTCAAGATTGCTTTGGCAGTTTAGGGTCTTTTGTGGTTCTGTATGAATTTTAGGATAATTTGTTCCAGTTCTGTGAAAAATGTCTTGGCTATTTTGATTGGAATTGCATTAATTATGTAGGATTGCTTTGGGCAGTAAGGCAATTTTAGCAATGTTAACTATTCTAATCCAAGAGCCTGGAATTTATTTCATTTCTTTGCATTATCATCAGTTTTTTTCAACAATGTTTTATAGTTTTCAGAGTACAGGTCTTTTACCTCCTTAGCTAAATTTATTCCTAGGTATTTTATCCTTTTTAATGAACTTTTTTTTTGTTTGCAACCCTGGCATAAGGAAGTTCCCAGGCTAGGGATCAAATCCAAGCCTCAGCTGTGCCCTCTGCCCCAGTTGTGGCAACACTAGCTCCTTGACCTGTTGTGCCACTGCAGGGACGCATTTAAGGAGATTTTAAATGGGATTTAAAAACTCTCTTTCTGCTATTTTTTAATTTGTATAGAAATGCAACAGATTTCTGTATGTTAATCTTGTTTCTTGCAACTTGGCTGAATTCACTTATTAGTTCTAATAGTTTTGGGGTGGAGACTTCAGGGTTTTCTGTATAAAGTATCATGTCATCTGCAAATAGTGGCAGTTTTATCTCTTCCCTTCCAATGAGAATGGTTTTATTTCTTTTTCTTGTCTTATTGCTATGGTTAAGACTCTAATGCTATGTCAAGTAGAAGCAGCAAGAGTGGGCATATTTGTGTTGTTTGTGAATTTAGAGGAAAGTCTTTCAGCTTTTAATCACTGAGTATAATGTTGGCTGTTTGTTTGTCATAAATGGTCTTTGTTATGTTGAGATATGTTCCCACTTTGATGAGAATTTTTATCATGAATGGCTGTTAAATTTTATCAGATGCTGTTTCTGTGTCTATTGAGATGATTGTGTGATTTTTGTCCTTCTTTTTGTTAAGGTGGTATATATCACTGTTTGATTTGAGGGTGTTGAACCATCCTTGTGTACCTGGAATAAATCCAACCTGATCATGGTATATAAGCGTTTTTATATATTGTTGGATTCAGTTGGCTAATGTTTTGTTGAGGATTTTTGCATCTATGTTCATCAAAGATATTGACCTGTAGTTTTATATTTTGTAGTATCTTTGTTTAGTTTTGGTATGAAGGTAATGGTGGCCTTGTGGAATCAATTTGGGAATGTCCCAGTCTCTTCAATTTTTGGAATAGTTTGAGAAAGGTAGGTATTAGTTCTTATCTATATGCTTGGTAGAATTCCCGTGAGGCAGTCCGGTCCTGGACATTCCATTTTCTCGGATTTTTATTTTGTTTTGTTTTTAATAACAAATTCAATTTCATTACTAGTGATCAGTTGATTCAAATTGTTTCTTTATTTGGTCTTGGCAGATTATATGTCTCTAGAAATTTGTTCATTTCTTCTAGGTTGTCCAGTTTGTTGACATACAACTGTTTGCAGTATCCTCTTAAGAGTTTTTGTATCTCATAAAAAACTGGTTGTTATTTCTTGTCTTTCATTTCTTATTTGTTTATTTGGACCCTCCTCTCAGTGAGTCTGACCATACTTTTATCAATTTTGTTAATCTTTTTAAAAAAGTAGTTCTTGGTTTCACTGATCTTTTCTATTTTTTGATGTCTATTTTATTTATTTCCTCCATGATTTTTATTATTTCCTTCCTTCTGCTGACTTTGGGGTTTTTTTCTTGTTTTTCTAACTCTTTTAGGTTATGTTGCTTATTTGGAGTTTTCTCTGTTTCTTGAGGAAGGCTCATATTAATATAAACATCCCTCTTGAAACTGATTTTGCTGCATCCTATAGATTTTGGAGTGATATGTTTCCATTTTGTGTGTCTCTAGGAATTTTTGATTTCCTCTTTGATTTCTTTTTGACTTTTTGTTTTTTCAGTAGCATGTTGTTTAGTCTACACTTGTTTGTTCTTTTCCCATTTTCTTTCTGTAGCTGATTTCTAGGTTCGTACAGTTGTGGTCAGAAAAAGTACTTGATCACATTAGTATCTTTCTTGCAGCCCTGGTGTACAGGAGGATTTCTGCTAGTTTCCAGTGAGAATTCTTCCACATGCAAATGTATTTTTGATGTATTCCTTGGGGAGGTGAGCTCCACATCCTCTTACTCCACAATCTTAGTTGATCCTCCTACGTTTTGCATAATTTTCTTTTTGGTGGTTCTAACTATTATACACAGAAGTAACTTATCACAGCTTACAGATGTTGACATTTTACCACTTCAAGTGAAATACAGAAACCTTACTTACAATTTAGATTCCTTTACCTTCTAAGTTAAAAAATTTGATTTACTAAGTATTTTCTCTATATACATTGAGTGCCACTTCAGGTGTTATGACTTTTGCTTCAGTCATAAAATATAATTAAAGAAATCACAAAGTGAAGGATAGTTTATGTTCACTTCTATTTTTACTCATTTCATTGTTCTTCTGTCTTTTCAGAACACCCCATCTTACTATTATCATCTTCTTTCTCTTTGAAGGGTTTTCTTTAGCTATTACTTAAGGGTAGATCTGCCCAAAACAAATTACCTTAGTTTTTCTTCATTTGAGATTGTCCTTAATTTATCCTTGATTTCTGTAGGATAGTTTCACAGGTATAGGATTCAGGCTTGACTCATTTTTTCTTTCAGCACTTAAAGACTTTTCTTCTACTTCCTACTAACCTCTGTTCAGATGAGAAATTTGCTCTTGTTCAAATCAGTGTTTTTTTTTTGTAGATAAATGCATATTTCTCTCTGGCTGCTTTTGGGATTTGTCCTTAGTTTTCAAAAGTTTATCTGTGATGTGTTTTGGTGTGAATTTCTTTGAGTTTATCCCGTTTGGGTTTACTTAGCTTCTTGGATCTGTAAATTTATGTCTTCCATTAAGTTTGGGAAGTTCTCAGTCATTATTTCCTCAAATTCTTTTTTAGTCTCACACTGTTTCATTGCTCCTTCCCAGATCAATAATGATAGAAATATTAAATCTTTAGGTTATTGTCCTGGAGCTCTCTGAGGCTCTATCAATCTTTTTTATTTTTCTCTGTTGTTTACACTGAATACATTCTATTTATTAATCTTCAGTTTCACTGATGCTATCATTTATCTCATCCATTTTACTGTAGTCCACTAAATGAGTTTCTAAAATGAATTTCACTTATTGTATTTTCAGTTCTGTACTTTACATAGGGTTCTTTAAAAATGTAACTGCCTTATTGAGATACAATTCATGTGCCAAAAATGCATCCTTTAAAATTGTGTGTGTGTGTGTGTGTGTGTATGTGTGTGTGTTGTGTGTGTGTGTGTGTGTGTTTGTTTTGTGTGTCTGTGTATTCAGTGGTTTTTAGTGTATTCAACAATCACTAGCTAATTTCAGGATGTTTTCATGAGCCACCAAAGGAAATTTTGTCCCCACTAGCAATCATTTTCCATTTCCTCCTCCTTCCAGCCCTTAGCAACCATGAATCCACTTTCTATTCTATGGATTTGCCTATTCTGGACACTCCATGTAAATGGAATTGCATGTGTGGTCTTTTGTGGTTGACTTCTTTCACTAAGCATAATGTTTTCCAGGTTCATCTCACTGAAGTATCTGTTTACTTCATGCTTTTTAATGGCTGAATAATATTTTATGGTATGGATGTACCAAATTTTGTTTATCCATTCACCAGCTGATGTGCGTTTAATTTGTTTCTGCTTTTTTTCTGTTATGAATAATGCTACTAGGAACTTTTTTGTACAGGTTTTAATGTGGACATAACATTTTAAAAACTGAGAGTTCCCATCATGGCTCAGTGGAAACGAACCTGATTAGTATCCATAAGGATGCGGGTTTGATCCCTGGCCTTGCTCCGTGGGTTAAGGATCCAGCATTGCTGTGAGCTGTGGTATAGGTCACAGACATGGCTTGGATCTGGCATTGCTGTGGCTGTGGTGTAGTGTGGGCCAGAAGCTACAGCTCTGATTTGACCTTAGTTTGGGAACCTCCATATGTTGTGGGTGAAGCCTAGGAAAAAAAAGACAGAACCTCATTTTAAAAATCAAAGTGTTGATTTACAATGTTATATTAGTTTCAGTTATACAGCATAGTGGTTTGGTATTTTTGCAGATTATTACCCATTAAAATTTATTACAAGATAATGGCTATAATTCCCTGTGCTGTACACTGTGTCCTTGCTGCTCATCTTGGACATAACTCTTCATTTCTCTTTGATATGCAGAATTTCTGGGTCACAGAGCACCTCTATGTTTAACCTTTGGAAGAACTGCCAGACTGTTTTCCAAACTGGTTGCATTATTTTTCAATTCTACCAGCAAAGTAGGAGTGTTTCAATTTCTCCACATCCTCACCATTGGTTCACTTCTATAACTTCTGTTTCTTTCCTGAGAATATATTTTGTCTTTTTTTTTTTTTTGCCTTTATCTAGAGCCACACCCATGGCATATGGAGGTTCCCAGGCTAGGGGTCTAACAGGAGCTGTAGCCTCTGGCCTTCGCCACAGCCACAGCAACGCGGGATCCGAGCCACGTCTGCAACCTACACCACAGCTCACGGCAACACCGGATCCTTAACCCACTGAGCAAGGCCAGGGATTGAAGCTGAAACCTCATGGTTCTTAGTCGGATTCGTTAACCACTGAGCCACAAAGGGAACTCCTGAGAATTTTTTTCATTTGTTTAAAGAGAATCTGCAATTTATTGTGGAAGTGTTTTTATGATGGCTGTTTTAAAATCCTTGTCAGATAATTCCTGGTATTGACAACCGTTGATTGTCTTTATCATCAAAGCGTAGTTTCCCCAGTTCTTCGCATGGTGAGTGAGTGATTTTCAGCTGTAGCCTGGGCATCCTGGTTGTGATGTTAAGAGACACTTGATTCTTTTTAAATCTTCCATTTCAGCAGATGATCACTTGTTTAGGTTCAGGGTGCAGGCTCTGGTTTTCTTTTGTGACTTTAGTTCCAACCATAGTGTAAATCTCAGAGCCCTAGCAAAGCTGCCCTGGCCTGTCTCACTCTCTATAATGTGGGGTCCCCACTTCACCCCTGCTGGTCCCCATCACTGTGTCACCATCCATGTTGGGGAGCTGAAGTCGCTGACCTGAGCGGAGGGCAGGGCTTGGCTGCTTGCTGTGGCTGTGGGCAGATCGGACCACCTGCCTTACTGCGGGATCTGCGTGAACTTAACCCATCAGCAGTTACCGGGGTGGGAGGAAACCCACAGCCTGGGCCCCTTGCTTGTGTCTGTCAATGCTCAGGGCCACCAAGGCCATTGGCTGCTCTGCTCACAGAGGCAAAACCACTGATACGCTCCAGAAACGCCCCTGCAATCCCATTGGTCGCAGGAGGCCATTGGTGACTCCGCTTCCGTGTACTTGACTCTGGACCACGATCTCCGCCTTTGCCCCAGCTGAGTGGCTGGAGCTGGCTGAGCCTGGTGTGCGGGGCCATGAGGGCAGCTCTCTGGACCTTGGGACTTGGCGTCCTTCTCCTCGCTGTCAGGGCACTCCCTAGTGGTAAGTTTCTCCCTTTTTTCTCCATGGAAGCTCTGGAGCAGTGGCTCCAGAGATGCTGGGGCGTGAGGCTCCCCTGTTGTGCCCAGCTGTTTGCCTGAGTCTTGCTCAGCAAAAAGGGGATGGCATGTCCTAGGGAAGGAGGGCACATGGGCTCCAAAGAAACCCTGGAGATGCTTGTCCTCACACTCAGTGAACAGGTTCGATTCCAGGGGGAGCCCAGAAGCCTCAGCCCCACTGCTTGGAGTCCGGGGTGCAGGGCTGGATTGAGGGACACAGCTAGCATCTGGTCCCCATGACCCAGATTGACTGGGGTGCTGACGGACCCTGAAAGGGCACTGCCCCACCCCTTCCCCAGGGTGAGCATGGAGCTTGGTGCTGGGCCACGGAAAAGAGCCATAGTCCCTGAGATGCCACCCAGGGTTGGGGTAGGCGGCTGCTGGGTCCAGAGGCCGAGAGGCTTTGTCACGGGCCGGAAGCCTTAGAGAGGGGGTCCTGCCAGGGGGACAGCATGGAGAGGCTGGGGGTGAGTGAATCTTGGGGTTCTGTGTGTGGTGGTGTGGGAGCTACTATGAGTGTGGAGTGTGTGAATGCTGAGTGTGCGCAGGTATGTGTGTGAGAGGAAGTGTGAGCAACTGTGCGTGTACACATGTGAGGGTGTGTCAGGGCTGGGGAGCAGGTGCGGGCTGGCAAGAGTAGGCCTGGAGGCTGATGGGAGAGAGTGTCACTGGGCAGGCTGATCCAGGGTCCAGCAAGGAGGTGACAGAAGTGCTGTGTGGGGTGAGGGTGGGAATCTGGGCGGTGGTGCTGGGCGGTGTGAAGGGCAGAGGGACGGGCTCTGAAGAGGACGGAAAGGTGGGCTGGATGGGGGGCCTGCTTTGAGTTGAGATGGCAGACGCTGTGCTTGTTTATGTCCAGAGGAGAGGGCTGGGGGTCGAGGGGACTCTGAGTAGGGGGCAGTGATGGATGAAGGCCCTGGGCAGGGGGCGAGAGGCATGTGCCTTCCTCGGTACTGGGGAGGGGTCTACTCTTTCCTCCCCACGAGGCCAGGACAGGCCCCGAGGGTGGTCTGGGGTGGCTCCTGGCTAGGACGACTGAGCTCACCACATACACGTCCCCGTGGAGGCCGTTCTATTTCCCCTGCACAAGCCCGGGAGGGAGCGGTGAGGATGGAGGGTGCGGAGGCTGTGATGTGGTGGACACCCGGGGCCGTGTGGGAAAGTCCAGGGTGCAGAGGCCTAGAAGATGCGGTTGGGGGAGGCGTCCTTGGTCCTGGTGGGATGGGCAGGTTGGGGGCCGCTGATACAGCTGTGGACCCAGAGGAGGCCCCAAGGCGAGGGAGCTGGGCAGGTGGTGGGTTCCAGCCGGGGAGGTGTACGTGAGGGAGAGGAGGGGGCCTCAGGGGAAGGGGGGGCACAGGGCCCCCAGTGGATGTTGGGAAATGGGCTTTGTTTGGCGGTCAGGATGGGGTGGCGGGAGGGCCCCCAGCTCCAGGCAGGGGAGGACCAGGGGACCCTGGCCTGGGGGTGGGTTCGCCCACGATGCGGGGGCTCCAGCGGCTGAGGAGGGTGGGGGAGGACACACCGGGCTGTGGGGATGGGGACGTGGTGCTGCACAGGGCCCACGGGGACTCCTGCCCCCCCCCCACATTTCTAGACTGTTCTGCTAGGGGTGGGGGCACGTGGCTCTGGACACGGCCTTGGAGCGGCCCAGGAAGACACAGGCACCCTCACCGGGCGCTCCCTGTGTTGCCGCCCCTGCCCGCCTGTCTGTCTGCAGGTGGACCCAGCGGCCTGCGGCTGGCCTACAGGCACAGTCCGTGCGACGGGGTGGTGCTGGTCCGGCGTGAACGGGAGTGGGGACACGTGTGCAACCAGGAGTGGACGCTGAAGGAAGCATCCGTGGTCTGCAGGCAGCTGGGCTGTGGCCGGGCCGTGGGCGCCCCCAAGTACGTCCCCCTGCCCGGGGAGGTGGTGCGACCCTGGCTCCACAACGTGTCCTGCAGCGGCAATGAGTCCTCCCTCTGGGGCTGCAGCCTGGGGGCGTGGACGCGGAGCCGGTGCCCCCACGAGTGGGTGGTGGTCGCTCTGTGTTCCAGTAAGTCGTGGGGCCGGGGGTGTGGGGAGGGGGAGGGGGAGGGAGGGTCCGGTGACTTTCTGCCGAGGCCCCCCCGAAACATCGTAGGCAGGGCCACTTATCTCTCCTCATTTCTCCTGTTTATTTACGAGCGGTTATTTCCAAGGCCCTGTCCTGGGTACTGGGAATGCAGCTGTGAACGAACAGTACAAAACCCTGCTGCCGGGGGTCTGCACTGTCCAGGGAGAGACCGAGGGTGAACAAACCAGCAGGCAGCAGGGTGCTGCCGGGGCGGATAGGCAGGCAGAGGGTTGGGGCCCCTTCGTCCCCCAGGGTGGCCCGGACAGCTCACCTCCTTCGCCAAGGCAGATGCTTTTCCTGGAGGCCTGGAGGGCCCTCAGCTGCGTCCGGGCCCTTCATAAGCCCGAGAGTCTGTGAGGCCCCCTGGTGACGTCCTCCCTCTGAGCTGACCCACGGCGTGGTTTGTGGGGCCCAGAGCGAAAGGAGAACGCAGGCGCCCGTTCCAGAGAGCATGGAACCCGGCGGGGCCTCTGAGCCGTCCCTCTGGGCAGGGCCAGTGCCGGTCCCTCGAGGAGCCGGCTGTCCCAGCAGGCGCCCCACCATGGTGGGGATCTCTGGCTGCAAGAGGCTGTGTGGCAGCAGAGCTCGCACTGTGTGCACCGCCGGGGGTGCTTTGCAGACGGCACTTTCCGGGAGGTCCGGCTGGTGAAGGGCCGAAGCCCCTGTGCGGGGCTCCCTGAGATCAGGAACGTGAACGGGGTGGATCGCCTCTGCGGCCTGCACCGGGAGGAGGCCACAGTGTTCTGCCGGGAGCTGGGGTGTGGCCCCGCACTTCAGGCCCCCCGTCAAGATGAGGGCGTCGCCAGGAAGTACATGACCTGCATGGGCTCCGAGCAGACCATTCGCAACTGCAGACTGAACAACAACCTTCGCAGAGGCTGCGACTTCCAGCAAGACGCCCAGGTGGTCTGCTCAGGTGAGGCTGTCCCGCCATGGTCCGGGGGACCCCCAGGGGACATCAGGGAGCTGGAGAGTGGATGTAACGGGGGCAGCCCCACCCGGGGTCTGCCAGGGGCCCGGTCCTGCGTGACGCCTTGGGAGGAGCTGCTTCTCCCCTGGACGCTGGCACAGCTCCCTGTGGCCGAGGAGCGCGGAGCGGGCTGGGGGCGGGGAGGGAGGGGGGCCACTCCCCCAGGAGCCCTGGCGCTTTCTGGCTCACACTCCTTTTCAGCTAAGACCTAGAGGTGAAAGCACAGGGTGGGGTGGGCGCGGGGCTCACAGCAGGTGCCCCAGGAGCAGCTCCAGGTGGGCTGGACCCGGCGGCGCAGAGCTGCGTTCCTGCCTCCAGCACAGGTGTCCACTCAGAGCCCCCAGGCCTGGGGGGTCTGCAGCATCTCTGCAGTTCTCTCTGCCCTTGTTGCGTCTCTAACATGAGTCAGGTTTGGGTGGTGAGTGTCTCCCTCCCAGCCCCGTCTCTAGTCTATGGGAGAGAAGTGGGCCCCTCAGATCCTGGCTGTGTTCTGGCATTTAGAGCAGGTAGTCTGTGCACTCTCCTTGGTGCCCTCCAGGGGGCAGTGCTCTGTGGCCGGAAGTCCTGGCCTCTGAGACTTGGAGGTCCTTGATGCCACCCACTGGGCAGGCAGAAGTTGCGAGACACAGGTGAGCACCTGCAGCAGGTGACCCCGCTTTCTGACCGGGGACTCCTGCTCTACTCGGTGCAGACCGGATGGGCTTCTGGCCGTCAGTTGCTGCCCAGCGCTCGGCAGACGCACTGCTGGACGCAGATGATCTGCTCTGGCTGGAGCCTCCCAGGGTCCATGGGTGGTGGCTCCAGGCTGAGCTGTTACCTGACAACACCTGACCCTGCTGAGAATTGTCTCCTCTTCCAGGACACACGGAGGCCCGGCTGGCGGGTGGTGAGCACCCCTGTGCTGGGCGCCTGGAGGTGAGACGCGGCCTGACCTGGGGCACCGTCTGTGACGCCGACCTAGACCTGGCCACGGCCCACGTGGTGTGCCGGGAACTGCAGTGTGGCGTGGCTGTGTCCATGCCCCAGGATGCCCACTTCAGCCGGGGCTCCGGGCCAGTGTGGACGGAGGCCTTCCGTTGTGCCGGCAACGAATCCCTACTGTTCCACTGCCCTCGGGGGCCTGGGCACCAGTGTGGGCACAGCCAGGACGCTGGGCTCAGGTGCTCAGGTGAGGCCGGGAGGGTGGGTTCTGAGGCTTGGCCCTGCCTTCTTCCTGCCAGCCTCCCTCTGAGATGCCCGCCCGGAGCTCTAGCCCAGCTCGGAAGGTGCCTCAGCCAGGAGGGTGTGGCGTTCTTGACACCTGTTGCTTCTTTGGGAGAAGGGGGAGGCAGGGCTTCTGCTTGTAGAGGGGTGGGACTCCCAGGGCGGCACCAGGAGCCCGGGCTCCTCCTCAGGGATGTGTGAGCTGGGTGGAGAGGCGGTGGGCAGGGAGCTGGTGGGAACCAGGGCTGTGGTGCCCCAACCGTGGGTGGAAAGGAAGAAGCTGCTGCAGAGCTGGGGCTGCGGGTGGACGGAGGCTGACACCCCCTCTCCCCCCAGAGTTCAGGCTGGTCAACGGCAGCAGCACCTGCGAGGGGCGCGTGGAGCTCCAGGTCCAGGGGGCCTGGGCGCCCCTCTGTGCCGCCCACTGGGGCTTAGCAGATGCCTCGGTCCTCTGCCAGCAGCTCCACTGTGGCAACGCTGTGGCCACACCCCCAGGAGGCTATTTTGGGGACGGTGACTCAAGTATCTGGCCTGACGCGTTTCACTGCGTGGGGACCGAGCCCTATTTATGGACTTGCCCTGTGAGCACCTTGGGGGCCCCGGCCTGTGCCCCCGGCAACGCGGCCACCGCGGTCTGCTCGGGTAGGTCAGCCAGAGCGCTGGGTCAGAAGGGAGGTCGAGCGTGGCCGGGCTCTGCTGGGAGGTGGGGGTCAGTCCCCTTCCCCGTGCAGGCCCAGGCCCCTCCCGTGGGCACCCCGCAGCGTCCCGCCTGACTCCCCAGGTCTCCCCCACGCGCTGCGGCTGAGGGATGGACAGAGCCGCTGTGATGGCCGCGTGGAGGTGTCCCTGGACGGGACGTGGGGCCGCGTGCTGGACGACGCGTGGGACCTGCGCGGCGCGGGCGTCGTGTGCCGGCAACTGGGCTGCGGAGAGGCCGAGCGAGCCTACGAGGCGCCGGCGCCTGGGCGATGGGCCCTCCCGCTGGGGCTGAGCCGCGCGCGCTGTCTGGGAACCGAGACCCGCCTGACCCAGTGCAACGTGTCCTTGTCCCCGCTGGTGCCCGCGGGGGAGTCTCGGGACGCGGGGGTGGTGTGCTCCGGTGAGTGAAGGCCGCCTGCCCCCGCCTGCCGCCGGCCTTTAGCCCCGTCCTGGTGGGGGCTGGGGGGCAGCCCTGACTCGATCTCTCCGCAGGGAGCCTCCGCGTGAGGCTGGCCTCTGGGCCGGGCCGCTGTGCCGGGCGCGTGGAGGTGCTGCACCGGGGCGTGTGGGGCACCGTGTGCGACGACGGCTGGGACCTGCGGGACGCCCACGTGGTCTGCCGGCAGCTGGGCTGTGGCCACGCGCTCGGTGCCCCGGGGGCCGCGCACTTTGGGGCGGGCGCCGGGCGCATCTGGATGGATGAACTGGGCTGCGAGGGCCATGAGTCGGCGCTGTGGCGGTGCCCGTCTCGGGGCTGGGGTCTGCATGACTGCCGGCACAAGGAGGACGCCGGCGTCTTCTGCTCAGGTGGGCGCTGTGAACTGAGTCCCCTCCTGGGCTGCTGGTTTCAAATGGCTGTGCTGTGCTTGTCCTTGAAATGCTAGCCACGTGCCCTCCTCGGGCGGCCTGCTTTGGGGACCCCACACCTCCCGGCTTCAGGGCCGCTAGCTGGGATTAAACACCTCCTTCTTTGCTCAGGGGGTGGTGGTGGGGGGCACGTGGGAAGAGCCCTGAGTCGCTCCTGGGTCTCTGAGCAGCAGGCTTGGCATCTTTCTCCCCTGCTCGCAAGCTCCCCTCACATTTGTACTTAGCTTTCCCTAACTGGATTTCTAATTCTGATCTGTGGTTTACTGTGTTGGACCACTTTTCTCAGAGTATTTTTGAGGCGGTGTATGAAGGTGGCTGGTGTTTTAAGCTCACGCCAATCTGAGGCTCTTTCTGTGGATCTTGTCTGGGTATGATTACTCTTAATGAAAGATTTTTGTCATCTCCTGGGGGCATCTGGTTGGTCCTGCCTCCTGCAGCCTCCTCCAGGCAGCCCTCCAGGGTAGGCAGTGCAGTGCAGTGGGGCCTCTTCTCAGTTATTTTGGTTCCTATCTTTTTTTTTTTTTTTTTTTTTTTTTGCCTTTTAAGGCTGCACCCACGGCATATGGAGGTTCCCAGGCTAGGGGTCCAATCAGAGCTGTAGCTGCCAGCCACAGCACAGCCACAGCAACATGAGATCTGAGCCATAGCTGCAATCTACAACACAGCTCACGACAACACTGGATCCTTAACCCGCTGAGGGAGGCCAGGGATCGAACCCGCAACCTCATGGTTCCTAGTCAGATTCATTTCTGCTGCTCCACGACGGGAACTCCTTGGTTCCTATTTTTGCTTTAGGAAAGTTTGCTTCCACTCTGTTTCAGTTATGGGGTTTCTTTTTTAAATCGCAGGCTCATCCGTCTCTGAAACTGACGGGGCCGTGGGATCCTGGGAGGAGGGTGCCAGGACTCGCTGGGTCAGATGCCCTTGGGTGGCATCCGTCTTGGTGCTAAGAGCTCCTCCTTCAGAGATTTCCTTGGCCTGAGGGTGCTGGTCTTGCAGGGTCAGTGGCTCTGAGGCTTCGCGGTGGCAGTGGCCGCTGTACTGGGTGGCTGGACGTGTTCTACAATGGGACCTGGGGCGCCGTGTGCAGTAATGGCCTGAAGGACACTTCCTTGTCCATCATCTGCAAGCAGCTGGGCTGTGGAGGGCAGGGCTGGCTGGAGAACAAGCCTGTCCACACTAGCTTGGGCACCTCCTGGGTGGATAACATCCAGTGCCGCAGGCTTCGAAACACGACGCTGTGGCAATGCCCCTCAGCCCCATGGCACCCGCGCTCCTGCGCCCGCGGAGAGGTGGTCTGGATCACCTGCTCAGGTGAGCCCCGGAGGTCCCTGGGGGGCCTGGAGGCAGCTTAAACACCCTGACCAGTCATTTGCAGGGGCTGCCACCGACCCATGGCTTGGGGCTGTGGGATCACTTGGGCTCCACACTCTTCATTCTGAAGCTTTTCGGGGCATTTACGCCGGGTGGGTCGCTGTTAGATCCAGCAGGATCGTCAGAGAACACAGCGCAGGACTCCAGGCAGACCTTCGGCTGCTCATCCACCGACAGTTGCCCAGGTAACCCTCTCCCCACCCGCTGTCCGCGCCGATCGGGCCCTGCCGCTGATGAGCATCGCCTCCTTTGCAGAAGAGGGCGCGCTGCGCGTGCGCGGTGGCGAGGACCGCTGCTCAGGCCGCGTGGAGCTCTGGCACGCCGGCTCCTGGGGCACCGTGTGCGACGACTCCTGGGACCTGGCAGACGCAGAGGTTGTGTGCCACCAGCTGGGCTGTGGCCGGGCCGTGGGCGCCCTGGCAGGGGCCGCCTTCGGGCCGGGCTCTGGGCCCGTGTGGCTGGATGAGGTGGGGTGCCGGGGCAGCGAGGCGTCCCTGTGGGGCTGCCCTGCGGAGCCGTGGGGGCTCGGAGACTGCGGGCACAAGGAGGACGCCGGAGTGCGCTGCTCAGGTGAGTGGGCTCCCTCTGTCCCCGCTGTGAGGGTGGCTGGGTAGGTGGAAGCTTGCTGGGCGCTGGGGAAGGGGTGCCAGGAGGACCCTTTGAAGCACCCGTCCGTCCCGGATGCTCCAGATCCCAGCCTGGAGGCTGCCCTGTGCCCGTCCTTCCGGCCACTGGGGCACAGGCTGCCTCCATGACCTCTAGGTCAAGCTGGGTCCGGGTGAAGGTCTGGGCTGCCTTCGGCCCGGTCTGGCCCACGGACTCCACCCATTTCTCCGGCAGGTGACGGGGGGACCACGGTCCTGCCTCTGGCCTCAGGTAGGCATGTGATGCACCAGGTCTCAGCTCACAGCTGCCTGCCCGCCCCACCCAGAGGGGCCCCAGACTCTTGTGTGGATGCCACGCCCCCGGCAGCCCTCACCCAGGCGGTGGGCGGAGGTCAGGAAGACCAGGACTGGGGTGTGGGAGCTGTCTTTCCCTGAGGGTCCCCCGTGCCAGGCTGGCTGGCGAGCCCAGGGAGGGACAGCAAGCCCAAGCCCCACCGGCCACTTCTCTGCGCCTGTCCCTTGCTGACCGGGGGCCTGGCTCGGGTCCACTGTGGCCTCTTAGATACAGACTCTGAGCCCAAAGCAGACAGGACCCTAAGAGCTGGCCTCCTGCCCCTCTGCCCGGGACACTGTCCTGACTGCAGCCCCTGTGACCCCAGGGCAGCATGAGGCCCATCTCCCCTCATGCCCAGGTGGTTCGGGTCCAAGGTCACAAGACACAGGCAGCGCAGGCATGTTGGCAGGACCCCACCTCTCGCTGTCCTTGCAGGTCCTCCTCCGGCCCTTCCGCCTGCCCGCCGGGCCGGGACTCTGCCTACGACTCTCTGCCTGGTGCTCGGCACCCTCCTGGCTGTCCTCTCACTGGTCCTGGGGGCGCAGTGGTTCCGGGGCAGAGGAGCCTGCAGGGGTAGGTGGGCGAGGTGAACACCAGGCCCGGGCTTGGGGCGGCGGGGGGGTGGGGGGGGCGCACTCTGAGACCCCAGACCGTCACAGGTCCTCTGTCCTGGGCGTCGCCCTGTGTGCTGGGTCCCGCTCAGAATCCAACCCCCCTCCCTTGGTGACTTCCTGAAAGTGGACCCATGTGTTGGTAACAGGGCGCCCGGGCCCTTCTCTGCTTCTGAGAGGGGCTGGGTGAGACGAGCCGCAGTCCTGGGGCTGCCTGGGCGGGAGAACAAGGCTCCGAGGGTGTCCTGACCTCTCTGTCAAATGCGTATCTGGGGAGCTCTCCCACCCAGGACCTGGCGTGCCTGTGGGAGCCTGTGGCCCCTGGTTGGGGGACAGGGCTCTCGGTGGGGCCAGAGGGTCGTGCTGTGCGTGAGACACCCTGCGGATGGGCTTCAACTGTGTGGGGCGTCTCTGCTGAAAGGTTCTGGTGTGGCCTTGGCAGGTTCTGGAACGTTGGGGAGTCTGTCCTCGGAAGGCGTCTATGAGGACATCGGCGCTTTCCCCCTGGGGGAGAAGGACGAGGGGCGCGGAGTGGCCGGGGCCCCGGTGCTGGAGGAGGAGTATGACGATGTGAGCGAGCCCGGGCTCGGCCCCGAGGAGGGGGACGCGGAGGACGGGGCCCCCTGAGCCCCGCAGGCGTGCACCTCTGCGCCTGGCATCCACGGCGCCCTTCCTGCTGGGCCGCTCCCGCCCCCAGGCCTCCCTCTGGCCGCCCCTGCATCTAAAGACCCTGGAGGTGCCCCTGTGTGTCTGTGACCCTCCGTCACAGGCTTGGTGTTCAGAGCTCAGGGAGGTCCCAGATTTTCACGTGGGTTTCCTTCTGTGGTTGTGCCTTGTCCGTCCAGTGCCATGTCCAGTGGCTGCAGGGGCCTGAGCAGACAGGGGGGCAGAGACGAGTGGGCAGCGGCACACTGTCACTCCATCCAGTCCTCGACCAAGCTTCTGGCCTCACGATGCAGCAAGAAGCCGGGGCCCAGAATTCCTGGGGACTCTGAGGAATTGCTGAGGGTCCCCGATGCATGTCTCTCTCCTTAAACACAGGTGGGGCTCCTCGCAGCCCGGGCTGGGGAGGGGGACCACGGCAGCCTGTGCCCCAGGACGTGCTGACCACGAGCCAACCAAGGGGACCTCAGTGAGACCAGAGGGTGGGGGAGAGCCCAGCGTGCTGGCGACTTTCATTTTCCTCATTTCTTAAAGAGATTTAGTAAATCACTCATCATAATTCATCTCAGAAACATTCTTCAGATGCCCACCACGCCCAGGTTCTGTTTTCGGCCCCCTCTCTGCCTCACCCTGGTCTGAGGTGGGCTCTGAGTGTTTTCAGCTGTCCTCACCCCGCCGCCTCTTGGCCGCACACTCCTCCTGGGGTACGTGGGGTGGGGAGTCCCTGATGAAACAGCTCCTGGCTGCCTCTCCTTTCGTCTGCAGAAAGTGCTGGACCAGCTCAGGTGTTGTGCCATGGGGATCCTGGAGTCGGCCGCCCTGGCTGGTGCAAGCTGGGTGTCCCTGGGGGCCGGGAAGTGAGGGAAGGCGTGCAGGGGGACAGTGTTCCTGGGGTTGGAGGAAAGAGTGAGCTGGCAGGAAGTGGAGTGAGGGTCTGAGCTGGGGCAGGGGGGCCAGAAGGCAGCTGTGGATGAGACCAAGGATGCCGGGCCAGTGGTCAGGGAGGGTGGGTTCGGGGGGCTGCATGCTTCTCCCTTCGCCTGCCCTGGGTATCCCGGCTGTGACCCCTTCCGGGCTGGGTCCCGAGTTCTTTCCAAAGGCCCCAGGCCCTCTCGGTCCGTTTGGAGGGTGTTCATGAGGCATCTTGGGAGTAAAGTGCCCTGGGGACCCCACTGAGGCAGCTGCAGGTCCCGAGGCCCGAGCTGGGACTGCGGCTTGCCCGGCACAGGCTGCGGGCTGGAGGTGCTGGAGCTGTTTGTTGCCCAGAGAGCCGTGCTCTTGGGGCCCTTCCCTCCCTGGAAACCGTCTCCTTCATACTGGTCTGAAAATGCAAGCTGCCTTTTTGAAAACAAGTTGTCTGGCAAATCTTTTGGAAAGTAACCTTTTTTTGGTCTTATTCTAAGTGCTTCCAACATGACACACCACATAACATACCACATTTATTGTGGTAAATTTGAAAACACGTATAACCAACGAAATGAAGAACACCTGTCACTCAGGGAAAGCTGCCTCAGCATCTCGATTTACACCTGTTAGAGCTTCTCTGCACAGACGCGGAGATGCGCACGGGACGGACAGCCGCGCACCGGTGTGCGATCTGTCTCCAGGTGTCCCGCCTAAAGCCTGCGGCGAATGTGCTGGCGTGCACGCCGTCGTTTTCAGCGGCTGCCTGGTTCCTTCCTGTGTGTCCTCCGTTGTCCATTTGCTCTTTTCCCGTCACGCACTGCGCTGCTTCCCAAGGGCGCTGTCCTCGTGGAGAGTCAGGTTTTTATGGGTTTTGATCAAATTACCATCTGTTCAAAACACACTGAAGCTTGGAGGGACTCGTTCTTCAACGCATCTCCGTGTGAGGGCAGAGAGGTCGCGCCTCCGGGAGCCCCACATCTTGTCTGCATTGCGCCCCGGCTGGGCTTCCAGCCGGGGCTTCACCACAGGCTGCTCCTGCCCACGAGACAGCAGATGAGCTGGGGAGGCGGGTGGGGTCTGAACGGCTCCCCGTCAAGTTGGAGGCCACCGCCTGCACGCAGGGGAGCACACTCGCCGCTGTCTGGATGCTGCAGCGGCGGAGGCGCCCAGCACGGTGCTGTTCCTTTTGAGGGTGGGGCCCTCCTCCTGGCCTGCTGTACCCGCCCTCGGTGAGCGTCTGCTGCTGTCCGGGGCTGCGGCTGAGAGGGCCCACTTGGGGGTGTGAGGCCCCAGGGGGATGGGCTGGTTCAGCCCTGTAGGCTCATTTAAGGGGAAGTGACCACGAACCGTCTGTGCCCCCAGTTCTGCAGATTTCACGGAAAGTGATCCCTAGGAATTCATTTTTGTGAACATTTCACCTTGTTAATGTCATCGACACCATCAAAATAAAGTATGACAAAACGGGAAAGTCAGAATTTAGGGCACAAATGGGGATAGAAAGGGAAAATTTGATTTCTCTTTTTTTTTTTTTGCTTTTTAGGGCCACATCCACGGCATATGGAGGTTCCCAGGCTAGGGGTCTAACAGGAGCTGTAGCTGCTGGCCTACATCACAGCCACAGCAACGCGGGATCTGAGCCGCATCTGCGACCTATACCACAGCTCACTGCAACGCCGGATCCTTAACCCACTGAGCGAGGCCAGGGATCGAACCCTCAACCTCATGGATGCTAGTCGGATTTGCTAACCACTGAGCCATGAGGGGAACTCCTGATTTCTACTGTTTGAAAATTCTGGACAAAACATTCTTGAGCACCACTGTGCCATTAGCAACCTTCCTATGTTCTCGTCTCCAAGGCTTTGGCAAGGACTCCCTGACTGCTGAGGGGTGGGGACCACTGCCAGGGCCTGGTGCATGTCCAGGCCTGAGGGCAGCAGGCCCGGTGTGGAGACCGCTGGGACCTGGTTGAAGCGGCGGTGAACCGCAGGCGGTTTGGCTGTGGCCTCGTCCACGCTGCCCCCACCTGCGTGGTGTGGCTCCAGGAGGCCTCGCTCTGGGAGTGCTCCCTGGGGGGGTGGGGCCAATGCGGGGCTGCGCGAGAACCCGCACCGGGCCTTGCTCTGGAGGGACTTGCGCCGCGCACGCCCTGCCCCCGCCTGAGCCAGCCCCCACGTGGCAGCCCATAATCCTAGCGCTGCGACCCTCAGACCCAGGGCGCATTACAGTGACCCCACACATAGCACCTTCTTGAGCCGCAGTGTCCCCTCCGAAGGCTGGGCGACACCGGCGAAGAACAGGATCACGTTTCCAGCTGCGAGGCGCACCCGGGGCCAGGCTCTCGGCGCTGCTAAGCCTTCTCGGCCCTGTGTGCTCGGAAGCATCCAAGCCCAGAAGCCGCTGCGCACGGGACGCGGGGAGGAGAGCGGCCTGGAGGCCGATGCAGCCGCTCTCAGCCTCCCTCCCCAGGGCCAGTGCCGGACGGATGGCCCCTTGGCTCCTGCCCGGCTGAAGGCCTTGTGCGGAGTGGGGCGTCCCCAGCGGGCGCCCGTGCTGTGTGCAGGTGGGGAGCTGGCGACCATGGGGCTGAGCGGAGGATGGGCGCAGCCCCTGTGCTGGGACCCCTGAGATCCGACCGAGGGAAAGACCTGTCCTGAGGTGCGGCTTCCGCGCAGGAGGCTGGGGGTGGGTCTCCTGCAGGCGTCCAGACCCCACCCTCGCCGGGTCTCTGAGGGTTAAGGTGGTGACCTGCCAGGGAGCAGAGTCCAGCATCTTCAGCGGCAGGTTCAACCTGAACTTCCTGGACCTGTGGGACCTCCCAGCGGACACCCATGCGGTGTGTTCAGGCAGGGAGGCCCAGCTCTCCGAGAGGGAGCCGCCCCTCACAGCTGTGCTCCCTGCGTTGAAGGTGTGTCCGCTGCCAGAGGAGAAGCATCCGCGCCCAAGGAGGGACAGGGACTGAGAGCCTCCCTAGGCCTCTGCTTTTCTCCTGGGTGGCCCCCGAGTACCTGGGGAGATGACCGCCTCCTATGCCAGCGCCTCCCGCAGGGCTCAGACCGCCAGCTGGGGTGAGACGGTGCCGGGGTTGGAGGGAGCAGACTCTCCCAGTGCCAGCCAGCCACGAGGTCCAAGCTGGGCTGGGAGGTGGGACCGCAGGGGCTGTGCTCACCTCCGCCTGGCCTTCGTGGGGCCTGAGAGGGCAGGGAGGAGCGCTTGCTGTCAGAATCCGAATGGGGCCAGGCCCCCAGGGTGGGCTTTTCCGGCTGTGTTGGCTGGGTGGTCTAAGTCCTGAGGTTGCAAAACACCTGGAGAAAATGCACATCAGTCGCCAGGATCAAAGTCACAGTTCTTCACTTCCCTTTGCAGTTGTGTTAAATTCGAGAATGAGTGCAGTGTCCATAAGCTCCAGATAGAATCCCCGCCCTCTGCCACCTGCACATCCCCCATCCTTGTTCCTGCCTGGAGGTCTCGCTCTGCACAGCTGTGCTGCATAACCTGGAGGCTTCTGTGTGTGTGTGACAAATACAAATGTGTGTAGAAATCCGTAGATGTGTTTCTTCTTTCTTTCTTTCTTGCACAATGTCATCATCGTCACGTAGCGACAGGTACAGGCGCACCCAGGGGGAAGCAGGCATTCACTTCCTTTTCCCCTTTTCAATCCTTCCTAACAAAACCCGGAGGGTCTGGGGGAGGCTCTCTGTGAGCGATCGCGTCATCTGTGAATCATGCTGAACTTGTCCTTGCCTTTCCCGTTCTCACACCTTGAGTCTCCTTTTTTTGTGCTTTATTTCACGGGCCAGAACCCTCCCCGCAGTGTTGAGCAGCAGATGGCACAGCGGCCCCCTTCCTGTCTCCCGTTTGCGGCCTCAGAGAGAAGAGGCCCGACTTTCATTTCACCCATAAACGCAGTACCTGATGTTCTTTTCTGGTAGCTGCCGTCATACAGACAAAAGAAAATTCAGTATTTTCTGAATTTTTTAGGTATTGATGTCAAAGCCGACATCAACCACGGAAGTCTAGTTGACGGTGTCCTCTGAGAGCGTGACACGAGGATGGCACCTCATTCCTGTCATCTTCTTCCATAACCCATCATCCAAGCCTGGTCACAAGGAACAGCAAAATCTCAGGAGAGGACCTCCACAAAACAGCTGACCGGCACTCCTTGAAACTGCCAAGCTCGTGAGTTCCCTCTGTGGCTCAGGAGACTGTGAACCCAACTAGTACCCGTGAGGACGTGGGTTTGATCCCTGGCCTCACTCAGGGGCTGGGGATCTGGTATTGCCGTGAGCTGTGGTGTAAGTTGAAGATGCAGCTTGGATCCCGTCTGGCTGTGGCTGTGGC
>PVHT021183554.1:132958-149201 GCA_004024745.2 Catagonus wagneri
TGTAGAGTTTTCTAAGGTACCTCCACACTGTCTTCCATAGTGGCTGCACCAGCCTACATTCCCACCAACAGTGCAGGAGGGTTCCCTTTTCTCCACACCCCCTCCAGCA
The DNA here is from genome assembly GCA_004024745.2 of Catagonus wagneri. Lineage (NCBI taxonomy): Eukaryota > Metazoa > Chordata > Mammalia > Artiodactyla > Tayassuidae > Catagonus > Catagonus wagneri. The sequence continues at coordinate 133,068 of PVHT021183554.1, forward strand.
TTTGTTGTTTGTGGACTTGTTAATGATGGCCATTCTGACTGGTGTGAGGTGGTATCTCATGGTAGTTTTGATTTGCATTTCTCTAATAATCAGTGATGTTGAGCATTTTTTCATGTGCTTGTTGGCCATCTGTTTATCTTCTTTGGAGAAATGTCTATTCAGTTCCATTGCCCATTTTTCAATGGGGTTGTTGGCTTTTTTGCAGTTGAGCTGCATCAGTTGTTTATATATTTTAGAGATTAAGCCCTTGTCAGTTGTGTCATTTGAAAAAATAAAGACAGTCACAAGAAACAAAGAAGAGCATTATATAATGATCAAATGATCCATACACAATGAAATAACAATTTTAAAAATATGTGCACCCAACATAGGAGCTGCACAAGGTATAAGGCAACTACTAGCAGCCATAAAAGGGGTAATTGACAGCACCAGAATAACAGTGGGGGACTTTAACACCACACTTAAAGCAATGGATAGATCATCCAGGCAGAAAATCAGCAAGGAAACATGGACCTTAAATGATACACTAGACCAAATAGACTTTACCCATATCTATAGAACTTTTCACCGCAAAGCAGAAGAATATATTTTCTTCTCAACTACACCCAGAACACTCTCCAGGATAGATCACATCTGGGGCCACAGAGCAAGCCTCAATACATTTTTGAAATTTAAAATTATTTCACTTGGGATTTTGTTTGTTCTTCTTTCCTTCATTACTTTAGGTTGCTTGTTAGAGATTTTTCTTATTTCCTGAGGTAGGCTTGTATTGCTGTCAAATTCCCTCGTAGAACTGCTTTTACTGTATCCCACAGATTTGGGATCATTGTGTTTTCATTTTCATTTGTCTCTAGGTATTTTTTATTACCTTTTGATTTCTTCAGTGATCTACTGGGTTTTAGTAGCACATTGTTCAGCCTCCAAATGTGTGTCAGCCTCCAAATGTGTGTGGCTTTTTTTTTTTGCTGTTTTTTCTTGTAGTTGATTTCTGGACTCACTGCATTGTAAGCATTTGAAAAATGCTTGAAAGGATATCAATTTTCTTAAAATTACTGAGGCTTGGTTTACAGATCAACGTGTGATCTATTCTGAAGAATGTTTCATGTGCACTTGGAAAGAATGTGTATTCTGCTCCTTTTGGATGGAATGTTCCATAAACATCAATTAAGCACACGTGGTCTAATGAATCATTTAAGGCTTCTTTTTCCTTATTGGTTTTCTCTCTGGATGATCTGTCCATTGATGTTAAAATCCCACACAATTATTGGGTTACTGTCGATTTCTCTTTTTATATCTGTTAGCAGTTTCCATAGATGCTCCTGTGCTGAGGGCATATATATGTCCAATTGTCATACCCTCTCCTTAGATTGATCCTTTGATCATATGTAGTGTTCTTTGTCTCTCGTAACCATTTTTATTTTAAAGTTTATTTTGTCTGAAATGTGTATTGCAACTGCAGTTTTCTTTTGAGTTCCATTTGCATGGAATATCTTTTTCCATGCCCTCATTTTCAGTCTGCATGTGTGCTTAGATTTCTCTGAAGTGAGTCTTCTGTAGACAGATTATATATATGCCTCCTGTTTTTGTATCCATTCAGCCAATCTGTTTTTTGGTTGCAGTATTTAGATTTAAGGTAATTATTGATATGTGTTTCTTATTATCATTTTGTTATTTGTTTTGAAATTTCTTTTTGTAGGTCTTCTTTCATCCCTTCCTCTTTGTTCTCTTCTCTTGTGGTTTGATGGCTATCTTTAGTACTATGTTTGGATTGCTTTTTGTTTTTTGTGTATCTATTGCAGATTTTTGGTTTGTGACTACCATGAGGTTTTGATATAGCAATTTATATACACACACAAGATTTTTTAAGTTGCTGGTCTCTAAATTTCAAATGTCTTTCCAATATCCTGTGTTCATACTCTCCTCTTATCACTATTGTTGGACTTAATATCATAATTGTGTGTGGATGATTCCCTAACTTTATTATATGTTTGCCTTTACAATTAAGCTTTCTATTCATAATTTTTGTGTTCCCATATGTGACCTCCCTTTTCCTTTTAGAGAAGTGCCCTTAGCATTTGTTGTAACACTGGTTTGATGGCACAGAGATTTCTTAGCTTTTGCTTGTCTTCAAATCTTTTGACTTCTTTGTCAAATTTGAATGAGTACCTTACTGGGTAGACTATTTTTGGTTGTAAGTTTTCCCTTTCATTACCTTTTTTTTTTTTTTTTTTTTTTTTTGCTGTGCCCACAATATGTGGGGTTTCCCAGGCCAGGGGCTGAACCTGCACCACAGCAGTGATAATGCCAAATCCTTAACCACTGGGCCACCTGGGAACTCTCTCCCTTTCAGCACCTTAAATATATTGTGCCACTCCCTTCTGCCTTACAGAATTTTTGCTTAAAAAATCAGCTGAAAATCTCGTGGGGATTCCCTTGCACGTTATTTGTTCCTTTTCCCTAGCTGCTTTCAATATTTTCTCTTTGTCTTTAATTTCACTGTTTGATTAATATGTGCCTTGGGTGTTCCTCATAGGGTGTATCTCTATAGGACCCTCTGCTCTTCCTGGACTTGAGAGATTCTTTTCCCATATTAGGGAAGTTTTTGGCTATTCTCTCTTCAAACATTTCTCTAACACTTTCTCTCTTCTGCTTCTGTGATCCATTTAATGCAAATGTTGGTCCATTAAATGTTATCCCAGAGGTCTCGCACACTGTCCTCATTTTTTTTCTTTCTATTATTTACTGGCAGTGATCTCCACACATTTGTCTTCCAGTTCACTTATTCGTCCATCCATCTCATGACTTCCGCTATTGATGCTTTCTAATGCTTTTTCACAGTTTATTTCTATTATGCTTTGTCTAGTTTACAACACTGTCAGGTACTAAAAAGAACTGTGGCATTAAATAAATTTTCTTTTGGAGATTATAATTGCTATCTATGTGGAGGCTAATCTGATACAACCTACCGAAAGATTATAGAACTAGAAATATCCCGTTGTCTCTTTTTGAATCTCAATTTTAAAAATTTCATTATGCATACGTTTCGTTTTGGAAATAAAACAAAAGTAAAGAACAAGAGAGAACTTCCTGATACTCTGAATCTAGACCTTGAGAAGAGAGAGAAGGCTGATATTTCTGGAGGTACCAATGCATATCTTGATAACTGCATTCCCATGCCAATAATGAAATACAGGACTTCCCAAACAAATTATTTTGGAAAAACCTGGAATGACATGTAAAGAAGCACATGGTGTTTTCAAAAGTGAGAGAAACAGGTTTTTTTTAAATAGTAAGCACAGAGTGATCCTCTATTTATTAAAGTCTGTGTATATGTAGAAATGCATACAAACAGAAAAGAAACACTATTTACACCAGAATGTTACAAATGGTTACCTCTCAGTGGAATTACAAGGATTTTGCTCCTATGTATTCACCTTTTAAATGTCTTGTTTTCTAATTTTATTAGCATAGAATCGCTTTGTAATGAAAAGAAGCCCCATTATCTTCTTCAGGGCATTCCTACACCACACAGCAAGAGAAACCAGGAATTCATCTGAGTTAGGGCTGTGAGCCTTACATTGGCTGCCTGGGCTGGGGGTCCTCCATGAGGGCTCTGGACAGGCATCTCACTGCAGTGCCTCCCCCAGGGTGGAGGACCTGGCCCCTCACACAGATTTTGGCTTCAGAGTTCTGGTCTGGAAGCACCTCCTGAAGACACTCTTCCCCTGAGGTCAGAGCATCGTGGAAGGCGAAGCCTACACACCTGGAGGTCAAAGCCATGGTTTGTGGTCCCACCAGCCCTCAACACTTGGCTGACTGATCACCCCTCCTCCCCGTGACCTCCTGTGCAAACTCAGGCTCCAGGACCGTACTGCAAACTCAGCCACTGGCCACCATTCCAATGCCACTTTCCAATTTCCACAAGCATCTCAAATCTCATAAACATGAAGTTTATTTCTGACTAGGAAAATAAAGACAATGGTCACCATTCACTGACTTACCATGTCACAAAAAATGCCTCTGCCCAGCCTTTCCAAAACTGGGTTGAACGGTCTAATTGGTGGAAATCACCCCCACCCCTCACTCCTCTGTCACTCAGCTGGTCGCTGCTGGGGGCCTGCCATGGGCCTGGTGTGCAATGCTTCCAAAACAAATGGCTCTAGATGAACACCCAGGGACTGAAGCTAAGAGGGCAGACAGGACCTGGTCCTTGTCCTCAAAGGACTTACAGCCTGGACAGGGAGATGGACAGAACAACCTCAAGGTGACAGAACTGCTCAGAGAAGAAGGCAAACTCCAGAAGCCCGAGAGTGCCGTTCCCTCAAAGGGCCCTTTCTGCCAACATTCCTTCAAACCGCACCGCCTCCACACACTGCCGTCCCCAGCCGTGCAAAGTCAAATCACAAGGGAACAAAACGTGCTTGCCCAGGAAGAACCTCATCCCCAGCACCGTCCTGGTGCCCAAACCTTCCTGAACCCAACCTTCCCCAAGCCAGGGTCTTCCAGGGAGAGGTTGGCTGGACTCCTGATTGGTGGTGGAGGGAGAAGAAAAGGAAGCCTCCAGGCCACTTAACTTGCTGATGCCTATAACGTGTTTACGTTGTTGACGTGAAAGAGCCTTGTCAAAATAGTACCCTAAAAAGCACTCCCTTGCTATGGCTGTGGTGTAGGTCAGTAGCGACAGCTCTGATTCCACCCCTCGCCTGAGAACTTTCATATGCTTCAGGTGTGGCACTAAAAAGCAAAAACAAAACAAAACACTCCCATTTTGGAAGGAATACTCTTGGAGACTGCTGCCAGGAAGAGCCTGTCCTCCTGAGGCCCCTACCCTCTGTTCAGCCCCCTCCTTCCCAGCTCAGCCCCCACTCTGACCAAGGCCAAGGCCACTGGAATGGAAGGAGCCCACAGTGGGAGAGCTCCAGCCAATCCTGGCTTGTTGGGAAGATCGAGAGGTGGCCTCCTGGGGAGAACCTGGGGAGGGTTGGAGAAAGGGCTCATTCACCTGAGGATCTACTTAGTGCTTCTCAAGTCTGGAAACTGTCACGCAACACTCCAGGTTCCTACTCGGAAGGACAGGAGGGTCTGGGAGGTTTAGGGGCAACTCCAGTCCCCAGGGCACGATGGGTCAGAACTGGTCCCGTGGTCACGGAATGGTACGTCCAGGTGTGTTCAGAGAAAGCACAGAGGCTCCCAGACACCAAACACGCCCTGCTTTAGAGAAAACTGCGCTGGGCCCCACCCTTGGGGGAGGCAGGCTGGGTGACAGGGACAGACCTCAGTGGGAGGAGAGCAGCCTCCTGAGTGCCACTTTCACCTCTGTGTTTCTCAGGGAGTAGATGAGGGGGTTCAGGGAGGGTGCCACGGAAGTGTAGATCACCGACACCAGCTTGTCCTTGTCCAGCGAGTAGCTGGACGCGGGGCGGATGTAGGTGTAGACGACGGTGGAGTAGTACAAGGTGACCACCAGCAGGTGGGAGGAGCAGGTGGAGAAGGCCCTCTGCTTGCCCGCGGCTGAGTGTATGCGCAGGATGCTGACGATGATGCAGCCGTAGGAGAGCATGATCACGGAAAAGTTCCCCACCGCCAGGAAGAGATCTGCAGTGAAGGCCATGGTCTCGTTCAGGTGGGTCGGGGCACAGGAGAGCTTCAGCAGAGGGGGGATTTCACAGAAGAAGTGCTCAGCCACGTTGGAGCGGCAGAAGGGCAAGCAGAGCATGAGGCCAGTGTGCACGCTGGTGTTGGTCGGGCTGACTGTCCACACCACTCCTGCCAAGAGCAGGCACACCCGGGGGCCCGTCAGGGCGCTGTAGTGGAGGGGCCGACAGATGGCCACAAAGCGGTCATAGGCCATGGCGGAGAAGAGTAGCAGCTCGGCCCCCATGGACCACGTGAAGAAAAAGAGCTGGGCCATGCAGCCCCCATAGGAGATGGCCCTGCTGGCCACCGTTCCGACCAGCAGCTTAGGCAGGATGGTGGAGGTGCAGAGGATGTCTGCCACGGCCAGGTTGACCAGGAAGAAGTACATGGGGGTGTGCAGGGCTGGGCTGGAGCTGATGACCGCCACGATGAGCAGGTTCCCCAAGAGGGCCGCAGTGTAGAGGAGCAGGAAGGCGAGAAAAAGCAGTGTTTGCAGCGCAGGTGTTTCCGAGAATCCCAGAATGAGGAACTCGGTGATCAGCGTCTGGTTCATCACAACCCTGGTGGGCGCCTCTCTGGGCCCTCCGGGAGCACAGGGGCTGCTCTGACACTGGCTGTAGAGAAAGAGGGACTCACTTTTGAACAGGTTCTGAACGCTTCATCTTGCTAACATGTGTGTAACCCACTTAGAAGGAGAAGTTCAAATCCCACTCCAGTAATAAACGCGGAGCTTCGTGCCCCCGATAATTCTGGAATCCCTGGGAAACTGCAGTGAGAGCAGCTGCCCACTGAGGCATGGAGAAGCTCCAGTCTCCAGCCCCTCTCTGCTGGTGCAGGACTGAGATGGCCACTCCCCCAAATGCCCGGACTCTGAGTCCCGGTCGGCACGCATGACGGGTGCTTCCCCAGCCCTCGTGGAGCACTGAGCACGTGTGGGACTGGGGTCGGGCTTGACTTCCAGGGAAGCCTGGGGGAGGGGTTTGTGAGCTTGGTCTCCTACTTGAAACGTTTTGTTTCCAGCCACCCATGCACTCAGTGTCTGGTAACAAAGGCAAGAAAAAGTAACCTATCGTGGCAAAGAACCTGCTTCCAAATCCCGATGTCTCCTCCTAGACTGACCACACCCGGGCAGCACGGACTGAAGTCAGCCAAGGATCTTCATGCCCGTGGTCGCTGGAAAGCCAGGGACCAGGCTGGGACCGAACCCCGATTCAACTCCAGATCCGGCTGCTGCCTGCCCCTGCACAACCCACAGCAGGGACCCCTGAAATCCAAGACAAGTCACCACCACAACTCTTCAGCTGAATAGAAAGATCCCCCAGGATAATCCTGAAATAGTGGGCGCTTGGGCTCGTGTCGGCCAGTTTCTGGATGGAGGCGCAAGTGCAGGTGTCTTGGCACTTTACAAACTGGGGTTCCATGGGGGCACCAGGCTGATTTCAAGTTCATGCTTTTTGAAAATACTTTACCACTTACTTTGCAGGACTTTAATTAAAAAGGAGAGCATCACGTGTCTGCATAAAGCTGGGGACCAACAAACCACTTCATGGTGTTGGCTCCGACCTGGTCTCCCTGTGCCCACCTGCTTTAGAGTCCATGTCTGGAGATTAGGGCTTTCCCTAAATATGACAGAGATGTGTCTCTGTGAGGGGTGGTCTGAGAATGACATCCAGAAGGCCAACTGGAATGTCTTCACTGGTGTGGAAAACGCTAACACTTTTCAACCAACAATCTCTGATATTAAAGAAGAGAAAGACACACACACACAGAAAGAGAGCGAGATGGAGACAGTGATTTCATACCACATTTGGTGAATGTTACTCACTTCCCTTTTTACCGATCTTTCATTCTCCGAGATGACAGACGAAGAGGTCTCCGGGCTCTTAGTCCCAGAGCAAAATATAATCATCCACCCAAATCGAAGCTTTGCTGTTCGTCCATAGCACACATGATACATAGAACCCACATTCAGTGACAGCAGGTGCTTACACAAGATGGGAAGGAATCTCTGGGACTCCTGGGGTCCTCTCAAGAAACTTCCTTCTCAGGAAAACACTGGAGAATTATCAGCAACCACTCGAAGAAAGAGCTGATTAAACGGGGAAAAGGACCGTGGTTACACTGCACACAAGAGGAAGGTCAGTCAGATTGCGAGCCGGGCTGGAGAAGCTCTGCATCATCTGACGTCCGCAGAGATGGCTCACACTTAGTGCTCGGGGGCTCGGAGGGACCAATTAGCACAGAACCTGCTCTCCCTAATTAGGCAGAACCAGCCCATGGATTCAGGACTCTCTGGAGAAGCTGACCAGCACCCTGGTGACAGATCTAAGCACTGCCAAGTAAGAACTGAGGTCATCCTTGGCACATGCTGGTGTTTCCTGCCTGGAATAGGGGCTGGTGCTTAGTTGTGCCCATCCAGGGACAGCTGCAGGATGGACGGAGCTGACATGTCAGACATTGAGGTTGTGCTGGCATCCGTCCAGGGAACAAATGGACCCGTTGTTTTGGCTGACGGAAGACACTGACCTTCCTTCCCGGAAAGAAACACACAAAATTCAGGGTAACCTCTGCTGGTAGATCTTTGGTCCAGGGCTGTTACTGGACATCACCAGATTTCAGGGTCATGCACTGGCTAAAGGCCGCATGTCAACGGCCACTGGTGACACTGCTCTCAGCATCTGCTCTTTCTGGCTGCCTTCCTCGCAAGACCAGCGAGTACAGACTTCATCCAGTCATGGCAACAACTCCTCTGAACAACTGCTTAACAAATGTGCGGGGAATGAAAACAACCCTGCCCTGGGCACACACACACCTGGGGAGCTGCTCGCCGGTGCACCAGTTAAAGCTCTGGCAATGTCGCTGCTGTGCTGCAGCTCGATCCCTGTCTGGGGAAATTCTGTGTGCTGTGGGTGTAGCCAAAAGAAAAAAAAAAATCACACATCTGGGCTGGCACCAACCAGTGGCTGCAGCTGCCCGGCTGCTGGAAAGCATTAGGAGTTCTCAGTCTTCCAGGACATTAATGTGGAATCAGTGGTGGCTGGTCACCAGGTCTTCTCAGACTCATCCTGCTCATCTTGCCTGGACGTCTTCAGTTCCCTGCTAGGGCGCCTACCAGTTTGGGTCTATTTATACAGTGTTTGTACAATGTGGGTCTTTAAGGATGTACAATACGATGATTTGATATACGTATACACTGTGAAATGATTGCCTCAGTAAAATGAACTAATGCATTCATCTTTTCCCAGACTTACTTTGTTTCAAGAATGCTTCATATTTGCTCTCTTAGCGGGTATCAAGTATACAACACAGTGTTATTAACTCTAGTTTCCATTCAGTGTATTCAACCCTTAGAACCATCTCATCTTATAACTGAGAGTCTGTACCCTTTGATCAACCTCTCCCCATTTCCCACCTTCCAAGCTCCTGGCAAGACCCATTCTACTCTCTGTTTCTCCGTGATCAAACTTGGTTAGATTCCACATATCAGCAGTACTGTACCTATTTGTCACTTTCTATGGCATATCTCACTTGGCACAATGTCCTCCAGGTTCACCTGTGTTGTGGCGAACGGCAGGGTGACTTGCGTGGGGTTGTTTGCTGGAGTAGTTTGAGTTTCCTGTGTATAATATCGTGCCATCTGTACAAACAAAACAATTTTACTTCTCCCTTTCCGATTTAGTTGCCTTTCCTTTCTTTGTCTTGACTCTTTGCCCTGGCGAGGACTTGCAGTGCTGCGCTGAATAAAAGCGGTGAGGGTGCACATCCTTGTCCTAGTCCTCATCTTAGAGGAAAATCGACAAACCAAAAAAAGGAAGAAGAAAGAAGGAGAGAAAGAAAGGAAGAAAGGAAAGGAAGGAAGGAGAAACATAGACTCCACTGGAAAACAAGGTTTCAAATGGCAACAAATACATATTTATCAATAATCACCTTCAATGTCATTGGACTGAATGCTCCAATCAAAAGACATACAGTGACAGACTGGGGTAAACAAAGCAAGAGCCTACAATATGCTGTCCACAAGAGACTCACCTTAGGGCAAAGGACACATATAAATTGCAAGGGAGGGGATGGAAAAATATATTTCATGTGGATGGAAAAGACAGGAGAGCAAGAGTTGCAATACTCGTATCAGACAAAATAGATTTTCAAATGAAGACCATAAAGGAAGACAAAGAAGGACACTATTGAATGGTTAAAGGAGCCATTCGAGAAGAGGACATTACAATCGTCAATATATATGCACCTAATATAGGAGCAGCCAGGTGCACACAACAAATACCAGCAGACATAAAAGGAGAAATTGATGACAGTACATTAACAGTAGGAGACTTTAACACCCCACTCACACCAATGCACAGAGCCTCTAGACAGAAAATCAGTAAGGCAACAGAGATCCTAAGTGACACAATAGAAAAGTTAGACTTCATTGACATTTTTCAGGACATTACATCCAAAAAAATCAGAATATACACTCTCTTCAAGTGCAAATGGCACATTCTCAAGGACTGACCACATGCTGGGGCACAAAAGTAACCTCAACAAATTTAAGAGTATAGAAATTACTTCAAGTATCTTCTCTGATCACAATGGCATCAAACTAGAAATCAACCACAGGAAAAGAAATGAGAAAAAAAAATGGAATACATGGAGACTAAACAATACGCTACTAGAAAAACCAGTGGGTCAATGAGGAAATCAAAAAGGAAATTAAAAAATACCTCAAGACAAATGATAATGAAAACACAAACATTCAAAATCTATTGGATGCCACAAAAGCAGTTTTAGAGGGAAGTTCATAGCAATAGAGGCCTTCCTCAAAAAAAAAGACATAAAGAAAGAAAAATCTGAAATCGACAACTTAACCCACCAACTAAGAATTAGAAAAAGAACAAACAAAACCTAAAATCAGCAGAATAAAATAAATCATAAATATCAGAGAGGAAATCTTCAAGTATATTTCAGTCCAATTTCTTTTTCTTCACCTTCTGAAATCCCTAATATGTGTAGATTGGTCCACTCTATATTATCTCATAGATCTCGTATATTGCTTTCATGTTTTTACATTGGGTTTTCTGTCTGCTGTCCTGACTGGGTGATTTCCATTATTCTATCTTCCAAGTCACTTATTCATTCCTCTGCATGATTCATTCTGCACTTCAATGCCTTTAACTCAGCTTGAAATTTTGAAAAGGAACTTTATTTATTTTTCCTGGATCCTCATTATTATCTAGCTCCTTTCTAAAGTAAGCTGCATCACCATTCATATCTGCTCTTAATTCCCTCAGTATTCTCACTGTCTCCGTTTTGAACTACTCAGTGTCTGTTAGACTGCAGAGGTCAGGTTCATTGTTTGCTCTCTCAGGGGAATTGTTCTGTTCTTTAAACATGGAGCGTTTCCCGAACTTCTTCAATTTAACTATATTGTCTTATTCTGTGAGTTTAGGGAAAACAACTCCTGTAGACCTGGAAGGCTATTTATATGTGAGAGCATCCATGGGTAGCTTGTGAGGGATCATCCAAGGCATGGGGAAGTTTTCAAGCCAGGGCTCAACCCACGGCACAGCAGCAATCCAAGCCACTGCAGTGACAATGCCCACTGTGCCACTAGCGAACTCTCTTTCACTTGCCTTTGCCTGAATCTCCCATAAAGCCTCCCTTGTTCATTGCATAATTTCCCATAGGTTTCATAGGATTTTTAAGTCCTTTTCATTTTTTTTCTGCTCCTTTAACTGGCTGATATCAAAAGAACTGACTCTGAATCATGTATTCTTTCTTCTGCATTATCAAATCTTTCGTTGAAGCTCTGTATTGAATTTCTGGGTTTTGACACTGTATTCTTTAGCCTAGTGTTTCCGTTTGATTTTAATGGATTTCTTTCATTATTAAACTTCTCTTTTTTCATAATTATTTCCTAATTTCAGTTAATGGTCTACTAGTGTTCTCTTGTATCTCCGGGAACTACTTTTTTTTTTTTTTTTGGTCTTTTTCCGTTTTCTAGGGCCGAATGGAGATTCCCAGGCTAGAGGTCGAATCGGAGCTGTAGCTGCTGGCTTACACCACAGCCACAGCAATGCGGGATCCGAGCTGCCTCTTCAACCTACACCACAGCTCACGGCAATACCAGATCCTTAACCCACTGAGAAAGGCCAGGGATCAAACCCGCAACCTCATGGTTCCTAGTCAGATTCGTTAACCACTGAGCCACGACGGGAACTATCGGGAACTACTTTAACACGATGATTTTTAAATCTTTCTTTTCTCAAGCAATTCATAGATTTCCATTTCTCTGGGATCAGTTTCTAAAGCTTCATTACTTTCTTTGATGGTGTCATGTTTGCTCTATTATGCGTGTTCTGTGTAGACTTGCATTGCTCTCTGGGCATTTCAAGGAGCAAACACCTCTTCCACTCTTTACAAACTAATTTTGGCAGCTAAAGACCTTTCCCTTTTAGGTTCCTGGGATGACGGTATTGTTTGTAGGAACTGAGTGGAGTGGTTTGGAGCCACCCACAGTCACATAGTCACTGCTAAGTAAGCAGTAGGGTCTGCAGTTGGTGGTTGTGTTAACAGGGTCCCACTCAGGTGGATGTGGTTTCTGCCTCGCTTAGGTGGACAGAACTCTCTCAGAGATCTTGTTCAGGACAGCCAGCACTGGAACAAAGGTCTGTTGAGGGTGTGCAGTCACTGGCCAACTACCAGATTCACAGATGTGTGTGACCTGGACAGGTCACTTGGGCAGGCAGGAGTCCCCCAGATGCAGCTGAGAGGAGGAGGCACATACTCACGGGGCTTCTTTTGGAACCACAGCCAACACTGAGGTCTATAACCCTGGCTCTCAGTCGCAGACAGGTATACTTCTTGCCAGGTTCCTGGGTAGCCATGACTCCCTTCTAATGCAACACGAGGAGTCAGGCTGCAGGCCCGCTTGAGCATGCGCAGTGGGACTGATATCAGCAGACCTGCCTCCAGCAGCACAGACATGCGTATCTCCATGAGGGGCCCTAGTCAAGCTGGAGCAGACCCAAGCTATAGCTGGCAAGAGTATAGCCAAGTTACAAGGCCATTTTATCGTCAGACCACGGTTAAAAGGTTTGCCTCAGGGACACAGAAACTCCTGTATTCCTCTGTGGACCCAGGTTTGTCGGTTCATCCTCACTCCCTCAGTGTGAAATCCCACAGCCTCTCCACGCATTTGTTCCCAGGCCCACGTTTGCTCTATATTACCTTTAATTCCTCAAAACTCCTGATTACCTAAGCCTGACCCCCTTGACCTGCACCAATATTTATTCCAGCATGAGACCCAACCATCCACCAATTCACTAGAAATTTGTAGACCATAGTCTGGCACCAAATTGCAGTTTAGCCTCAGGGATGCCGTGAGGGACTGGCTGCATGCGCACCCTTCTTAAGACAGTCACGCAGCATGGCATGCTAAGGCCAGCTGCATCAGACACGGCAGCAGCTCTGCCTTGTTCCCTCTGTGCACCCAGATCCTTAATACTCCACTCTTCACGGGGCCTCCACCTCCGTCTCAAGTCTATCTACGCTTCATCTCCTGAGGCCGCGTCACTGGATGTGAGGACAGCGATGCCTTGCACATTTACACTCCTGCCCCCGTGGCCAGTGGACACTAAGTGGGGGGCTGGCAGGGGAGAATGAAAGCCCGCTCCCCTTACCTAGGCCAATTCTGTGCTCCAGAGATCCCTGCGGGATCAGCCGGAATCCTCACGCGAAATCAATCACGCTCCTCGTTGGCTTAGTATCCTCCCTACCGCACTTTCCCTGGGGAATCTGATTAATAAACCACTTACCCAAAGGGCAACCTCCAGGTCGGCTTCTGGGAAGCCTACCTGAGGCAGTTAAAGAATGGCTGCTAATGGCTGACTGATAGGTGTTCAGACTGAGAAACGACTTGTCATTCCAGTGACCAGGATCACTAGTGGGGAGCACGTGTTACAGGCGATGATGGGCTTCTGGATGGTGTGTCGGGGGCCACCCTGTCCACGGCAGGGAACCAGCATTAGCTCACCAAATATCTACATGGGCTCAGCACTTCTGAGGACTTTCACACACACCCTGTTTGCCACTTCCAAGTCCATCCTTCCTGGGAATCTCATGTAAAGGATGTACATCACTTTCAGTCGTGTTTTCAGAGACTCTCTCCTCACTATCTCCACACTTCTGTGCCACCGTTTCCCCTCTCTGTCCGCTTAAGCCTTCGCAGGACAGGTCTCCTTTCAAAGGACTTGGATAAGTGATTCAGGCTGTCGAACTGTGTGCTTTGCTTCTTTGACGTCCAAGCTATAGGCAAGCTTGCCACCAGGGTCCTAACACCACATAATTGTGTGGCCCAATTCTAAAATCCCTAGCCACCCTAAATATTCCCAATTATTCCATTCATAATCCTCAGAAACCTAAGAATAAGAAAAGGCCACAAAGTCGTGTCTGTACATTCTTTACGTACAGTGTATTTTCCTCTTAATTTACACTTTCTCATTGCCCAATGTTGACTAGATGGTATAGGCCATTTATTACAGCAAATGTATTCATGCACTTAGCAGGACTCACTGGTCCTCTGTACCAGAGTCTACCCTATCCATTAAAGATATAATGGGAAGGTAAAACAAACATAGCCTCTGCTTGTAGTGAAATTACAGCCTACTGCAATAGGAAAAATTTAACAAAATAATCAAGTTATTTCAAAATATATGATTTGTACAGAGAAACAGAGATAACAGCAAATTTCTCATTAAAATCCAAGCTAGAAAGAAAAGGATTAACAACATTAAAGTACTGAAAGAAAAAAAATCCTAGGAATTCCAAACCTGGGTAAAAAATCTTTCAAATGTGAGTGAAACAGTTACATTAAATATAAATGGTCAAACCTTCCCAATTAAAACGCAAACTTTTATATAGGCATAAAAGGCATGCTACCCACAAAAAAAAGGACTCAAAAAATAAAGACAGGGACTGCGGCAAGATGGCGGAGGAGTAAGAGGTCGCGCTCACCCTCTCCCACAAATACATCAAAAAACGCATCTAAATATAAAACAAGTTGGACAAATCATCATCTGAATGCTGATTAATTTAAACCTCCATAAACTGCAAGAAACCCTTGAAATAACTGAGTAGAACAACTAAAGAAAAACAAAAAAAAGGGTGAGAGAGAAAAGCAATTAGGACCGGAACCAGCACTCCAGGGAGGGAGCTGTGAAAAAGAAAAGTTTCCTGGGAAGAAACCTAAACAACGATCAGCGGATCAACGACCAACGGAACTAGAGGGACATCAAAGCCTGAGAAAAACGCAGCAGCTGGATTGAGATAGGAAAATCGGAGTTAGAGACCTGAATACCAGCTCAGACACCACAGCCTGAGGGGCTGTGCCTGGGAGCTAAGACACAGGTTCCTAAGGTTAGTCCCTGCGAGAGGGCAGAGGTCGGTGGCCGCGGCGATTGCGGGAATAGGACAAGGAACAGCGATATTCTAGGATTTGTGGAGAGCAAAACCAGGACTGAGGGAACCGAGGAAGCCTGGTCCCGCAGGGGAGGCAAGCCTCCATTGTCAGGGAAGAGGAGAGGAGGAGGGGCTGGCCACAATAGGAAGCAACTTGAACTAGCGCGCAGGGCGGGGCAACGGTGACCCGCCAAAGAGAGCGGAAGTGGGGAGGAGCCAGTGGAGGCTGCAGCTGCGGTGGCGGGAGCAGAGCCGTGCCTTGAAGCCCGTGGGCGGAGCGCGGTGCCAGGTTGTGGACCCAGGCGCCTGCGCCAGCCAGCATCGGCGGGGGTGGCGGGGCCCTGGGCCAGTCCACGGACCTAGGCGACTGCGTCAGCCCACAGAGCTGGTAGCTCTGGCGGGCAGAGCAGTACGCGACCACATGGAGCTAGCTTTCGCAGAGGAGCGGGGCTGGCGCCAGCCGCTGCCGCCCGCCCCAACAGATGAGAAAGCATCAGCGGAAGGGCGGAACAAATGCTAGCCTGCTGAGCCAGCCTCTGACGGGTACCGCTTGTGGTTCCAGTCACCTCAAAAGAGGACTTGGCAGTCGAACACTAGTTTCCCGTGGCTCTCACTCCCAGGGGAAATCATACTTCCTGCTGCGGCTATTGCCAAATGCTTAAGACACCTGGTAGATCTGCCTAGAGCTTGCGACCACGTCCCAGGGCTGGGCAACTAGGAGTGGACAGCGCCACCTTCCTGCAATTGAGAGCATAGAGACTAGGCTCCCACTGTCGACTTTAGCCATTCCTACACTCTCACAGAGAACACTCAGAATACCACTGAGATAACAGCCTGCTCATTCCAAAGAAACAGACATCAAATAGTCAAACTCCTACACCAAAAATAAATAGTAACCCCACCAAAAAATACAAAGGGGAGCTCCTCCCTAGAAGTAGTCTTCCAAGTCTACAGCATGGCCTCCCCAAACTCACAGAAAAAGAAAACCACAAACAAGATGAAGAAGCTCAAAAACCATTCCCAGTTAAAAGAACAGGACAAGTC
>PVHT021183554.1:157830-175666 GCA_004024745.2 Catagonus wagneri
GTGAGCTGTGGTGTAGGCTGCAGACGTGGCTCAGATCCCGCATTGCTGTGGCTGTGGCGTAGGACGGCGGCTACAGCTCCTGTTAGACCCCTAGCCTGGGAACCTCCATATGCCGCGGGTGCAGCCCCAGATAAAGCAAAGAAAAAAAAAAGACAAAAAAAAAGAACTCCAAAATGATCATGGACTTAAATATGAAATGTGAAATGATAAAACCTCTAGAGTAGAAAAATATAATAAAATCTATGGGACTTAACAAAGGCAAGGGGAGTTCCCGTCGTGGCTCAGCAGAACCGAATCTGACTAGCATCCATGGTTTTGCAGGCCGACAGATAATGCTCCAATTCGACCCCTAGCCTAGAAACGTCCACATGCAGCAGATGCAGCTCTGTAAAGCCGAGAGAGAGAGAGAGAGAGAGAGAGAGAGAGAGAGAGAGAGAGAGAGAGAGAAAGAGGCTTAGTATTCTTATATGTGACACCAAAAGCAAAAATACATTAAAAAAAATGGTAAATTGTACCTTGTAAAAATTTTAAGTCTTTGCCTTGTGAAAGTGTTGTGAAAAAACTTACACACGGGGTGAAGTTACTAGCGAATCACATATTCAAAGGAATCTGAAAAAGAATACGTATGTGTCTGTGTATAACCGAACCACTGTGCCATACACCTGAGACTAACACACTGTGAGCCAACTGCACTTCCGCTAAAAACATTTCAAAAGCAGGACTTATATTCAGAGTATATGTCTTAAAAACTCTAAAAAGTCAACACGTTAAAATGGGCAAACAAAAAGTGGACACACAGGGTCATGTCACCAAAGACGCTGCCCAGCCATCAGGTGGAGCCATGAAAAGGTGCTCAGCGTCATTAGCCACCAGGTAAATGTAAACTGAAAACACAACAAGCGAGCACTGCGGCACTACCAGAGGGGCTTTTGAAGACATTGGTGATGATAACGAGTTCTGGCAAGGGGGTCAAAAAAAGTGAATCACGCGTGCATTGCTGGCGGGAATGCCAACGGCGCTGCCACAGCCACATGCGGACTTCAGCCGGGACTTTCCACACGGCTCAGCGACTGCGCTCTGGCCTCTTATCCCAGAGAAAGGAAAACTCACTTTTGTTCAGCGGTTCCTTCCCCGATGCTCATAGCAGCTCTGTTCACGGTAGGCAGAAACTGCAAACTACTTAAACGCGTCTCGATGAGTCAGCGTTTAATTAAGCTGGGCACATCCACGCTACAGAATATTCCTCAGCAGAGAAAGGAGTGAGCTGTTGGCAGATGCAACTCGGACGAACCTCAAAGAAATCATACTGACTCAAAAGCCAGTCTCAAAGGGTACACACAGCACGATCCCACTTCCATAACACGGCTGAAATAACGTTTAATTATCGAGCTGGAGCAGAGACAAACGCTTTCCTGGGGTGAGGCCACTGGGGCTGAGGGTGCCTGCAAAGGGCAGCGTCAGGGAATGTGGGGATGAAGCAGTTAGTCCCTTGTTTGTGGTGGTGGCTGCATGAAGCTACACGTGTGATAAAGTTGTGAGTTACACAGACACACAAACGAGTGCACGTACAACCAGACACGTCTGAATGGGCTCTGAGGACGGTACCAAGGGCCGTTTCCTGTTGTCACAGTTTGGGGTTACTGCAAGTAAAGCTACTGCGAATGTTCTTGTATTTGTCTTCTTGCGGACATACATTTCATTGCTCCTGGGTAAATACCCAATTGTTGGCTTATAGATGCATTTAACTTTATTTTTTAATGATTTTTATTTCTTCCCTCATAGTTGGTTGAAAGTATTCTGTCAGTTTTCTGCTGCACAGCAAAATGACCCAGTCAAACATATACATATTCTTTTTCTCACATTATCCTCCATCATGCTCCATCACAAGTGACTAGATACAGTTCCTAGCGCTATACGGCAGGATCTCATTGCTTATCCATTCCAAATGCAATTGTTTGCATCTATTAGCCCAGATTCCCAGTCCATCCCACGCCATCCCCCTCCCCCTCCCCCTGCTCCTCAGAGAACAGACCACAAGTCCATGAGTTTCTTTTCTGTGGAAAAGTTCATCTGTGCCATATATTAGATTCCACATATAAGTGATATCATATGGTATTTGTCTTTTCTTCCTGACTTACTTCACGTAAAAAGTTACTTGTTCTGGTTCTGTGGGAGAAATACTATTGCTATTTTGATTGGAATTTCTTTGAGTCTGTGGAATGCCTTGGATAATGTGGTCATTTTTAACAATATTAACTCTCCCAGCCCATGAATACAGTCTAGCTTTCCTTTTGCTTGTGTTGTCTTCAGTTGCTTTCATTAGGAGCTTACAGTTTTCCCAGTACAGACTTTTTACCTCCTCAGGTAAGATTATTCCTTGCTATTCTATTCTTTTAGAGTCAATTGTAAGTAAGACTGTTTCCTTAATTTCTTTTTCAGATAGTTAGTCGCTATGTATAGAAATGCAACAGATTTCTTTGTGTTAACTCTGAATCCTACAGCTTTACTGAATTCAGCAATGAGCCCTAGCAATTTTTTCATAGTATCTTCAGGACTGTCTGTGTGTAGTATTATGTCATCTGCAAACAGTGACAATTTTACTTCTTCCTTTCCAGTTTGGATTCCTTTTATTTCCTCTCCTTGTCTGACTGCTGTAGCTAGGACTTCCAAAATTACCTTAAATAAAAGCAATGAGAGTGACACCCTTGTCCTTTTCCTGATTGTAAAGAAAATGCATTCAGTTTTTCACCATGGAGTATGAGCTTAGCTGTGAGTTACTCATAGGTGGCCTTTCTTATTTTGAGGTACATTCCCTCTATACACACTTTCTGGAGGGTTTTTATAGTAAATGGATTTTTAATTTTGTCAGAAGCCTTTCTGCTTCTATTGCGACAATGTTATGGTTTTTTTATTCTTCATTTTGTTACCGTGATGTATCATGTTGATTGATCCGCAAACATTGATTCATTCTTGAATCCCTGGGACAAATCCCACTTGATCACGGTGTATGATCTTTTTAGTGTATTATGGGATTTGCTTTGCTAACATTTTGCTGAGAATGTTTTTGCATCCAGGTTCATCCTTGATAGTGGCCTCTAATTTTCTCTTTTTGTGATATTTTTGTCTGCTTTTGGTATCAAGATACTACTGGCCTCATAGAATGAGTTTGGTTTTCCTTTCTCTGAATTTTTTTCAATAATTTGAGCAGGACAGGTGTTAACTCTTCTCTAAATATTTGGTAGAATCCACATGTAAAGCCATCTGGTCTTGGACTTCTGTTTAATGGGAGTTTTCAAAAATTGCTGATTCAATTTCATTACTAATAAGTGATCTGCTTGTGTTTCTTTTCTGTTTCCTCCTGATCAGCTACATGTAAAAAATGAAATTATAACATTCTCTAACAAAATACACAAAAATATAGGCTCAAACTGTATGAGAGATCTAAATGTAAAACCAGATAGTGTAAAACTCTTAGAAGAAAAAATAGTTATAACACTCTTTGCCATAGATCACAGCAATGTCTTTTTGGATCCATCTCCAAGCGTAAGGGAATAATAAACAAAAATAAATGAATGGGACCTAATTAAACTTAAAAGCATTGCTCAACAAAGGAAGTGATAAGCGAAACAAAAAGACAATTTACAGAGTTGGAGAAAATATTTGCAAATGATGCAACCATCAAGGGATTAAATTTCAAAATATACAAAGAGCCTCTGAATCCAATAAAAAATGAACAGAAGATCTAAATAGACATTTTTCCAAAGAAGACATGTAGATGGCCAAAAGGCACATGAAAAGATGCATCGCTAATTATCAGAGAATTGCAAATCAAAACGGCAATGAAGTA
Source organism: Catagonus wagneri (assembly GCA_004024745.2). Taxonomy (NCBI): domain Eukaryota; kingdom Metazoa; phylum Chordata; class Mammalia; order Artiodactyla; family Tayassuidae; genus Catagonus; species Catagonus wagneri. The sequence continues at coordinate 161,678 of PVHT021183554.1, forward strand.
TCACCTCACATCAGTCAGAATGGCCATCACCAAAAAACTCTACAAATAGTGAATGCTTGTTAGAGTGTGGAGAAAAAGGAAACTTCCTACACTGCTGGTAGGAATGTCCATTGGTACAGCCATTATGAAGAACAGCATGGATATCCTTTTCAAAACTAAACATAGAGCCACCATACGACCCAGCAATCCTACTCCTCAGCATATATCCGAAGAAAACCATAACATGAGAAGACACATGCACCCCAATGTTCCTTGCAGCACTCTTTACAATAGCCCAGAAATGGAAGCTACCTAAATGCCCATCAATGGATGAACGGACAGAGAAGACACAGACTATATCTACAATAGAATATTACTCAGCCATAGAAAAGAATGAAATAGCTCCATTTGCTGTGCACCCGAAACTAACACAATATTGTAAATCAACCCAACGGTAATGAAAAAAGTATCACACTTTTTCAAAAAATGGTCCATAAATATATTTGCTATTTCACAAGTTTATGTAAATGAAGTTTTAAAGAATAAAACACATGCTCCTTTAAAACATAAATAACCTTAATCAAATAAACTATCAGAACAAAGTGTTTAAAAAAGTCACTTACAATAGCAGCAAAAATATGTACCAGATAAATATTATGACAACAGCAGTCATATTATAATGCGTAAATGGGTCAAAGAAACACTGTATACCTTAAATTTACACAGTTATGTCAAATATATTCAATAATTGTTTAAAATATGAAATACTTAAAAATATTTCTGACAAAACATGTAAAATAACACTAAAACTTAACAAAACATAGTGAAAGAACTTAAAGAAAATCGAAGTCAGTGGATAGATACGTTGTAGTCATGAGTCAGAAACTCAGTGTGCTCAAGATACCAATTTTACCCCAGTCCGTTTACACGTGCAGTGCAATTCTGCTGAACCAGCAAGCTTGTCTTTCTTTTTACAGCCAAGCCTGCAGCACGTGGAAGTTCCCAGGCTGGGTGTGGAAACGGAGCCACAGGCCTAGGCCACAGCCATGGCAACGCTGGGTCTGAGCTGCATCCGTGACCTGCGCCACAGCCTGTGGCAAAGCCAGATCCTTAACCCACGGAACAACGCCAAAGATCGAACCTGCATCCTCACAGAGACTATAGCAGGTTCTTAACCCACTGAGCCACAGTAGGAACTGCCCCAGAAAGCTTTTGGGGCACAGACTGACAAGCTAGTTTTAAATTCACATGCAGGAGCCCACTATCACGCTCAATTTCCTGACCAAATTGAAACCATCTGAGGATCCAAAAAACCTCAGAGTTAAATGGAACAAATCGAGTCTACGGAAATGCTTTCTTTCATAATGAGACTCAAAAAGGAAATATTATATTAGGTGCAGAAAAGATAATTAGAGCATAAAAGGTGACTAAAAGGAGATGTGTGATTTCAAAATCAGCTGCATTTCATAAGCACTTTGATATATATGGGCTTCTACCCATTAATGCCCTGAAGAAAAGAGACCCGGTAGGTGAGAGCTGGCGCCCCCTCCACTGCATGTGCCGGCGGTGATGCAAGACACCAGCCAGCCCTGGTAGGGCTGGGACACGCCAGGATCCGGTTAACCTCACTCGGAACAGGCAGCAGGCATGTTGACGGCGACACACATTGCTGAGCCCCAGACGGAACACACACCACGCCTGGGAAGAGCACGGAGCCCAGGCCAAAGTGTGCTCGGGAAGCCGAGGTGGCAGGCCGAGGCTCTGAGGGTCGGAGGGTGAAGAGCTCAGGCTTGGGACTCTCAGGTGTCGGGCGACCGTCTCCCTTTCAGGCCTTGTCAGTGAGTGAAGCCTTGGAAAATAGGAAATGAAAACTGAAAGATGAAAATACAACCACCCCTCTGACACCGAGGACTCTGCAGCAAGTTTAAGTGTGCTGTGACCTGCGCTGCCATGACGGTGACAGTTCAGTCATGTCTTATGGCTCATGAGGTTTGAGGCATTTTTAAGGGCCTGTGGTAGGAGTTTCCACTGTGGCTCAGCAGGATAAGAGCCCGACTAGTACCCATGAGGACGCAGGTTCGAACCCTGGCCTCACTCAGTGAGTTAAGGATCTGGTGTTGCTGTGAGCTGTGGTGTAGGTCCCAGATGCGGCTCGGATCTGGCATTGCGGTGGCCGTGCTGTAGGCCGGCAGCTGCAGCTCTGCTTTGACCCCCAGGCTGGGACCCTCCATATGCCGCGGGTGTGGCCCTAAAAAAGCAAACAAAGTTAAAAACGGACATACATGAAACGAACCTATATTTGAGACCTTGCTAAGAGTGCGATGTGACTAAATGAGTCTAAGACATATTTCAATGTTTAAGAGAATTGAATGTGCAAAACTTATGTTTTATTACTTGTACAAGCAATGAACAAATCGGGTATTAAGTAGAAAGAGTGACGTTTGCTACCTACAGAGCCCTTTGGAAAACTCTCAGGGCGATTTGTTGGGGCCTGTGTCCAGCGAGGCCTGAAGGGTCCCTCGCAGACGATCTCCCAGTGCTTCATGGGGTCAGACCTAGAGTCTCCTCTTCAGAGTCATTTAGCGGAAAATAGCAAGAGTTTTCTAAGGGATGCTTTGAATTTCTTGTTTCTCAGGGTGTAAATAAGGGGGTTGAGCGTTGGGGTCACAGCGGTGTACAGGACGGCCACAGCCTTGTCCAGTGGGCCGGAGGAGCCCAGGCCCGGCCGGATGTAGGTGTAGAGCACCGTGGAGTAGTACAAGGTGACCGCCAGCAGGTGGGAGGAGCAGCTGGAGAAGGCGCGCCGCCTGCCCGTGGCGGAGCGCATGCGCACGATGCTGGCCACGATGCAGCCGTAGGACGCCAGCGTGAGCGGGAAGGTCACGCCCGAGAGAAACACGTCTGCGATGACGGTCGTCACGTCAGGGACCACGGTCGGGCTGCAGGACAGCAGCAGCACGGGCGGGATCTCGCAGAAGAAGTGCGCGATGAGGTTGGGGCCGCAGAAGGACAGACGCAGCACCAGGCCCGTGAGCAGGGAGGCGTTGAACGCCCCCACGCACCACACGAAGGCCGCCAGGGAGAGGCAGACCCTCCCTCCCATCAGGGCACCGTAGTGCAGCGGCCGGCAGATGGCCACGTGGCGGTCATAGGCCATGACGGAGAAGAGCTGCAGCTCAGCGCTCAGGGCCCAGGTGACGAAGAAGAGCTGGCTGAGGCAGCCCCGGAATGAGATGGCGCTCTCCGCGACCAGGCCCTGCAGCACCTTCGGCAGGACGGCTGACGTGCAGATCATGTCCAGCACAGACAGGTTGACCAGGAAGAAGTACATGGGGGTGTGGAGGTTGGGGCTACAGCAGATGGCAGCAGTGATCAGCCCGTTGCCCGCCAAGGCCACCACAAACAGAGCAAAGAAGAGGCAGAAGAGGGCAGCCTGCAGCCAGGGCTCGTCGGTGAAACTCTGCAGGATGAAGACACTCACTGCCGTCTGGTTCGCCAAGGCCATGGGTGGTAGCGGACCAGGTCTGCCGGCAGCGTCAGAGTTTACGCTTCTTGCTTGTCAGGGACGGGTAGCTTTGATTTTCAGCTGAAAAATTAAAATCGATCAGTTACATTTAATGAGCAGTCACTCGTGGAAAGGAAAGCAAAGACTTTAGAGTCCCATTTACAGAAGAAACATTCCTGGCTCCTTAGAGGAAAAGGCAGCCTCCGCTCTGTTTTCCGCAGTCACTGCACCTTCTTACCTTCCCCGCCCCAGCGGGCGTAAGGGCTCGCTTTTCTCCACGTCCTCACCCACGTCTGTTACCACTCGTCTCTTTGATAACAGCCACTCGAACAGGAGTGAGGTGCCATCTCCTGTGGCTCTGAGCTGCGCTTCCCCGACGATGAGTGTGTGGAGTGTCTTTTCGTGGGCCTCTGGGCTGTCTGTACGTCTTCCTTGGAAACTGTCCAGTTGGAGCCGTTGCACATTTTTAATTAGATAATTAGAAGCATCGTTATGACCTTCCTGCTGAGTTCATGAGCTCTTTACGTATTTTGGGTATAAGCCAATTATCAGATTACGGCTCACAAATACATTCTCCCGTTCCATAGGTTGCATGTTTGTTTGTTTGTTTTTTCTTTTTTGGCCACCCCGCAGTATATGGAGTTCCTGGGCCAGAGATCAGATCCGAGCTGCAGTGGTGTCCTACACCCCAGAGACGCGACCCCAGACCCTTAACCCACTGAGCCAGGCCGGGGATCAAACCCGGGTCCAGGGCCCCAGAGAGGCGGCCGCGCCTGGTGCAGCACAGCGGCAACTGCTGCCTCTTCACTGTGCTAACGGTGTCTCCTGCTCCGCAGAAGCAGCAGTGAATGGAAGCTGTCTCCGCCCCGCAAGGCGCGGTTAGAAGTGCCTAAGGATGCTTGTAACAGAGACGTCAGAAGAACTCTTTGAGAAAGGCAAGGAAATAGCATATAAGTAATGGCATGGAGGGGCTCCCTACTGCTACCGCGAGGGCACTTGATTTGAATCCTGGGCCACAGGCTCTGACCACCCAGGATCTCCCCGAGGGTCCAGACCCCACAGCGCACAGCGGCCCTCCCTGTCTAAGGGCCCCTACCGTCCACAAGGGGCAGAGAAGCCTGGGCGGGGAGGGTTCCCTGCAGTGCGGATGGCTTGAGGGGAAAAACGGAGATAGACCCAAAGCAGCAACACGAACCCCGAGAAGCGAGGTGATGGGCAGAGGAGAGCTTCTGCTCCTGCACCGGCCTTTCAAGGAATAAGCCCACTTCAATCGCAGAATAAGCGCATATAATCCAGGGGAAGATAGAGAACTCTGCCCAAGACAGAGGCCAGTGTGCTCTGTGACAGACGTGCCTCCTTTCTCTGCGGGGGCAGAAAGCCCTGAACCCAGGAGCGCCCACCCCACAGGGGCCCAGGCTGGAGGCAGGCCCAGGCCACAGAAGACATGGCCTCAGCCTGCGCTTGGGTCGGGAGGGGTCTAAGACGCAGTTCCCATCCTGAGGGTGGAAAGTGCCGTGCTCGCTGCAGGGCAGGGTCTCCAGGCAGTCAGAACACAGCGCTGGCCCTGGCCTTAGTGCCCTAAGAACTTCCCATGTTCTGCCCCCACCCCCTGCCTTCGGCCCCACCCGAGGGCCTGTGCTTCCAGGAGCTGGCCCAGAGGATCCGGCAGACTGTGCAGAACCAGACGTTGTCCTCGGACGGATGGCCCTGGAGGCTGAGAGCGAGGGCCCAAGGAAGCGGAGCACGAACGCGGTGTAGCCTGGCCTCAGGGGCCCTCCTCCCAGCACAGGCTGCTGTTTGCATCGGCCACGTACGGGGACCCAGGCGAGTCCCAGCAGCCTGACTTGGGTGATTGCAGGTCCAGCCAAGCTCCCTTGCGGGCGCAGTCCATTCACCTGCACCTAGGGGCCCCTTCATGTGAGAGCAATGTGGTGCCCCCGTCACGTGATAGGCGGGCAGCAGAAGTTGCTTAAACTGACTTCAGTCGTCATAACAGGGTGAAAGTGACAGTTCTAACCTGCAGTGTGTCCTGTGGCATGCGTGCTGTGCACCCGTGTGTTGCCACTGTCCGGGTGATTTGGGGTGTTTGGCGCATGTGCACGAGCCCCTGGCAGGCTCCCCCGGTTTCTTGCCAGCCCCTGGGGACCTGCTGGGTGGAGGGTGTGGGACAGGAAAGGTCCCTGAGGAATAAACATACTTAAGAGGCCATTCCGTTTCCCCAGCCTTCCGTCTGTGTAAGAGCTACTGATACTCGAGCACCTTTCACTGCAGCATCAGCCTTCCCTCGTTTCAAAACACAGAGCAAAGTATCATGAGCGAAATAAACTACTGAGCCTGGCACACACTGGGTGCCTCTTTGCCGGGGCGGGGTGGGCTTCTTCTTCATTATTTTCCACCTGCCAAGCCCTGGGGACTCAGGCTGGCCTTCTGCTCCTGCAGAGCCACGCGGACTTCTCTCAGCAAATGGCCAGTCTGTCTCGCCAAGTAGTTCAACTAGGTCAGCGACTGAGTGGTATGTTTGGGGACCCTGAACCTGATGTGTGTTCAGACCAGGGTTGCCCCTTGGCAGACAAAAAGTAGCATGCCTGCTGCATTTGAACTGCAAGCAAACGATTAGCTGATTTTTAGTATACGTCCCAGATATTGCATGGGTAAGTCTTATGCTGAGCATTACGTTTTGTGGATCTAAAATTTAAGTGCAACTGAGCAACCAGCATTTTCTCTGACAGCTCTAGCCTAGACACCCCGTCTCTGGACTCTTTTTGGCAATGGTGTCAGCAGCTTGATGTGAGGTGTCAGGTCCCAGAGCGGGGATTGAACCCAGGCTCAGCAGTGACAGTGCCGAGTCCTAACCCCTAGACCACCAGGGAACCCAGACAGCCCATCTCCGAACAAACGGCTTCTGGGCCAGGCTCTCGGAGTTGGGGAATGAGACAGAGCCAGACCCGGTGCAGCAGCCTGGCTCACAGCCAGCGCCCCGCCCACAAGCACCTGCACCATCGGTGGGGGCATCTGGGTCCCCGGGGCAGCAGTGTGGGCCGAGTGAGGCTGCCTTGAGGACGCGCCCAACACAGTCGCCAAGGAGACGGCAGTGGGAGAGGTCGGCCAGACCCGGGGCTGGGCGGGGGCTGAGCCCCAGAGGAGGAGCAGCTAGAAGATGAGCCCACGCTCCCTCTGCCCAGGAGGGCTCGCTGGGAGCCCGGGGAGCTTCTGATCTGTCAGTGGTGCTTTCGTGCAATTTTGGGAAAGGCTACGTTCACTCTATTGAAAGCAAAATGCCTCATTTTCAAAAGATGGGGAAAAGTGCATAAGCGTGAAGCCCCTGCCTGTGCCGAGCTCCTCACTCCAGGCTGGGCTTCCTTCAGGGGCCGTGGACAGGAACCTCAGAGATGGAGCCGTGAGAAGCCCCCCAGCCCGCTTCCTCCAACTCTGCTGCACACGGGGACCACCAGGCCCCAGCCCTCCTCCCCCCGCCCGCACCTTCCTCGTAGTATTAGAGCCGGTGAAACCCTCGCTAAACATCAGGAGTGTTCACGGAAACACGCTTGTCTCCCACAGACACGGGGAAGTGACTCTCTCTGCTTTAGCCACTGAGACGGGGGAAAGGAAGGTTCAGCGTAATAGTAAAATCAGTTACAATTATGGGACTTACCAACAAGATCTGTTGTGCGGCACGGGGAAGTGTAGTCAATGCCTTGTCATAACCTGTAAGGGAAAAGAATCTGAAAAAAGTGGATGCATGTAAGTGTGACTGAGTCACTTTGCTGTTCATGTGAAACTAACACAGCAACGGTACCGCCACAAAAGATAAATAAAAATGAAACAATGAAGCCGACAGATAAGTTCCTAAACGACGACACTCTGGCTCCCTGCTCGGCGACCGAGCGCCCAGGAAGCCCCGGCCTGAGCCCAGCCTGAGACGCAGGGCAGTTCCCTCACCTCACAGCCTCGGCTCCGGCCGCTGTCTTGCTACTTGGGGTCCAGAGGTGGCCACTGGCCTCAGGCTCCCCGGGTTAAAAGGGGACGGTCTGATGCGAGCGCGGAGAGCGCCAGGTCCCTGCCGACCCCGCCTGGGTTCTGGCTGTGACTGGGGCTGGAGGGAGCGTGGCTCTTCAGAAAGCTGCCGGCTTTGCCCCGGGGACCGAGTGGCTGGAGGCCAGGGTCTGGCCCAGCGCCAGCTCCCTCCTCGGTGCCTGCGTTTCTGGTGGAGACACAGGCAGGACCGGGTGTCCAGGCCGCTCCTCCGCCTCCAGTCAGAAGAAAAGGGTCTCAGCCTTCTCGGCCACGTGCGGTGGGCGATGTGATGACAAGACGCTGAGGGAAGGGAGCCAGCTGCCGGGGCGTGGGGACGTTGTCGCCCACGAAGGAACAGAGAGCTGGAGGCCTCCGGGCCCTCCCCCCAGAAGGGGCCGCACCAGAAACGGTAGCCGTTCGGACCGCCTCAGAAGGCCCAGGGTCCCGGCCTCCCGAGCTGAGGCCGAAGCTCAGAACCCCACGGCCTTGATGAGTCCTGCTTCCCCGCACGGCCTTCACTGATCCGCAGACTTCCCGGCTCACCGTGGGTTCCCTGGATTTCAGGCCGTGCACACGTTTTCAGCAACGCCAGACCGTGGAGAGGAAATAAAATGGCATCGCTGGTGTCTGAAAGGGCTTTGGAACTCTCGAGATCATTTTAGACTTAGAGAAGAGTTAAAAAATGAGTACAGCGTTTTCATCCCCTACAGCCAGCCTTTCCTTTTCAAAGGTCTCACCCAACCGCCTGAGAAATGATGCTGTTAACGAAGTTACTGCCTGACCTGAGCAGCCTTCCCACAGATGCTCTTTTTACCCCAGGACCATTTGGCCCTGCTGGCCTGTCACCCCAGCTGCTCCCTCTTTATCTTTCACCCTCGCTCCCTGGTCTCGGCATCCTTTAGTGGGACTCAGCTCCGTGGTGCTCGCCTCTCCCCTCGCTCCTGCGTGTGTGCGTTTGGATCCACGTGTTTGAGGCCCCGGGTTTCCATCCCACACGGTGGGGTAACTTCATTGCTCCGACTGTCCCTGCTCTGTCATCAGAAGCCCTTTCAGGCTGGCTTCCAGAAAACGGACACGTGCCTTCCTTTCTTCTCTATGTTCTGGCCGCACGAGATGCTCCAGGCTCACCTTGGACTTTCCTTGCCCCGGTCCTGGAGTCGGCCACTCCCCAAGGACCCCTGGGTCCCTTGATCGGAGGGAGTGTGTAGAGACCAGAATCTGTGTGTAGGGCTGCCCGTTGCTAAGGGGGTGCCACTGCTCCAGCCCCCTCGGCGGACAGCGCTGGGGAGTGTGCGTGTGCCCACTAGTCCACACACAGGACACGGCGGTGTTGTACGCCACCCTAGATCCGCGGAAGGTGCCCTCCACGTTGACGCCTCCAGTTCCAGTCCACAGGATGGGGTCTAGCCTTGCCCTCGCTTATTGTAGCTTTTTCTCCAACAGTGAGAAGCCCTCTCTTGCTGCCTGCGGTGGACTGGCTCTTTGTTTGACCCTCGTGAACAGTTTCGGGATTACTGGCCTGTACCCGTGTGTTGCGGTGTGGCTCTTTGCTGCTGGCAGCACCCAGCCCAGAGCCGTTTTCCAAGTCCTGCAGCCCCTCTCCTGCCCACAGAGGGGACGTGCGGCTCCGATCCCTTTGTCACACCTGCACTCCGTCACTCCCCGATCTCTTTCTCAGGTGCTGTTTCACTCTTTGTGCTGAAAGTACTGCACCCAAGCTGCTCCTCGCCCCAAACCCCCTTTGTGCCGTTTCTCATGGCCGCCCCCCCGCCCCCCAAGCATTTTTGCTTCAGTAGTGTAATCTGCTTTCCTATCCCACTAAAAATAGCAGACAGCACAGGAGGAGTGGGGGGCAGTGAGTCAGCCCCACAGCTTGAGCTCACTCATGACCCTCTTCCAACACGGGCACCCCCTTCCCTGACGCCCACGGGGAAGCTCATTCAACTATGACACAAGCCCGGATCACCCACAAAACCCCAGGCACTCAGGGAGCTTTCCTCAGAGCCTCAGGGAAGAAACAAACGGGATCGTTTAGAGGGTGGGCGTCATTCTCGGACCTGGTCATGGGGTGTGTGGAGAAACCCAGACCCCTCTGCTGAGGAAGAGGAGGGTCCCCTGGGCCCAAACTCTGTCCCTCTGGCCGCCTCACCCCAAACAGGCCTAGGGGTGAACCAGCCTCAGTGGGTGCTCTAGGCCCCGCGGGTCTCGGGGGATGCAGGCGGGTCCCAGGCTCTTGCACCTTTACCTTCCTCAGGAAGCATCCAAGTACCTGAGTGACTGCTAACGACAACCTGGGCTTAGGGACATCGAGCCCACACAGTGGCAAAACACCTACAACCTGAGAGCCGGTCCTCTGCATCCATGACACGGCCCAACACGGACCATGTGGCACTCTGTGCAGGCAAGCCAGCCCTCGCAGTTCAAACCCGCAACTGCTTTTCGTACAAAAACGGATACCCAGCACCCCGTTTAGCACCTTAGAAGAACTGACTAATAGGAAAAAATAAGCCATAAAAAGTTTTATTGAAGAATAGTTGTTTTGCAATGTTGTGATAATTTCTGCTGTACAACAAAGTGATTCGGTCATATGTACACACACACACACACACACACACACACACACACACACCACACACACACACCCATTCTCTTTTCAGGTTCTCTTTCCGTATAGATTATCATAGCATTTTGGGTAGAGTTCTCTGGGTAAATCAGCTGTTTTTAAATGCCTAATTAGCGCTAATTAGTGCTTCTAGTTAGCTAAAGGTACTTTCTATGTGGAAAAAGAATTTGCAATGCAGAGAATCAGTTTAAATTTCTTAAAATATATTCTATCTTCCAAGTCACTTATTCATTCCTCTGCATGATTCATTCTGCCTTCAATGACTTTAAGTCAGCTTGCAATTCTGCAAAAATTTTTTAAAATTTGGCCTGCCTCCTGCTTATATTTTGTAGTTCCTTTCTAAAATCATCTTCATTCGGGTTCTAATCTGCTCGTAATTCCCTCAGTATTTTCACTGTCTCCTCTTCGAACTCAGTGGCTGTTAAACTGCAGAGGTCTGATTCATTGTTTGCTCCTTCACGGGAACTGTTCTGTTCTTTTAACTTGGAGTGGCTCCTGAACTTCATTTTGCTTATATTTTTTCTTATTCGGTGAGTTTAGGGAAAACAACTCCTTTAGACTTGGAAGGCTGTTTATATGTGAGAGCACCCCTGGGTAGAATGTGAGGGCTTACTTCCATGGCGTGTGGACTTTTCAGACCAGGGATCAAACTCATGGCACAGCAGCAATCCAAGCCATTGCAGTGACAATGGCCACTGTGCCACAAGGGAACTCTAGGTCTCTCTCCTTCGCCTGAATCTCCCATAAGCTTAATTTGTTCATTTCACTCTTTCCCATAGGTTTCATAGGATTTTTCAGTCTCTTTCATTTTTTTCCTGTTCCTTTTTTTTTCCAATTGCTTAATGAATTTTATTACAATTATAGGTGTACAAAAATCACCACAACTCAATCTTACAGCATTTCTATCCCAAACCCTCAGTGCATCCCCCCACCCCTCAACTTGTCTCATTTGGAAACCATAGGTTTTCCAAAGTCTGTGAGTCTGTATCTGTTCTGCAAAGAAGTTCACTGTGTCTTTTTAGTTTCCACATGTAAACGGTAGCATTGGATGTTGCTGTCTAATTGTCTGACTGGTTTCACTTCGCATGATAATTTGTAGGTCCATCCATGTTGCTACAAATGTTACTTTGTTCCTTTTAATGGCTGAGTAATATTCCATTGTTTGTATGTACCATATCTTCCCTATCCATTCCTCTGTCGATGGGCATTTAGGTTGTTTCCATGACTTGGATATTTCAGAGAGTGCTTTAATGAACACTGGAGTGCAAGTGTCTTTTTGAGTCATGGTTTCCTCTGGATAGATTCCCAGGAGTGGGATTGCTGGATCAAATGGTAATTCTATTTTTAGTTTTCTGAGGAATCTCCATACTGTTTTCCACAGTGGCTGCACCAATTTGCATTCCCACCAACAGTTTAATAGGGATCCTTTTTCTCCACACCCTCTCCAGCACTTATTGTTTATAGACTTTTTGGTGATGGCCATTCTGGCTGGTGTAAGGTGATACCTCATAGTGGTTTTGATTTGCATTTCTCTAATAACAAGTGATGTTGAACATCTTTTCATGTATTTTTTTGCCATCTGTATGTCTTTGGAGAATGGTCTGTTTAGATCTTCTGCCTATTTTTTGATGGGGTTGTTTGTTTTTCTGGTATTGAGCTATAGGAGGTGTCCGTAAATTTTGGAGATTAATCCCTTGTCAGTCGATTCATTTGCAAATATTTTCTCCCATTCTGTGGGTTGTCTTTTCGTTTTGTTTAGGGTTTCCTTAGCTGTGCAGAAACTTTGAAGTTTAATTAAGTCCCATTTGTTTATTTTTCTGTTTATTGTCATTACTCTGACAGGTGGATCTGAGAAGATGTTGCTATCATTTATGTCAGAGAGTGTTTGGCCTATGTTTTCCTCTCAGAGTTTTATAGTATCTGGTCTTATATCTAGATCTTTAATCCATTTTGAGTTTATTTTTGTGCATGCTGTTAGGAAGTGTTCTAGTTTCATTTTTTTACATGTGGTTGACCAGTTTTCCCAGCACCACTTATTGAAGAGTCTGTCTTTTGTCCAATGTATATTCTTGCCTCCTGTGTCATAGATTAGTTGACTATAGATGCATGGGTTTAATTCTGGGCTTTCTATCCTGTTCCACTGATCTATATTTCTGTCTTTGTGCCAGTACCACACGGTTTTGATGACTGTAGCTTTGTAGTAGATTCTGAAGTCAGGGAGCCTGATTCCTCCAGCTCCATTTTTCTTTTTCAGGATGTCTTTGGCTATTCTGGGTCTTTTGAGCTTCCAGACAAACTTTAAAATATTTTGTTCTAGTTCTGTGAAAAAGGTCCACGGTAATTTGATAGGGATTGCATTGAGTGTGTAGATTGCCTTGGGTAGTATAGTCATTTTGATAATATTGACTCTTCCAATCCAAGAGCATGGTATGTCTTTCCACCTGTTCATGTCATCCTTGATTTCCTTCATCAGCGCCTTATAATTTTCAGAGTACAAGTCTTTTGTCTCTTTAGGCAGGTTTATTCCTAAGTATTTGATTCTTTTTGATGCGATAGTAAATGGGGTTGCTTCCCTAATTTCTCTTTCTGATCTTTCATTGTCAGTATATAGAAATGCAGTTGATTTCTGTGTATTAATTTTGTATCCTGCAACTTTGCCAAATTCATGGATGAGCTCTAACAGTTTTCTGGTAGAGTCTTTAGGATTCTCTAGGTATAGTATCATGTCATCTGAAAAAAGTGATAGTTTTACCTCTTCATTTCCAATTTGGATTCCTTTTATTTATTTCTTTTTCTTCTCTGATGGCTGTAGCTAGGACTTCCAGAACTATGTTGAATAGTAGTGGCGAGAGTGGACATCCCTGTCTTGTTCCTGATCTCAGCCAGAATTCTTTCAGCTTTTCACCACTGAGAATGATGTGAGAATGATGTGAGCTCTGGGTTTGTCATAGATGGCCTTGATTATGTTGAGGTAGGTTCCCCCTATGCCCACTTTCTGAAGGGTTTTTATCAGAAATGGGTGTTGGATTTTGTCAAAGGCTTTTTCTGCATTTATGGAGAGGATCATATGGTTTTTATTCTTCAGTCTGTTAACATGGTGTATCACACTGATTGATTTGCAGATATTGAAGAATCCTTGCATCCCTGGGATAAATCTCACTTGATCATGATGTACAATCCTTTAAATGTATTGTTGGAGTCGGTTGACTAGTATTTTGTTGAGGATTTTTGCATCTATGTTCATCAGTGATATTGGCCTGTAATTTTCTTTTTTTGTGATATCTTTGTCTGGTTTTGGTATCAGGGTGATGGTTGCCTCATAGAATGAGTTTGGGAGTGTCCCTTCCTCTGCAATTTTTGAAAGAGTTTCAGAAGGATAGGCGTTAGCTCTTCTCTAAATGTTTGATAGAATTCACCTGTGAAGCCATCTGGTCCTGGACTTTTGTTTGCTGGAAGTTTTTTAATTACAGTTTCAATTTCAGAACTTGTGATTGGTCTATTCATCTTTTCGATTTCATCTTGGTTTAGTCTTGGGAGATTGTACTTTTCTAAGAATTTGTCCATTTCTTCTAGGTTTTCCATTTTATTGCCATATAGTTGCATATAGTAGTCTCTTATGATCCTTTGTATTTCTGTGATGTCTGTTGTTACTTCTTTTTCATTTCTAATATTATTGATTTGTGTCCTCTCTCTTTTTTTCTTGATAAGTCTGGCTAAGGGTTTATCAATTTTGTTGATCTTTTCAAAGAACCAGCTTTTAGTTTCATTGATCTTTTATATGGTTTTCTTTGTTTCTATTTCATTGATTTCTGCTCTGATCTTTATGATTTCTTTTCTTCTACTAACTTTGGGCCTTGTCAGTTCTTCC
>PVHT021183554.1:178965-189692 GCA_004024745.2 Catagonus wagneri
GATTTGAGTGAGTGGTTCCTTTCCCATATTAGGAAAGTTTTCGGCTATAATCTCCTCGAATATTTTTTCTGTCCCCTTCTCTCTCTCTTCTCCCTCTGGCACCCCTATAATACGGATGTTGGTGCGTTTAACATTATCCCAGAGTTCTCTGAGACTCTGCTCATTTCCTTTCAATCTTTTATCTCTTTTCTCTTCCGCAGAAGTGACTTCCACTAATCTGTCCTCCACCTCACTGATTCATTCTTCTGCCTCCTGTATTCTACTGTTGGCTGCTTCTAAGGAATTTTTTATTTCAGTGATTGTATTTTGCATCTCTTGTTTAAATTTTACAGCTTGTATTTCTTTGCTCAGTGTTTCCTGTAAATTATTAGTCTTTGCCTCCAGTCTGTTTCCAATGCCTTGCATCATTTTCAGCATCAACAGTCTAAAGTCTCTTTCTGGCAGGCTGATAATCTCCTTATCACTGAGCTGTTTTTCTGGGCTTTTCTCTTTCTCCCTTATCTGAGTTATAGTTTTCTGTCTTTTCATTTTTTTAGGCTTTTGGTGTGGTGACCTTTTTGTAGACAATATAGTTGTAGCCTCTTTTAGTTCTGATGTTTGCCTCCTCTGTGGCTAAAGCTGGTATGGAGGGGGCTTGCTGTAGGCTTCCTGATGGGAGGGAGTGATGCCTGCTGCTCACTGGTAGGTGGGGTTGATTCCTCTCCCTCTGATGTGTGGGGCTTTGTCTCTGGATGAGATTAGAGGCTGGCTGTGTGCCTGAGGGGTCTTTATGCAGCCTGTTTACTGGTGGGTGGGGTTGAGATCCCATCTGGATTATTGTTTGGCCTGGGGCTTCTCAGTGCTGATGAGAGGGACCAGACTTTCCCAGAAATGGCCACCTCCAGATAAATGCAGACTGATGAATCTTCCCGAGAGCTTCACCTTCAATGCCCTTCCCCTACAAGACACAGTCACCCCTATTTTCCCAGGAGATCCTCCAAGAATTGCAGTCAGATTCCACCTAGATTCCTGTGGAGACTGCTTTGCCCTGGGACCCAGTGCACGTGAAAGTCTGTGTGTGCCTTTCAAGAGTGGGGTCTCTGTTTCCCTCAGTCCTGTGGAGCTCCTGCACACAAGCCCCGCTGGTCTTCAATGCCAGATGCTCCAGGGGCTCTTTCTCCCTGTGCCTGATCCCCAGGCGTGGGGTTTTGACATGGGGTTCAGAACTCTCAGTCCTGTAGCCTAGTCTCTGTGCTGCGGTTACTTTCCAGTCTGTGGGACTTTCCACCCGGGAGGTATGTGGTTGCTTCTATCGTGTAATCACCCCTCCTACCTCTTGATGTGGTCTCCTCTTTGTCTTCTGGAGCAGAATATCTTTTTTGGAAGTTTACAGTCCATTTGGTTGAAGGTTGCTTGGCATTTGGTTGTATTTTTGCTGTTATTTGGGAGAGAAGTTGAGCTCTAGTCCTTCTATTCCACCATCTTAATCCAATCTCTCTGCTGTCATGGACTTTTGAACAGTCTGACTTAGTGAGACCACGGAGATCTGCTCTGCAACAGCTCCATGAATCTGGGATTCTAGCCATGTAAACTGGAGGCTTGCTGCTCCTTTTAAGAAAGTGTCCTAGGAAAGGTGTGAGTAGTAATCTCAGAAGGTGCTCAGGAACACCGTCCACCAGGTGCTGTTTATTACAGCAGATATAACTCAGGAAGATCCAGATGGGTCTCAGACAAGGCACCTGAAAAGGCTTGAAGCTTCCATCTCTCTGAGAACACCAGTCTGCAACATCTCCCCACGAGTTAGAAAGTCCTCTCTCCTTAAACTTTTCCAAAAGGTTGAAGTAGAAAGAACAGTCCCAAAGACCTTACATGATGCCACCATTATCCTAATTCCAAAACCAGACAAAGATACCATCAAAAAAGAAAACTATAGGCAAATATATTTGATGAATATAGATGCAAAAATCTCAACAAAATTTTAGCCAACTGAATCCAACAACATATCAAAAAGATCATACACCACAACCAAGTGGGATTCATCCCAGGTTCACAAGGATGGTTCAACACACACAAATCTATCAACATCAGACACCACATTAACAAAAGAAAAGTCAAAAACCACATGATCATCTCAATAAATGCAGAAAAAGCACTTGACAAAATCCAACATCCATTCGTGATAAAAACTCTTACCAAAGTGGGTATAGAGGGAACATACCTTAACATAATAAAAGCCATTTATGACAAACCCACAGCAAATATAACACTCAATGGAGAAAAGCTGAAAGCCTTCACACTAAAATCTGAAAGAAGACAAGGATGCCCACTCTCACCACTGTTATTCAACATAGTATTGGAAGTCCTAGCCACAGCAATCAGACAAACCAAACAAATAAAAGGCATCCAAATAGGAAGAGAAGAGGTAAAACTGTCACTCTAAGCAGATGACATGATACCATATATAGAAAACCCTAAGGACTCAACCCAAAAACTACTTGAACTGGTCAACAAATTCAGCAAAGTAGCAGGAAATAAGATTTACATTCAGAAATCACTCACATTTCTGTATACTAACAATGAAATATTAGAAAAGGAATACAAAAGTACAATACCTTTTAAAATTGCACCCCAAAAAATCAAATACCTGAGAATAAACCTGACCAAGGAGGTGAAAGACTTATATGCTGAGAAGTATAAAACGTTAATCAAGGAAATTAAAGAAGATGTAAAGAAATGGAAAGATATTCCATGCTCATGGGTTAGAAAAATTAATATTGTAAAAATGGCCATACTATCCAAAGCAATCTACAGATTCAATACAATCCCTATCAAATTGCCCATGACATTTTTCACAGAACTAGAACAAACAATCTAAAAATTATATGGAACCACAAAAGACCCAGAATTGCCAAAACAGAGGCATAACTCTCCAAGACTTCAGGCAAATTACAAGCCACAGTAGTCAAGACTGTGGTACTGGTACAAAAATGGACATACAGACCAATGGAAATGGAATAGAGAACCCAAAATAAACCCAGACATCTATGGTCAACTAATCTTTGACAAAGGAGGCAAGACTATAAAATGGGAAAAAGACGGTCTTTTCATTAAGTGGTGCTGGGAAACCTGGGCAGCTGCATGCAAATCAATGAAACTAGAACACACCCTCACACTATGCATAAAAATAAATTCAAAGTGGCTTAAAGACTTAAATATAAGACAAGACACCATCAAACTCCTGGAAGAGAACATAGGCAAAACATTCTCTGACATCAGCCTTACAAATGTTTTCTCAGGTCAGTCTCCCAAAGCAACAGAAATAAAAGCAAAAATAAACCACTGGGACCTAATCAAACTGACAAGCTTTGCACAGCAAAGGAAACCAGAAAAAGAAAACAAAAAGACAACTTATAGAATGGGAGAAAATAGTTTCAAGTGATGCAACTGACAAGGGCTTAAGTTCTGAAATGCACAAACAACTTATATAACTCAACAGCAAAAAAGCCAACAACCCAATTGAAAAATGGGCAAAAGACCTGAACAGACATTTCTCCAAAGACAATTTACAGATGGCCAACAAGCATGTGAAAAAAATGCTCAACATCACTGATTATTAGAGAAATGCAAATCAAAACTACCATGAGATAGCACCTCACACCAGTAAGAATAGCCATCATTAATAAGTCCACAAATAACAAGTACTGGAGGGGGTGTGGAGAAAAGGGAACCCTCCTACACTGTTGGTGGGAATGTAAGCTGGTATAACCACTATGGAAAACAGTTTGGAGGTACCTTAGAAAGCTATACACAGAACTACTGTATGACCCAGCAATTCCACTCTTGGGCATATATCCAGACAAAAGTTTCCTTAAAAAAGACACATGTACCTGCATGTTCATTACAGCACTATTCTCAATAGCCAAGACATGGAAACAACCCAAATGACCATCGACAGATGATTAGATTAGGAAGATGTAATATACATACACAATGGAATACTACTCAGCTATAAAAAAGAATAAAATAATGCCATTTGCAGCAGCATGGATGCAACTAGAGACTGTCATACTGAGTGAAGTAAGTCAGAAAGAGAAAGGCAAATACCATATGATATCACTTATATCCAGAACCTAATATCTGGCACAAATGAACCTTTCCACAGAAAAGAAAATCATGGACTTGGAGAATAAAATTATGGTTGCCAAGGGGGAGGGGGAGGGAGTGGGATGGATTGGGAGCTTGGGGTTAATAGGTGCAGGCTATTGCATTTGAAACAGGTAAGCAATGAGATCCTGCTGTATAGCACTGGGAACTATATCTAGTCACTTATTATGGAGCATGATAATATGAGAAAAAAGAATCTATACATGTATGTGTAACTGGGTCACCTTGCTGTACAGTATAAAATTGACAGAACACTGTAAACCAACTATAATGGAAAAATACAAATCATTATATTAAAAAAAGAAAATTACAAATAGAAAGCTTAGTTGTAAAGGGAAACATATAATGAATTTAGGGAATCAACCACACACAAGCATGATATCAAAACCAACAATAGTGATGGGGAGAATATGAATGCAGGATATTGGAAATGCATTCGAAATGAAGACACCAGCAACCTAAAACAATCTTGTATATATACAGACTGCTATATCAAAACCTCATGGTAACCACAAACCAAAAATCTGCAATAGATACACAAAAAACAAAAAGCAATCCAAACATAGCACTAAAGATAGCCATCAAACCACAAGAGAAGAGAACAAAGAGGAAGGGAAGAAAGAAGACCTACACAAAGAAATCCAAAACAATTAACAAAATGGTAATAAGAAACACATATCAATAATTATCCTAAATCTAAAAACTCCAACCAAAAGACAGACTGGCTGAATGGATACAAAAACAGGACCCATATATATAATCTGTCTACAGAAGACCCACTTCAGAGAAATCTAAGCACACATACAGACTGAAAATGAGGGCATGGTAAAAGACATTCCATGCAGAAAGAAAACTGCAGTTGCAATACACGTTTCAGACAAAATAAACTTTAAATTAAAAATGGTTACGAGAGACAAAGAACACTACAGATGATCAAAGGATCAATCTAAGGAGAGGGTATGACAATTGGAAATATATATGCCCTCAGCACAGGACCATCTATGGCAACTGCTAACAGATATAAAAAGTTAATCAACAGTAACCCAATAATTGTGTGGGATTTTAACATCAATGGACAGATAATCCAGAGAGAAAATCAATAAGGAAAAAGAAGCCTTAAATGATTCATTAGACCATGTGTGCTTAGCAGCAGAATACACATTCTTTTCAAGTGCACATGAAACATTCTTCAGAATAGATCACATGTTTATCCATAAACCAAGCCTCAGTAAATTTAAGAAAATTAAAATACTATTAAGCGTCTTTTTCAACCACAATGCAGTGAGACTAGAAATCAACTATGAGAAAAAACTGCTGGAAAAAAAAAAAAGCCACAAACACTTGGAGGCTGAACAACATGCTACTAAAACCCAACGGATCACTGAAGAAATCAAAAAGGAGGAGTTCCTGTCGTGGCGCAGCGGTTAACGAATCCGACTAGGAACCATGAGGTTGCAGGTTTGATCGCTGGCCTCTCTCAGTGGGTTAAGGATCTGGCGTTGCCATGAGCTGTGGTGTCGGTCGCAGACATGGTTCGGATCTGGCATTGCTGTTGCTGTGGCCTAGGCCAGCGGCTACAGCTCTGATTAGACCACCTAGCCTGGGAATCTCCATATGCCACAGGTGTGGCCCTAGAAAAAGACAGGAAAAAAAAGAAATCAAAAAGGAAATAAAGAATACCTAGAGAGAAATGAAAATTAAGACACAATGATCCAAAATCTATGAAATGCAGCAAAAGCAGCTTAAAGAGGGAAGTTGTTAGCAATACAACCCTATTTCAGGAAACAAAAAAAATCTCAAATAAACAACCTAATCTTACATCTAAAGCAAGTAGGGAAAGAAGAACAAAGAAAACCCAAAGTGAGTAGAAGGAAAAAAATCATAAAGATCAGAGCAAAAATAAATGAAATAGAGATGAAGAAAACAATAGGAAAGATCAATGAAACCAAAATCTGGTTCTTTGAAATGATTATCAAAATTAGTAAATCTTTAGCCAGAGTCATAAAGAAAAAAAGGGAAGAGCTCAAATCAATAAAATTAGAAATGAAAAAGGAGAAGTTATAACTGACATGACAGAAATACAAAGGGTCATAAGAAACTATTATGAGCAACTATATGCATAGAAAATGGACAACCTAGAAGAAATTGACAAATTCTTATAAAGATACAATCTTCCAAGACTGAACCAGGAAGAAATAGAAAACATGAACAGACTAAACACAAGTAATGAAATTGAAACTGTGAGTAAAACACTTTCAACAAACAAAAGTCCAGACCAGAGGGCTTCACAGGCAACTTCTATCAAACATTTAGAGAGGAGATAACACCTATCCTTCTGAAACTATTCCACAAAACTGTAGAGGAAGGAACAGTCCTAAATTTATTCTATGAGGCCACCATCACCCTGATACCAAAGCCAGAGAAAGATACTGCAAAAAAAGAAAATTATGGCCAGTATCACTGATGAACACAGATGCAAATATCCTCAACAAAATATTAGCAAACTAAATCCAACAGTACCTCAAATGGATCATTCCCCATGAGCAAGCAGGATTTGTCCCAGGGATGCAAGGGTTTTTCAATATCTGCAAATCAATTAATGTGATGATATACTACATTAATGAATTGAAGAATAAAAATCCTATGATCATCTTGATAGATGTAGAAAAAGCTTTCAACAAAATTCAACACCCATTCATGATAAAAACTCTCCAGGGAGTGGGCATAGAGTGATCCTACCTCAGAGTTCTCATTGTGGCACAGTGAAAATGAATCCAACTAGTATCCATGAGGATGTGGGTTTGCTCCCTTGCCTCGCTCAGTGGGACAGGGATCCAGTGTTGCCATGAGCTGTGGTGTAGATTGCAGACACGGTTCAGGTCCCAAGTTGCTGTGGCTGTGGCACAGGCCAACATCTGCAGCTCCAATTTGATGCCTAGCCTGGGAACCTCCATATGCTGTGAGTGTGGCCCTAAAAGCCAAAAAAAAAGAGAGAGAGGGAGAGAGGGAGAGAGGGAGAGAGAGAACCTACCTCAACATAATAAAGGCCATAGAGGACAAAGACATACTAACACCACTCTCAGTAGTGAAAAGGTGAAAGAATTTCCCCTAAGATCAGGAAAAAGACAAGGATGTCCACCCTCGCCACTTTTATTCAACATAATTTTGGAAGTCCTAGCCATAGCAATCATAGAAGAAAAAGAAATAAAAGGAATTGAAACTGGAGAAGAAGACTGTCACTGTTTGCAGATACATAATACTATATAGAAAATCCTAAAGAAATCATCAGAAAATTACTAGAGCTCATCAATAGATTCAGTAAAGTTGTTGGATACAAAATTAATGCACAAAAATCACAGTGGGTTAAGGATCCACTGTTGCTGTGAGCTGTGCTGTAGCTCGCAGATGCAGCTTGGATCTGGTGTTGTATGGCTATGGTCTAGGCTGGCAGCTGCAGCTCCAATTTGACCCCTAGTTAGGGAACTTCCATATGCATTAGGTGCAGCCCTAACAAACAAACAAAAGGAAAAGAAAAGAAATAAAAAGAAAAAAAGTCAACCTGGAATTCTATATCCAGTTGCACTGTGCTCATATGAGAATATGCCTATTCTTATAAAACATACACAGAAATATCTGGGTGCAAGTAAAAAAGATATAGTATATGTAATACACCTTCAAATGATTCAGGAGAAAATGAATTGTGTGTATGTGTGTTTTCCACCAAATACTTAAGAAAGCAGTAATACCAGTTTCTTTCAGGGAAGAGAAAAGCCTGGGACATTTCTGACTTATTTGAAAAGACTAGCATTATCTTGACTCCCAAAATAGACAACAAAGATATTATAAAGCAAGAAAATGACAGAGCAAAACAGTCAACAAAATATTTGCAAATTGAATCTAATAATCCATGGAGGATAAACATCACATCATTTGAAGCTTAGCCTAGGAATACAAGGTTAGTTCAATGTTTTAAAAACCAATCAATATAGCTCGTATTATCAACAAACCCCAAAGAAGTATATGATTATCTCACAAGATGCAGAAATAGCATTTGACAAAATTCAACATGCATCAATAATAAATATTCTAGGCAAAATAGGAATGAAAGAAAACTGCCTCAAATTAGTAAGGAGGGTATCTACACAAAACCTATAGCTCACACTACATTTAACAGTGAAAGATGAATGTTTTTCTTCTCATATCATAAACAAGATAGTCTTACTTCTTTTCCTTTAGGGCCACACCCACAGCATATACAGGTTCTCATTATTTCATTCAAGATCACACTAAAAATACTCACCAAGACATAAAGTGCAGAAAATTACTAATAGGCATAGAGGTCTGTGAGGAAGGAATAAGCTATTTTGCTCCACAGAGACATGACTGTCTATTTAGAAAAAAAATCTACAAAAAAGCTACTAACATTAACAGAAGAGTCTGACAGGGTCACAAGGTACAAGTTCACTAAGTCAATTGCATTTCTATATGCAAACAATGAAACAATTAGAAATTAAAAATTTTAGTGTACAATTTCCAACAGCCCTTAGTCATAAATTGTAATAATATGTGTGAAATTCGTGTGCTAAAAACCAACATTTTGATGAGAGAAATGAAAGATTTCCATTTCCACGAAATCCTGGAAGAAGCAGAACTAACTAATAAAGGATCTGGGAGGTGGATGCGGTTGTGTTGGGGTGGGAGGCGAGAGGCTGGGGCAAAACTGAGTGGCAAGGATGCAAGAAAGTACCCTGGAGTAACGCAGCTGTTCTCTCTCAAGATCAAAGTGGTAGTCACATGGCGTATATAATTATCACAATTATAATCTGTGACTTTTAATGTTAATTGCAGTTGACCTTCTAGTAATGTGGGCTTAAACTGCATAGGTCCACTAATGCAGACAATTTTCAATAGTAGATACCGCAGTAATTTCTACATGATCCATAGTTGGTTGAATCCACAGATGCTGATATAGAAGGCTTAATGTAAATTATACTTGGAATATTCCAAAGTGTATATCAATAAAGTTGATTTAAAAATCTTCACTAATCAGGAAAGAATGCTGAATAATATGCAAATTTTGTCAAAACACATGTATATTGAAGACAATTACAGAATTTAGGGTAAAATTCAGCAAGGGTAACCTGCAAATCTTCTATACAGAGTTTCAAAGCTAGAAGATAAAATAGAAGCACTAAAGGAATAATTTATAGAAATTTAGGCAATTTGCTAACTTGCTTAAATGTAGGAAAAGTAATAATACATGTAAAAGATATAAAAATACTCTAAGGCTAGATCCATGTTATCATGAATAAGTTTAATATGATGTATTATTAGTAGAATGCACAATTAAGATCAAAGAGGGCAGGGCCAGTGAGAGGTTGCGAGGCCCACACACTGAAGGTGAGCGTAGGGGAGGGGGTGCTGGAGAGAAGGTCTTCAGGGAGGGGCTGCACTTGCCCTCGCGGAGGGAGGCTTTGGTTGCTTGAGTCTCTCCTCGACAGTAATTGGTAGGAATCTTTGGTCATAAACCCTTGAGCCACGTTTAATTGGCCCTGAGAGCTTTTTCTTCCAGTTTGCCTGCTAGACAGAGGCAAGAAAAACACCTGCTCATGATCTTGGAAACACAAAGTTACTTGAAGGTCAGTTGAACTCAACCCAAAAGCGCAGTCAGTAGGACTCTGGACATTCCCTTCACTCATGACAGAGAACATCTGTGGTCACTGCAGTGCTTGCTTTGCCTGTGCCCCTTTCCAAAACATCCACAGATGCTACTGTGAGCAGACAAAGGTGAGTTCCACCCATGAATTGTTAAGAGAACAAATAATTATTTCACACTGAAAATGGAGTTTTGCCACAGTTCCCGAAACTCTTGGTGGTGTTATGGCACCATATTCTAAGTGAATTTTTCTTCTTCAAGTTTTTTTTTTTAAATGATTGATCAAACATCAGGATGTGGCAAGAAAGTTTAGTCTTATGTTCCATTACGCAAAAAAATATAATAACAATCCTTTTTTTAAATGACTATTCACATGTTATTTTTACCTTTTGTTCAAAACTTGGTTTTCTCAGTCATCAGCTTTGCCAGTAATACTACTTTTGAAGTGAAATAAACAAACTTTGAAGAACTAACATCCAAGTCCATGAGAGTAGGACTTGGGCACCCTATCATTTAGTCCAGGCCTCCAGAGAGAACCCTGAGGAACCTGGCACAGACACCATCTGGGGAAAACCACGACCCTGTCATGCCAGGGCTGGCCATGCCCCTGCAGCAGAGTCAGCATTTGCATGACTGGAAGTCCCCTAAGTAAACTGTCTCTGTCCTTTGACCTTTTTTTTTTTTTCACCTTCCATTTATTTATTTATTTATTTATTTATTTATTTATTTTTAACAATGAATTTTATTTCAGTTATAGGTGTACAAAGATCATAAGTCAATACGATAGATTTTGTGTCCCAAACCCACAGTGCATCCCCTCACCCCCCAGATTGTCTTATTTGAAAAACCAAGGTTTTCCAAAATCTGTGAGTCATTGTCTGTTCTTCAAAGAAGTTCATTGTGTCTCTTTAGTTTCCACATGTAAGCG
>PVHT021183554.1:190692-225485 GCA_004024745.2 Catagonus wagneri
AGTTTTCTGTCTTTTCATTTTTATAGGTTTTTGGTGTGGTGACCTTTTTGCCAACAATAGAGTGGTAGCCTCTCTTAGTTCTGGCGTTTGCCGCCCCTGTGACTAAAGCTGGTATGGGCGGGGCTTGCTGTAGGCTTCCTGATGGGAGGGAGTGATGCCTGCCCACTGGTAGGTGGGGTTGATTCCTAGCCCGCTGATGGGTGGGGTTTTGTCTCTGGATGAGATTAGAGGCTGGCTGTGTGCCTGAGGGGTCTGTAGCCTGTTTACTGATGGGTGGGGCTGTGATCCCACCTGGATTATTGTTTGGCCTGGGACTTCTCAGCGCTGATGGGAGGGACCTGATTTTCCCAGAAATTGCCCCCTCCAGAGAAATGCAGGCTGATGAATACTCCCGAGAGCTTCACCTCCAATGTCCTTCCCCCACAACAAGCCACAGTCACCCCTATTTTCCCAGGAGATCCTCCAAGAATTGCAGTCAGGTTCCACCTGGATTCCTATGGAGACTGCTTTGCCCTGGGACCCAGTGCACGTGAAAGTCTGTGTGTGCCTTTCAAGAATGGGGTCTCTGTTTCCCCCAGTCCTGTGGAGCTCCTGCACACAAGCCCCTCTGGCCTTCAATGCCAGATGCTCCGGGGGCTCTTTCTCCCTGTGCCCGATCCCCAGGCGTGGGGTTTTGACGTGGGGCTCAGAACTCTCAGTCCTGTAGCCTAGTCTCTGTGCTGCGGTTACTTTCCAGTCTGTGGGGCTTCCCACCCGGGAGGTATGGGGTTGCTTCTATTGCGTAATCGCCCCTCCTACCTCTTGATGTGGTCTCCTCTTTGTCTTCTGGAGCAGATTATCTTTTTTGGAAGTTTACAGTCCAGTTGGTTGAGGGCTGCTCGGCATTTGGTTGTAGTTTTGCTGTTTTTCAAGAGAGAAGTTGAGCTGCAGTCCTTCTATTCCGCCATCTTAATCCAGTCTCCCTGTTCTTTGACCTTAAAGTCAGAACAAACGCCACAGGGACCTGGACATGTGAACAGAGGTTCCAGTTAGAGCTGAGGGGCCCAGGCCAAGACATGACACAGGCCCAAATGCAGCCACGTTCTATCTGGATCTTGGCTCTCACAGGTGTGGAAGTGAGCCCTGTACTTCCCTGGTCGCTGCCTGTGCGCTGCTGTGAGGCTGCTCCAAAACCACGTGGAAACACTGCCTCATTTCCAAAACATCCACATTTCCAGAGCACCCTCAACAGCTCAACTGCCTCATCTCCAGACATTCAGCACCCTCTCTTGCATGAGGCACCCTCAACAGCTCAACTCTGCCCCTCTCTGGATGGATAATTCAGAGCCCAAACTCTACTCCCCAGGAGCAGCCTGGACCATCGGGAAGGGCCCTCAGGGAACCCTTTGCGTGGTCCTGTGTTTGTGTGTTGGCATGTGGGGAGCACATGATTTATCCCCTCTGCGTGTCAGTTCCCATATTTGAAATAGAGTGATAAAAATACTTGCCTCTTCTGCCAGCCTGCAAGGGAAGGGTCAAAATCATCTCTGTTCAGGCCAATGGAAAGGAGTCTGACCAATTACTGGCTTTTTCAAAAGGAGCCATTCTAATCCTCCCTACAGTGTATATAAAATATTGTACAGAGAATACATGCATTTTGGCATGTGGATCAACCAGGGCAAGGCGGACTCACAGGCCAGGTCAGGCAGGGGTGGCCAGAGTCCACTGAGGTGAGGTCCCCAGTTTATCTATTACATCTGTGATATAATTTCCACTATTAAACTGGAAAAAAACTGGGGCATACCCCTTAATATGCTACAGGGGAAGAAGTTTGCTGCACATCAGCAGACTCAACTATTCGCACTTGGTGAAGGAAATCGAAGTGAAGTTACTATTTTTTTTCATCTGTAATTAGAAAATAATCTGAGGGGAATACTTAGAGACTAGGTAAAAGCCCTGTGTCTGGTCTAACATTTACTCATCCACAATTTTTAGCAATGACTGATGATGTGTGAGTCCCTTTTCCCCATAATATCCACCAGCTGTACCTCCTTTAACGACAAAATTTCCCTTCTCTCAAATTAGTGTAAATACAGATTCATGGAATCTTAATGGAGTTTAGTCCTTTAGTATCATTATTCATATTGGTTCTCAAATTGGCTCAGATTTTACCAGCTGGAACCATGCCAGCGAGCTCTGTCTCCTCTGGACAAATTGTTTGATACATGTTTTTGTCATCTTTCTTTGAGTAGTTTTTTACTTTTTGGCACAAAAAAGGTATTAGGAGCTCATCTTGTACTTCGCTTGTCCCAGTGTTGAAATCAGCCCTGGTTCCTTCTGCTGGAGACTGACCTTTAGGGACAAAGGTTTGGATGCTCATTGCTAATAGTTTCTCCTTGCTTCACATTTTCTCAGTGGACAGAGGAAGAAAAGGTGTGTGTGTATGCTTCAGAAACATGAGTCCTTCTGATGTCTCCAGCCCTAACGTCGCACCATGCAGTCGTTCCAGGGGGCCCCTTTCCAGGTGGGTGACCCTGCTCAGCAGTGATTCCCATTACAGTGGAGAGACCAACACATTTGCTGAGGCCTGGGACACACAGATAGCAGTTTCAGGATGAATGACCAATGTGTTGATAAAAGCAAATGTAATAAACAGAATTTAGTCTTCCTTTGCAGTTTTTAAGGCAAATTTCCATAGAATGAAACACATGCATCTATAGGAACCATTTGATGTGTTTTGACAAGTGATTACGCTAAGGAGCCCACCGTTGTCAAATGCAGGACGTTTCCTTGACCCCAGAATTTTGGCCATGCTCCTTCTTAGTGGGCCCTACCTATCCAGGCCCGTGGAGGCAAACGCAGATCTCATTTTTTCTATCACTGATTGTGGAGAGAAATCTTCCTGATGTATTTTCTAAACCCTAAGGAAACCGTGAGTGAGGGGCTAGAGGGAACTGGCTCAGCAAGTTAGGAGTTAACTGAGAGGACAAGGTGTCAGCTTTGGAAAATCAGGTCAGCTCAAGTCAGAAAACTGCTCGAGCAGGCACTGCTTGTTCCTCAAGATGCCCTATAGATAGCTGACGCAGCCTCATCGCTGCCCCGTAAAGGTCAGAGTTAAAATGCAACGTGACTGGAGGCAGAGGGCCTTGAGATTTCTGTTTTCTCACATTATTTATACTCCTGAGAGCACAATAAAGTCAATAAGGCAGCGGCATCCGGGCTCTTGACCCAAGAGGTCCTGAGTCCCTTGGTCCCATCTTTAAACTTTGTCATTCTTTGTTGCCGTTTAACTTTTCTCAGGCTTTGCAGCGCTTGTCCTTCACCCCCACTCACTGAGCTGGTCTCAGCAATAGCTTAGTTTTACTTCTTCTAGAACTTCACACAAATGGAGTCGTATATTAAGTTTTCTTTGTAACCAGCCTATGTTTTCACAATTCTTTGTTTTGAGATTCATTAATATTATTGTATATTTACATAAGTCCTTTCTGTGGCAAATGTTCAGTTTTATGAATGTACCTCAATTTGTCAATCTGTTTTCTTGTTGATGTTCCAGATCTGGGCTATTATGAATGAAGGTGCTGCGAATATTCTCAATCAAAAATTTTCAAGGACATAGCTTTGGTAGATACCTGGGAATAGAATTACTGAGGCACAGGTAAATGTACCTTTAGTTTCTAAGAAACTTCACCAGAGTGGTGTGTAATATTATGTCACACTCAACAATTTAACTTGATTGTTCCATATCCTCACCAGCCTTTATCCATTTTGTAGTTTTTTAAATGTTTATCTCACTGTGATTTGAATTTGCATTTCTCTAGTAACTAATGCTGTTGAGAACTTTCATTTTTTTTTTCTTTTTAGGGCTGCACCTGCAGCATATGGAGGTTCCCAGGCTAGGGGTCAAAGCAGAGATATAGCTGCTGGCCTATGCCACGGCCACAGCCACGCCAGGTTCAGGCCATGTCTTTGACCTACACCACAGCTCATGGCAACGCCAGATCCTTAACCCACTGAGCAAGGCCAGGGATCGAACCTGCAACCGCATGGTTCCTAGTCAGATTCATTTCCGCTGCACCATGACGAGAACTCCCTTTTTTTTGGTGGGGAACATTTTTATGTGGTATTACACATCCACATGTCTTGTTTAGTGAGGAATCTGTTTAATCTTTCACCAACTTTGTATTGAGTTTTTTGACCTTCTATTTTTCAGTTGTAAGAGATTTTTATAGTCTGTGTGTAAGTTCTATATCAGCTACATATTTCCTTCCAATGTGGCTTCCTTGACCCTTTTTAATAGTGCTTTCTGATGAACAGAAGTTTTTTTATTTTGATGAACCAAGTTATCATAACCAACCAAGTTTTCCATGAATTGCTTATCATTAGAGCTTTTTGTTCTGTGTAAGAAATTTTGCCTAGTCTCAAGTGACAAAAAATATTATCTAAAGATTACTCATGAGAACTTTATAATTTTACTTTTTCTGCTTAGATGCTTGGGTCTATGATTCATCTTGAATCAATTATTATTTACAATGTAAGGACAGGTAAGGTTTTTTCTTTAATTTGAATTTCCAGTAGTTCCAACACAATTTGTTGAAAAGACTTTTTTGCCATTACACTTTTAGCAACTCATTTTAAAAAAGCACTCGACTGTATATGTATAGGTCTAGTTTTGGACATTCATTACATTGATTTGTTTCATTGATTTGTCCATCCTAATGCAAAAACTGAACTATTTAGATTAGAATAGGTTTTTAAGTGCTGAAGCTAGAAGGTTGAGTCCTTCCTTCTTCAAATTTGTTCTTTTCAAGACTATTTTAGCTCTTCTAGGTCCTTAGAATTTTCATATAAATTTTAGAATCAGCTTGTCAACTTGGTTTTTAAAGGTTGCTGAGATTATGACTGAGAATGTATTAAACATATTATCACACAAAAGAAAATTGACATCTTAGTTAATTTTACTCTTTGCTTATCATGAGGATGTTTTTCTGTAGTCATTGTACATATTCATAAAATCTGTTTTAAAGTTATCAGCTGATTCTAAAATCAGTTTACAACTATTAATTTTTACTTGTGTGTGGACCACATTTTCCCGGTTATTTGTTGTTTTTATTATTGGCTTTTCATATTCTGTGTCATGGATGATACACTGTAGTTATTATGCATTCTAATGGCTGCCTCTGAAGAGTGTTGACTTTTATCCTATCCACTTGTCTGGAATGAAACACACACTCTTTCTTCCCTATGATGGGCTGCAGTTGGAGTCTCTGCTCAGTTCTTTCTGTTTCCCAGCTGCTGCTTTCCAATCATTTCTTGGAGTCTTATACACACACACACACACACACATACACACACACACACACACACACACACACGCCACATGCACATTTCAGGGGCCAGGTTCCTTATATGCAGATTTGGGGTTCTACACTCTGTGGCTCACTACTTTCCGGATTTCCCACTCCATTTCCAGTCAATTTGGAATCTCTGAAGTATCTGTAAAATTTCAGATTTCAGTTTGTCTTTTACCAGACCCACATCTTATGGGCTCAGATGAAAGGCCATACAGCAGAAATCTTCAGAGATGCCTGCTAGGGTGGCATTTGGGATCAGTGAAGAGCCCAGTCTGGTATGGAAATCACTCATTCACTCATCATTTGAAACTTGACTGAGAGGGAAGGTTCCTACTGCGGAAAAGCCTTTAGAGAAGAGCCGGTGCTTGGAGGGGTAATGAAGACGTCGAGGGCTGTGACGCAAACTAAATAGCAGAAGCCCCGAAAGGAACCTGGAGAGGCCGTGAAGGTGGGAAGGGCTTCCCCAAGTACATCGCACCGTGAGACACCTTGAAGGGTGAGAGTCCCTTCAGCCTTGGGCAGTGGATGAGGAGGTGGAAACCAAAGGGCATTTCCAGGGAGGGAGCCATGGGAAGAGCTGGCACCTCCAGGAATTGCCAGTGAGGGATTGGCGTGGGTACCGACGACTCAGTGAGAACCTTGCAAGAGGGGTCTTGAGGCTGTCTCGGGAGGCAGGGAGCCTCCAACTTACCCATGGGCTCTGGTAAGTCTCAGTGAACTTCAAGGAAGGGAATCCCATGCCAGGATCAGGTTTTCGTCCTAGGGCATCGCCATGGCCTCAGTGGGGAGCATCTGGGAGGATATTGAAGGGAGAAACTGTCCATCCAGGAGGTGACAAAAAGCTTGAGGTAAATACATAGCTGAGGACCGGAGATGGGAGTGTCTGTGAGCGCAGGAAGATTTCCCCACACGCCTTGGGTACCAGTGGGTTAGAGGTAAGAAGACTGCCACGGGCTCACAGAACAAGTATATTCTCAGAGCCTCCTGTGACCAGGAGCCAAAGCTTGATGTGGTCCAGGTGAGATCCTGCTGCCACAAAGCGTGTATCTTAGACTTTGGGTGGCCGAGTGACTGGGAGGGCAGGTAAATTACCTTGCGCTTATGTAAAAAACACCAGATGAACACAGAGTTCAGATCTGGGAGTTGAATTTGAGAGGCCTGCAGTTCAAGTAGATCTTGGGGTTTGCAGATCTGGGATTTAGAGGAGTTCTTCTGGAGCAGTGGATGGGAGCCATGTCAGACTGAGGCAGAACCAACCGCAGGAGCGACTCTGGAGGGCAGGGAGCACGGGTTCAAAAAAGAGCCCCAAAGACCAGCCATAAGGAATTACTCACATCCAAGGGGAGAGGAGAAGGGGGCTCACCCAGAACAGCTGAAAAGGAGCGGTGTGTCCACCAGAAAGACAGGGCAGGAGGAGGAAGCACCTGAAGTGGGGGAGGGGCACAGACATTTCGCCATTATAACTGGAGCAAGTTCCACATGTCTCACCTGTAAGGGCGGTGAGGATGGGGCCTGGGCCTTGCAGAGCACAAATCTAGAGGACAAAGTTCCGCAAGGTGGGAAAGGAAAGGAGAAGTAAACGAAGGATATGTGGCTTTCAGAAGAGTGTTAGGGTAGAGCGTAAGAAACAAAGAGGCTCCCGAGTCACGTCCACCCCTTCTAAGAGCAGGCTGCAAGGACAGTCTCCTGGGAGGGGTCTGATACCAGCGTCTTGTGATCTCTTGTCAGAAGGCTGCGGGCACATGGAGTGGGGCTTGGGCGCTGCTCCCAGCCAGGCGGTAAGGTCCAACCAGACGGTGGTGACGGAGTTCGTACTCCAGGGCTTCTCAGAGCACCCAGGACAGCGGCTGCCCCTTTTTGGCTGCTTCTTCTTCCTCTACACTGTGGCGCTCGCGGGCAATGCTGTGATCATTGCTGTGGTCAGCTACAGCGCCAGCCTCCACAGCCCCATGTACTTTTTCCTGTGCAATCTGGCCACCATGGACATTGTTTGCACCTCGTCGGTGCTGCCTAAGGTGCTGGCAGGCCTGGCCTCCGAGGAAAACACCATCTCCTTTCCTGGGTGCATGGCCCAGCTCTTCTTCCTCCTCTGGTCTTTGTCTTCCGAGCTGCTGCTGCTGACGGTCATGGCCTATGACCGCTACGAGGCCATCTGCCACCCATTGCACTACAGCTCCAAGATGAGCCCATGGCTGTGCAGATCGCTGGCCCTGGGTGTGTGGGTTGTCTGTGCCCTCAATGCTTCAGTGCACACCGGGCTGATGATGCGGCTGTCCTTCTGCAGCTCCAACGTTGTCACACACTTCTTCTGTGAGATCCCCCCGCTCCTGATGCTCTCCTGCAGCCCCACACTCATGAACAGCATCATGACTGTCTTGGCGGATGCCTTCTACGGAGTCCTAAACTTCCTGCTCACCCTGGCATCGTACGGCTGCATCATCGCCAGCATCCTGCGCATGCGCTCGGCCACAGGCAGGCGGAGAGCCTTCTCCACCTGCTCCTCCCACCTCCTGGTGGTTTCCGTGTATTACTCAGCCGTGTTCTGCGCCTACATCAGCCCAGCCTCGGGCTATGGCCCCGAGAGAAGCAAAGTGTCCGGAGTGCTCTACACGACTCTGAGCCCCACCCTGAACCCCATCATCTACTCTCTGAGGAACACGGAGGTCAAACACGCCCTGAAGAGACTCATCCTCCATTCCAGACGTTAATGGTCACATGCAAGCCCTTCTCCATCTGGGATCCCCCGGCTGCCTCCCTGAGACCATCTTGGAGAAGGGAGAGCTGGCTGGGGCCCTGTACACCCAGAAAGGCTTCAACTGCAGAACCGAGGCCCCAGATCCTAGGAAGTGCTCTTCTTGTGTCCAGGTAAACATTTCACCACCCCTGCGTGACCCCCATGACCCTAATGCTAAAACTGTCTCAAAGCCCTTCTCAACCCAAGTCCTCCTGAGCTGTCCCAACCTGCCATGCATCATTAGCTCCAGCTGAAAAGTCCACTGGCTGGATTTGTCCCACTGTTCCCACAAACCATGTTTACCTTCTGTGGTCTGTGCACAGACCTCAGTACATGGTCTAGGTCTTGAACTTCAAGCCTGCTGACCTGCCACCTCCCTTGGCTTCCTTCATCTCCTCCCCCAAAGAGCCCTGCCCTCTGCCTCCCACCGGTTACTTGATGTCACACAGCCTGTCCCCTCACCTGCCTGGAACTCACGCAACCTTTCCCTCCTTCTGCCTGGGCCTCATGGGGCCCATCCGCCATTCTACATGGCCTCAGGGGCCTGTCACCTGTTCCCCCGACCACACACAGCCTGCGCCCATTGTACCTGGGCCTCATATGACTTGACCCTTATTCTACCTGGCCTCATTCAACCTTCCCCTATTCTTCTTTGAACTTGAAATCCATGTAATAACTGCTTCTTTGACCACATCTTAGTTCTTGTTCTTGGTGTTTCACAGATGAATGGTGGGTTCCTTCAGATAAGTACGTTCAATCAAATAAAACTTCCTTCAGAGAATGTAAGGACATGGACGTTTCATGCCCAGTGTTTGTTTTATTCTAATCCTTTTATTATTTAGGCAACAGTCAGTAAGTCCTAAAGTGGTCAGTTATCATGAAAGAAGCAAACAAACAAAAAATGAAAAGTGTCAGTGTGCAGCTCGGAGTTAAAACAAAATTCTGATACTCATGTCGACAATAAAAAGTTAAAGGTTTGTGAGGCCAAAGGCAAATTCCCAAGGGAATTGAAAGCTGGCGCCCCGGCACAGGATGCACTCCCTCAGCCCAGGGAAGACTGGAATCTTTCGCCCCAGAGGGAGCAGAGCAGATGTGAAGTGGAGGGTCACTGATCAGGGCTCACGCCCTGCCCGCTGCACCACGTTTCAGGGATACTATGGGGAGAGGTCTGTTGTTTCCCCCAGAAAAATGCAGCCCATGCCATCAGCCCTACCTGGAGCCACCTCTGCTCAACAGTAGAAGTGACTGTGGCATGGCTTCCCACTGGTTAGACTTAGCAGTGGAGAAACTTAACGCTTTCTTAGAAAGGTGTGAAAAAATAACAGAGAAGCCTTGGGAACAGAGAAGCCTTGTTCCCAAGTTGAGGAGACTCAACTTGGGACCTGGGAAGTGAAGCTGACACCTGGGACCCACACTTGACACTGCAGAAACACCTGGGAGGAAAGAAAACGGACCTGACCAGGATTATGCTAAGTGAATCCTGTTTAGAAATAAGGTTTAATGATGGAGAAAAGGGTCATGTAGATTCAGGTCAAAATACTGTATATGTGTCATTGATGTTGATTGTCACAATTGTATTTTATACTCTCCAATCATTGCCTCTTTTCCCCTTTTCCCAAAGACGCCCCTCCCAGGAAGTAGATTGGGGGAGGGTCCTTGTGCTCTACCCGAGCCCAGCAGGCCAGGGCACTTCCTGCTTTGCAGGATCCCTTCCAGCACCACAGAAATAGAAGCTCCTCTGGGGCCCACCCTCTTCGCTTCTCTGGACAGAGAGCGTATTTTAAACTTTTGGTTTTATCATTCAGCTTTCAGCCAGCTGAAGCTCTTCCTAGTGACACTGCTGGAGGGTCCCTGAGCCTAGGACACTCTTGGGCATGGTAAGCAGAATGGCCCATCTCTACCAGCATGTTGGTTGCCTGTGTCCTCATTGTCTTGCTCAGAATATTAAGAAAGGTTAATACATATGAAATCTGGAGAATTTCTGATCTGAATTAACTTTTAAGAGACTACCTTGGCGGGCACTGTTTCTTGTAAAGAATGTAATTCCCAAGCAAAAATGGCAATACCAGTGTTTCAGTATTTATTTTAAAAATATCAAAATGATAGTACTAATATCTTAAATTTTTAAGTTCTAAATTCACAGAACTTAAAAAATTAGTGATACTAAGTGTTTCACACAATTTAAATAGAAAAATTGTAAAAATTATATGTAACTTCAGGAGTTCCCTTCATGGCTTAGTGGTTAATGAAACCGACTAAGATTCATTAGGGTGTGGGTTTGATCCCTGGCCTCACCTAGCGGGTTAAGGATCCACCATTGCCATGAGCTGTGGTGTAGGCTGAAGATGCGGCTCAGATCCCACATTGCTGTGGCTATGGTGTAGGCCGGCAGCTGTAACTCTGATTCGACCCTTGGCCTGGGAACCTCCATATGCTGTGGGTGTGGCCCTACAAAAAAAAAAAAGCAAAATTATATGTAACTTCAAATGGTGTTGATTTATAAAGATACAGCTCAGCTCTCTGTCATCCTAATTCAAATTATTTAAGTGCATTAACATGAAGTATTATACAAAAAGTAAGAAAATATAAAATGAAACAAATATATGAATTATTGATCATCAGTACCATCATCTGCATCGTCATCATCATCACCCCATCCCCATCATCCCCATCGTTATCACCATCACCCCATCATTATCACCATCACCCCATCATCATCTTCCCCATCACCATCATCCCATCAGCAGCAGCACTGTCACCGTCACTGTCATCACCACCATCATTATCATTATTGCCATTGCCACTGTTATCATCATTGTTAAAACTTAGACTGAACCTTACAACTGTTTCCATCTCTTAACCACACTCTTCCTTCATGCTCGTTTTTATTCTCTGGACCTATTGCTCCTCCTTTCTCCTTTCCTTCATTACAGTCCCTCCCACTGTACATTACCTTTGTCCTTTCCATTTGCTTTGAGCCATTCTTACAACCCCCTCAGCTTCTCCACTGAAGAGCCCCGGCAGGTGTCACCTGTAAGGCTCTTCACCCTGGCTGCGCATGGCTTCTCCCTCCTGCCCCCACACCCAGAGATTCTAGTGCAGTTGGTTTAGGGGGCTCTGGAATCAGTATTTTTTGAAAGCTGTCTTAGTGATTCCAACGTGCAGCCAGGATTGAAAGCACTGTGTTTAAAAGCACAAATTTAACTGCAACTGTGTGTAGATAAGTGCCAGACAACTCTACTTACTAAATTAGAAAAAAAAATGCACTGGAACACTGTGTAAACATAGGGGTCTCCAACTCCTTGCTGTTTAACCAGGGAGCCCTCAACTGCAGCTGAAGCTGTTCTCCCAGACCACACTTAAAAGTAAGGAAGGCAGGCGACCTTTGGGCCTGAATGTTTATTCTCTGCACTTTTAACGTAAGGGTATATTAACTCAGATGATACTTTCTCATAAATAAGCACTTTTAAAACAAAATCGTGCCAGCATGGATGACTTTTCATTAAAACGCATTTCATATGGTCTAATATCTTGGCCAATTTCCTGTATAAAATATCTAATATTTTTCCATTTGTTTACTCAAATGGTCTTCTTCTATATTATCTTCTCCACTTAAATATCCAATGAAGATATGATTCATCAATTAGTTTTTCTGTTCATGTCTATTATTTACCTCATCACTTCTGCCAATGTGAATTTTCTTTTTGGCCAGTATTTCTCCCAATCCTATCTTTACATTCCCATCTTTTCTTAGCTAATTTATGAAAAAACTGAAAGCCATTTTGTGAGCCAGAGATGGAGGAGAGAAGATGGGTTGCCAGCAAGTTGGGTCAGCGTTTAGAGGACACACTTCTGGATGACAGGCAGCACTGCCACGACAAGTTCATTACCCCCATGTTTCCCTGGATGGTTCCCTGTGGTCTAGATTTTGCAGGGCTGTGAAATTTAAAGGAGATTGTACATTGTTAGAGTGGGCCATAGTTTCTTGTGAGGCATGTAAGTCTCATTCCAAAATCTCCCATCCCTGAGTTAGGTAACAACAGACCCACCAGTAACCGTTTGGTCTCACAAGTTACCATCAGCCCAGCTGGCCTTTAATACCTTCTACAGAAAGCCAGATGAATGTGAAACAAGATAAAATATGAGGCACAAGGGATTATCAGACCTACTAACTTCAATGCACCTGGTAAATAGTCTCAAAATGTCTAAAATAAAAACTGATAGGCCTGCTGGAAGAAATCTGAAGGTTTTAATAGTCTTCTATCCATCATGATGTCAAGCAAACAATACATTTTTAAAAGCAAGAAAGACATTTGAATAACCTCGCCCATCATAGAACGTGCAACTATTCAAACATTAGTGGAACGTTTACATAAAGGGGCCTCATCTGGGCCGGTGCTTCTCAGACTATCTGTAGTAAAGAGTTGATTTATTTCAGTTTTTAAAATATTTTCCTGTTATGGGCAAAGTTTTCTAAAAACATAGTCCAAGTGACTTCCTAGAAAAAAGGTCAAGTGCTTGGAAAGCACAGCAATGTCAAAATTTGCATGTGTTTCTGCTTCTTCTCAGCTAACTGCTTCTCAGCTAAGTATGTGTTTATCACATAAAAATTGCCACAAATAGTGTGAAAAGGCAGCCAAAAGAGAGGAAAAGTCATTGCAATATATAGAAGTGGAGGAAAAGATCATTAACTAGAATGCAGAAAGCATTCCTAGAAATAGTGAGAGAAGGACAGAAACCACAAAAAAAAGAGTAAGTACATAAACAGGCATTTTATAGAAGTTTGACAAATAAATATATGAAGAGATTCTGCACTTCATTCATGATCAGAGAAATGCAAGTTGGAACCAGAATTAAACACTATTCTATGCCCACCAGATGGGCAAACATTAAGAAATCCATTAGTGGAGTTCCCGTAGTGGCTTAGCAGAAATGAATCTGACTAGCATCCAAGAGGACGCAGGTTCAATCCCCGGCCTCGCTCAGTGGGTTGAGGATCCAGCATTTCCATGAGCTCTGGTGTAGGTCACAGACACAGCTCGGATCCAGCTTTGCTGTGGCTGTGGCATGGACCAGCAGCTACAGCTCTGATTTGACTTCTAGCCTGGGGAAGTCCATATGTAGCATGTGTGGCCCTAAAAAGACGAAAGAAAGGAAGAAAGAGAGAAAGAAGGAAGGAAGGAAGGAAGGAAGGAAGAGAGAAAGAGAGGTAGGAAGGAAGGAAGGAAGGAAGGAAGGAAGGAGGAAGGAAGGAAGGAAGGAAGGAAGAAGGAAGGAAGGAAGGAAGAGAGAAAGAGAGGTAGGAAGGAAGGAAGGAAGGAAGGAAGGAGGAAGGAAGGAAGGAAGGAAGGAAGAAGGAAGGAAGGAAGGAAGAGAGAAAGAGAGGTAGGAAGGAAGGAAGGAAGGAAGGAGGAAGGAAGGAAGGAAGGAAGAAGGAAGGAAGGAAGGAAGGAAGGAAAAGATATGCATTAGTATTAAGTGTTGTGAATGGACAGGGCCACCTGGGCACTCTGATCAGAGTTAACGGGTTCAAATACTTAAGACCTTAAACGGTGTCCTGTGACACATAGTCCTTGCACACCTGGCCTAGAGATGTTCTTGGAAGGTGCTCCAGAAAGTACGTGTGAGATAAGTTAGAGCAACAACCTCTGCATCAGCAGACACATTTGAATAATCTGACAGGTAGCAGACAAGTCGTGGTCACTGACCCACCACTGAGCTCATAAGGGCACACAGAGATGATGATGGAATCACTTCTAGGAATTCAAAAACAAGAGAAATGGAACAACATGAAAACATAAGAGAGAAACAGCCTGAGAACATTAGAAGGGAACTTGGGAGAGTGGTCGCGTCTGGAGGGATGCCGAGCACAGGACAGAGGCGGGCCGAGGCGGCTGGGGGGAGGCGGCAGTTCTGGGCTGGGCGGTGGACTGCTTGGGGTTCGTAACGTTGTCATACCCTAATTTACAGAAGGAATTCCTCATAGACTCTTTTCAGTGTACCAAGTATGACATTAGAGATAATAAGGGAC
This sequence comes from Catagonus wagneri, assembly GCA_004024745.2. NCBI lineage: Eukaryota > Metazoa > Chordata > Mammalia > Artiodactyla > Tayassuidae > Catagonus > Catagonus wagneri. The sequence goes on from PVHT021183554.1 coordinate 204,788, forward strand.
AAAGCTGCTCTAGGCTGTCTTTTTCTTTTTCTTTTTTGGCCACACCTGTGGCATATGGAGGTTCCCAGGCTAGGGGTCTAAGTGGAGCTACAGCTGCCGTTCTACACCACAGCCACAGCAATGCCAGATTTGAGCCGTGTCTGTGACCTACACCACAGCTCACGGCAACGCTGGATCCTTAACCCACTGAGCAAGGCCAGGGATCAAACCCACAACCTCATGGTTCCTAGTTGGATTTGTTAACCACTGTGCCATGACGGGAACTCCTAGGCTGTCTTTTTCCTTTGCTTCTCCTCTGGCCCCTCTGGTGAGCCCCACAGCAGCTGGTCCTTCTTCTGGGTTCATCTGTCTTCCACAGGCATTATTGTCCTTTGGGGGATCTGTCCACTTCTAAGCCTCATCACCATCACCACCACCACGACCACTATTGTACTGGCATCTCCTTTGGAGTCATGGTAAGCTGAAGCCACTCAAGGGAATTCTCCGGGGGTGGGGGCTAACACTTTCGCAGGTAGGGGAACAGAGTTGCCTGCTTCCAGAATCTTAAACAGCAGTCCTGAGATAAAGGCAGAGCTAGTAGACAGATAAGAGAACACATGCATGTAATCCCCGGTCCCTTTGATGTGAAAAACTTTGTTCCTGGGCCAAGCTGACTGTCCCTTTGGACACTGGGAAGTTGTGTGTTCTCTGCTTTTGTTTACTTGGGAGAGATTTTTGGCTTTTATCAAGGTCATCCTTTTTAGCCCAGAGTGCATTAAATGTTACACACAAACCTGCCTAGGTTTCTATCTGGCTGTTCTCAACATTTTATTATACAGAGTACTAGGGGATTTCCAGGAGAGCTTCCTTAAATCAACTCTCCATACACAAAATAGCCCCAAATGGGATCGTACACTTGGGAAAATGCCTCAGAGTAAATCTTTGTGACCTTAGATTAGGCAATGATTTCGTAGATACAAACCAAAGCACAAATGACAAAGGAAAAAACAGATCTATTTGACTTCATCAAAATTTGAACCATTCGTGCTTCAGGGAACATCACCAAGGAAGTAAAAAGACAACCCACAGGATAGGAGAAAATACCAGCAAGTTCTATACCTGACAGAGACTTGTACCCAGAATAACCATTTGGATGCAACTTCTCTGAAACATGTTTCCTCAGAGTTGTCTAAGTCCATGGTTTCCCTACACAATATTCCCTCTGTATTGTTAAAAGCCTTGCAGGTAGGTGTTTTTTTTTTTTTTTTGTCTTTTGTCATTTTTAGGGCCGCACCCGCGGCATATGGAGGTTCAACAGGAGCTGTAGCTGCCGGCCTTCGCCACAGCCACAGCCACGCAGGATCCGAGCCATGTCTGCAGCCTACACCACAGCTCATGGCAACGCCAGATCCTTAACCCACTGAGCAAGGCCAGGGATTGAACCCGCAGCCTCATGGTTCTTAGTCGAATTTGTTAACCACTGAGCCATGACGGGAACTCTGCAGGTAGCTTTTAAGAAGAGGTTTCTGCTACTCTCCCAGGATTTTATTTCTAGTCGCTGCCACTAATTCTACCAGTGTTGAAGGTGGCTCTTCCCTGGATACCTGGACAGGGGAACTAGTTTCAAGTACACTGTAACCAAGATACTTGTTTACATTTGCTTTAAAAGTGTATGCCCAGGACTGATACACAGAATCAAAGTAAATGCAGAAGAAATCTTTCAGAAGGTATGAAATTAAAATCAGAAATAATAAAAAAGTAAGTGTTAGATTTGTTTGTTACAGGGAGCATGTCTTACTTTCTTAATTGAGATGATCTTTCTAATCTTTCTAAACAACTGTTTAACTTCAGAAAGGCCTTTCCATGATATTCTACCAGTGCATTCTATCAAAATTTCAAAGTCCAGATAATTCTCTGACAATTTAAAGTATCCCTGACAATAGAGAAAGATGGAGAGAATTTCAATTATTTCTAGAGTTAGCACGATTCTTACAGAACGCAATAAAACATACAAATCTGAAGCCCAATTTTATCTATAGGTATAGGTACAAAACTACTACCAAGGCTTCATTCCACAGCCTTCTAAAGGCAGGAACAGATGTCTTTTGCTCAAAAGTGTCATTACTTTCAAAAGTCATCTGTTCCTGCCTTTAGAATTTGTTGTCATTTGGCCATCCAACAGCATTTCCAGAGGATCTAGAGTAGCGGGGCCCAGCCCCAGACCACAGCTGCACTCCTGGAAAGTCCAGGCTAACATGCACCCACCCTCAAGTCCCCATTGCAGGATGCACACCTTCAGATAAACTGCCAGATGTAGTTACTCTCAGCCAATGGGAACCAGGGGCCCTGCTTGCCTCACACACATCCTGTCCTCACACCCACCAGTCAGGGTTTGAATTGGAGCCCCAGGGAAAGCTGACTCTGCCCATCCCTCCAGCACCAGCAGGAGAAAAAAAACAAAGCAAGACTTGCTGCATGGACCCCGGTGTCGGTCTGGCAGGCCTGGCAGGGCAGAAGAGGAGGGCAGAAGGGTCAAGGTGGCTTGATCTTTTTCCTGGAAATGGGCCCTGCCACCCAGGGCAGCCACTGGAAGGCAAAGACAAGAGCACGTACAACCACGGAGGGTCTGCCACCCACCAGCACATGAGATACAAAACAGGACTGAAACCCCTGCCACGGTCAATGCCCCTTCGTACACAGGAGAGTTAGGCTGGACGCCAGTAATGGGGCTGCATTTCTAAACCAAGAGCAATCAAGGACCTGCCATGTTGCCAACAAACTGGGAGGAAAAGTGGGTTAGAATTCAGGGTGTGGAGTGAGAACTTGGTTTTATATAAACCTTCTGTTTTGTGTTCTTTACACTTTTCTGCATATTTTGTAGTATATACAGAGATGCATTACTATATACATGCATAAAATTACAACCTAGAAATTAAGATCTTCTCCACAACACCAGTTACAGGACAGAATGAAACTGTAGACAAAGACCTCTGTAAAGCCCCAGAAACAACCTAACAGAAAGGTGAATGCAAACAGTTTGGAGTTCTTATTTTAAATGAGAATGTCCACACAAATTAGCACAGATTTAAAGAAACACTGGTAAAATACTAACATATATTTTTTAGAATTTGAAAAAAATGACTCTAAACAGTAATTATCCCTTAATTGTCTACAATAAAAATGTATCCTCTTTTGGTAATAATCAGAGATTCACTTTTTCAAAATTGGTCAACTCTTTTCCTTTCTCTTTTTCCTCCTCCACTGAATTTGCCAATTGATTTTACAAAATGGGATAAAGTTCAGATACCGAATTTCCCTCTTCTGGCCCATCAGTCTGGCTGTTGATGACTCAGAATGACTGGGGTTGTTCAGGAAGACCTGCTCAGAGGTTGAAAGTTGAACCAGGATACCGGGCAAGGTGGTCAGCACACTGCTGATGTTGCCTCACATAAATCCTACCCCAAACAAACCCATGTAAACATGACCTCCATGTCTAACCAGGGTCAAGGCGAGGACAGTCCCCACCCCGTGTTCTGACCTATGGATTGGTGGAGCTAACCTGGATGCCATGTTTGCTGACATTGGTGCAGGTGTCAGCAGCCAGTGTTGGCAGAGCCCAGGCTAGGGCAGGTGGGTGACTGGATGGAGTCCTAAGGAGTAACCACTGCAGGGATCAGCCTTTGAACTGACAGCCAACAGCAGCTAATAATAAACCTATATCTTGGGCTGGGGGAAAAGGAAGGTGACATTGGTTGGCTGGTCACCCTCCTTCTCTGGGATGTATTATAAAAGATTTGCCTCTCCACAGCAGCATTCCCACACATTGGAAGATCCCCCGAAGGAGCCATGGCCGCCCTGGGCATCACGGTTGCCCTGCTGGTGTGGCTGGCCACCCTGCTGCTCGTCTCCATCTGGAAGCACATCCACAGCAGCTGGAAACTTCCCCCTGGCCCTTTCCCATTGCCCATTGTTGGGAACCTTTTTCAGCTGGAATTGAAGAATATTCCCAAATCCTTCACCAGGGTAAGAGAAATATTGTTGCTGTGGGGAGGAGAATTCAGGAATTAGATGTAAAATGTGTCCATTTAACTCAGGCAATTTGCTATTCAGTGAGATCTTATTATGAATTAACTGAATTACCAGTAGCTTCCAAGTGTAATATTCAAAATGTTTAGCTAGTAGTACAGCTTGAGCATGGAGAATTGGCCAGGGCTGGCCTGGAGACCCCTCTTGAGCAAAGTGTTAACTGCCTTGTCATTGGGAGGATTGGGCAGGCCAGTGTGGCTGCTGCCATTTGTCAATGAGAAGCAAGGAGAGACACACATGGACTCCAGGTGCACACTGGCTGGGTCCAACCCAGAGCTCTCCATAGATGCCAAAGAACAGGAAGAAAAGTGAAGTGCTGACCAGCCCACCTGGTACCTCACACTAGACTGTTGTGAACAGTGAATGAGCTAACAAATGCAAAACCTACGTGTGTTGCTAAATCTATCAAAGAATTAATAAAAGAATGTCTTAGAGCACAGAGTTGCTTGGAAGGTATTGATCAGCTTCATGCAAGGCAGAGGAAGATGGACTCGCAGGCCTCTGGCCATCTGGCTCCAGGGCCTCCTGCAGTGCCCTAGGGTCCGGGACCTTAACTAGAGAAAACAGACAGTGGGGATGGTGGGTTGAATGTGGGCAAAGAGGCCTCGGAAGGGACAGGAGGAGTTGGCTGCCCAATTATTTGTATCAGGGCGGGAGGGGAGCTTGACGAACCTAAGTGCATGGGGTCCCATGCACGGTGCCCGGGAATGTGCTCCCTGCTGAGGCCGAGGTGGGGAGGGTCTTCCCCAGATCCCTCTGAGTTCTCCTGGGGGTCAGTATAAAGTGTTTCCTCCTCAAGTCCTCAGTGGCTCACTCCCTGGCCTGCTGGTCTCCACAGCTGGCAGAGCGCTTTGGGCCAGTGTTCACCCTGTACCTGGGGTCACGGCGCATTGTGGTGCTGCACGGCTACAAGGCCGTGAAGGAGGTCCTGCTCAACCACAACAATGAGTTCTCCGGCAGAGGGGAGATCCCGGTGTTCCAGGTGCACAAGGACAAAGGTGTGTCTTATTTCCAAGGGAGGGTGTCGGGAGCAGGAACTGAGATAACAGCAACAGCCACCCAGGGGACGGGTGGGACGTTCACTCAGTCGGTCACTGCTCTGCACGTCTTTGATCAAAGCTACCGTGAGATCCACTGAAAGTGGGCAAGACCTGGAGCAGCCAGCTTCTGCTCAGCATGACAGACATGTTCGTAGACCCTAGGAAAGAGGAGCCCTTCTCACAGGGGTGGGGGGCAGTTAGGATAGAGGGAGCCCTCCTGACGGAGGGGGGCCTAGGACAGGGGATGACTCCTGGTAGAGGGGGGCCTAGGACAGGGGAGCCCTTCTGACGGGGGCGGTGTGCTCTACTCTGCAGACCTTCCTGCCTCCTGGGCCCTCAGTCTCTCAGGGCAGCTCTTCCACCCACAGCTTCAAATGCTCCTGGGTATTGGGGTTCCATCCACTGAGGTCTGCTCGCCCATGGTGGGCACGCTTTTCTCCATTGAGGGGGCCTCTGATGTCCCACCTGGGACTGTTCTGAGACCAGGAAGGAAAGGGGTGCTGAGATTTCCCATGACCTTGTCTCCCTAGTTCATCTCTCTTTCCTCTCCCCACTACTTCCATATCTCCAGAACCCCAACTTTCCCTCTTGCAGTAGGAAGAGGCTTGGTGTCTAACTGGCCTTTATCTGAGTGTTCTCCAGACTCTTGGCTTCAGATTCTATGCTCTGTGTCTCCTGAGACATCTTGGAACCTGGGGATGGGGCTGGGACTTCTGGGTGCCCACCCCCTCTAGCTCTCAGCCCTGAAAGCTCCCTGCCCCACCTGCCATCCCCCAGCCTCACCTGCTTCTCTCTTACCCTTTGCTCACTGGTGTTTAAATGAGATTCCAAAGCAGATTAGAATGAAACTGTGTCCCACATACCCCATAAAACTTGGAAGCCTCTAGCTCTTCCTGACTCAACTTTGGTGGTGAGCTTCTAGAGAACTTTTTTATCCATTTTATGAGGAACTTCCAGATTCTGCAGTTGAATACAGCATTTTTGCCTTATTTTTCCAGTCTACGTTTCCAAGGTTATCTCCTGTCACAATCAATGGCATTTGATTGTCCCTTGTAGACATTGTTGGTTTGTTTTACTTCTTTGCAGCTGCCCAAAGCAAAAATAACCACCACAACCTTTGTCATTAACACAAGAGGCGATGTACTGGAGGAGAGCCCCAGCAGAGCAGGAGTTCTGGGGTCAAAGGGCTCCTTTCTCACTCTGGAGCCCTTGTCTGCTAGCCCTGGTCCAAGTCATGGACCCCTGGAAGCAGCCAGTCAGGGGCCAGCCTCTCCCTCCTATAGGTGGGACACAAGGGGTTTGGCTGCCTCCTGCCTGGGGGCTCCAAAGTCCTGTTTTTGTATGTCCACCATGGCCAAGGGCTGACCCTGAACGTCAGCTAGACCCTGGATGAGGGCTGCATCTGGTCACCAGGACTGATGATGTGACTATTCCTTATTACCATAGGGTAAGCAGTACCTGCATGTTAATACGCTGAGGGGGCCTCACCTATCATTTCAGGGTTAGCCTTCCTTCCCAAAGCTCTGATAGAGGAGTCATCATTCCCTCTATTTCAGCCTGTTTGGGTCCAAAAGGAGGGCGGCTGCTCTGGGATCTGTCTCCTTCTCTCTCCAAATCTGTCTCTTGGTCCCTATCTCTCTGTATCTCTCTCTAGCTCCGTCTCTATCTCCCTGTCTCCATCTCTTTCTCTTTGTCTCTATTTCTCTCTCTCTATCTCTCCTCACATTTTTCTGTATCTTTCTTTCTACATAATTCTTCCCAGAACATTTTAAAATTACCTGCCTCTATGCCCCTCCCTCTTCAACTACCTCTTCCCCTCATCGCATGCCCTTTGGGGCGGTCGTGCGCCACTCTCTCCTTCTCGCCTTCCCTCCCAGCTTCTCTGGCCCTCAGGTCTCAGGGCACAGCTGCAGCTATGACTTCTGGCCTCCTCAGCACACACTCCCTCACATGCTGTGTTCTGGGTTAGGACTTGGAAGGTCAGAGCTGCCTGAGGCCTGCGCAGGCTAATCTCATAGCCACTCATGAGTTTGGATAGTCTCCTTGGGCTGCTGGGCTGCATATGCAGTGTCCACTCGCGCATTATGTCACGTCCCCCAGGAATCGGCACAAGAACACCTGAACTCAGGACCCCAAACTTGGTCACTCCTGAGCCTTTAACTTGGTGGATGGCACCTGAAAATGGGCCTTCTCAGTGCCCACACACCCCTCAGTGGTCGTGCTGTCCATCCACCGGCTCCTCTCAATGGTAACCTCTTTGGGTCACATCCCTCCCCTCCCATTGTCACCTCAGGCTTCCCTTGCAGACTGTCTAGCTGTCCTTTTGGGAACACCTCCTTTGGGGGCCTCCCTCATGCTCAGCTCTCAAATCTGGACCGTCTTTCTGTGATATGGCCTTCCTTAGACTTTCACCTGGTTGGGGGCCCAGTGACCTTAGAAAGGATTTGCTGTGAAGCCAAGTGCAAGTTAAGGTGTTTGTAGTGTGAGGGTCAAAAATCATTAAAAACAGATGGTTTAAGGAAATGAGTCGATAGGCGGGAGGGGGTAGTTTCTTGGTGGTGGTCACACGCGAAAGATGCATGGCAGAGTGGAGAAAGGGAGGAGGTTGGTGGATGAAGAGCTCACAGAAGCAGCAGAGAAAACCAGCCGCCCACAGAGGCTTCTCCCCAAAGGGTGTCTGTTTCTGGACTGGTCAACCTTCCCTGCGGAGCAGAGCACAAAGCACCCCTACTTCTGCTCCCTTTCCCCCAAGAGGAGCATCTGGAGTAACAGCTCTGCTATTTTCTCTCCCTCAGGGGTCATTTTCAATAATGGACCGACATGGCGGGACACTCGGCGTTTCTCCCTGACCACCCTCCGAGATTTTGGGATGGGGAAACAGGGCAATGAGCAGCGGATCCAGAGGGAGGCCCACTTCTTGCTGGAGGCACTCAGGAAGACCCAGGGTGCGTATGTCCCGGCCTAGGTCCCCCCACACCCCATGGCGACCAGGGCATCTTCCCTGTCACTCACAGACACCATTCCACCAACGGGCCTCCTCCGGTCCAGGGAGCAGCCGAGGCCATCAAGGGAGTAGCTGGTGCATCCTGAGTAACTGAAGAGGAAATAGGACCTGGGTGATTCACCATGTCCTGGGAGTGATCACATTTCTAGGGTGCCTCCTCACAGGCACCGGAGACATCCCTTGAGTCACACCCATGAGCTGAACGTTCTGACAGCTCTCCTGTTTTCCAGGCCAGCCCTTCGATCCCACCTTCCTCATTGGCTGTGCACCCTGCAACGTCATCTCTGACATCCTCTTCCGCAAGCACTTTGACTACAACGACAAGACCTGCCTGAGGATGATGAGCCTGTTCAATGAGAACTTCTACCTGCTCAGTACTGGCTGGGTCCAGGTGAAGCACTTTCCTCCCTCTTTCCTGGCTACACCTGTCCTCAATTGATGGTTCACAGCAGGAAAAGGAAGAAGGGGCATAGGGCTGTATGGACAGACGGGCATACATGCCTAGGTGGCCTGCATGCCCCTCTGGAGACTTCCATGGGCCACACCATGCCCCCTTGCTAACCTCAGACACTTACCATTTCACTCTTTAAAATCAGTCCCCAGCAATTCTGTCCCTAGGTGTTTTGTTCGCCGGTATAACGAATTTAGTGAGCATAGGTGATCCATGTAACTGCCTGGAAACAAACCAACAGCACTGTAGCAAATAATGCTTTGAAATAGAACCTTTGTGCCCTACCACCCAACCTTCTAAAATCCTAATTGCATTGACTTTCTCACAAAATGCTTGAAAATGTCCTTGTAATATGCACGTAAAGTACTCGTGGTTCCATCATGGCCTCTGCCTGGCAATGTCATAGCCTTGTCAGCATGAATTTGTAATGTCTCGAGCTCTGTTATAAATGTGAAGCCTCCCCTTATCCTCCCTATAACTTGATCCATTTCTAATTATGTAGCTCTTCCTCAGGGAGTGCTCTTACCCAGTCATTCTTGAATGTCACGCAAGTTTCAGTTGAAGCTCTAACTTGAAATAAGAAAAAAAAGAAAAGGTAGTTACCATTAAATCATTTCCCTGGTGCTTATGCTCTTAATTGCCATTCTATTTTTTTTTCTGTTATAGCTGGTTTACAGTTTTCTGTCAATTTTTCAACTGTACAGAGTGGTGACCCGGCCACACATGTGTATATAGATTCATCACAAGTGATTAGACATAGTTTCTCCTGCTATGCAGCAGGATCTCCTTGCTTTTCCATCCCCAAAGCAATAGTCTACAACTATTAACACCAGACTCCCAGACCCTCCCACTCCCTCCCTCACCCTCTTGGCAACCACAAGTCTCTTCTCCAAGTTTGTAATTTTCTTTTCTGTAGAAAGGATCGTTTCTGAAGTATATTAGATTCCAGATATAAGTGACATCATATGGTATTTGTCTTTCTCTCAGTATGAGAGCCTCTAATTTCATTCATGTTGCTGCAAATGGCATTATTTTGTTCTTCTTTGTGGCTGAGTAGTATTCCATTGTGTATATATACCACATCTTCCTAATCCAGTCATCTGTCGATGGACATTTGGGTTGTTTCCATGTCTTAGCTATTGTGAATAGTGCTGCAATGAACATACAGGTGCATGTGTCTTTTTGAATTATAGTTTTGTCTGGATATATGCCCAGGAGTGGGATTGCTGGGTCATATGGTAGTTCTATATTTAGTTTTTTGAGGAATCTCCATACTGTCTGTAGGTGTCCTACAGAAAAATCTTGGGTTAGACCTACAGGGGTTCTATCTGGTGTTAAAAGAAGGAAGGGCAGAGCTGGTGCAGCTGACTGTGGAGAAAGCTGACTTGGCTGGTGTGGTACAGAGAGGCCAGCTTGTTTACATGCTTATTCCATGAGTGCTTGCCCTAAGCAGAAGGTGCCTTTCAGGATCTATTTTTGGAGAATTATTATGTATGTCTGGTACCAATTCCAACAGCTTAGGGAATAGCTAAATAAAATTATAGGTTCTACCTTAAAAAAAATAATCAGTCCCCACCAGACACCAGACACGTGATCCCTCTGACCATTCCCACCACAGAACTCATATGGCCTTGAAAAGTGGTGCCCCAAAGATACTTTTGGACAACTTATCCTATATAATACAATAGTGACAGCCATAAATTCTGGTCTGGAGGAGGTATCAGTCTAGTACATAAAATGCTCTTGCATCCAAAAAATAAATAAATAAATAAATAAATAAATAGTAAGACAACTCTCTCTCCCTCCCCCTCTCTCTAGCTTTATAATAATTTCTCAAGCTACCTACGCTACCTGCCTGGAAGCCATAGGAAACTAATGAAAAATATATCTGAAATAAAAGATTATACTTTAGAAAGAGTGAAGGAGCACCGGGATTCACTGGAGCCCAGCTGTCCTCGAGACTTCACTGACACCCTGCTGATAGAAATGGAGAAGGTACCCTCCCAGCCTGAGGCTTCCAGATCATGTGGAGCCAAGCACTGTGTCCTTTTCAGACGGGTTTTCGGTGGGGTGGGGGAGGGGTGCACTTTTCAGATATATATTACGACCTGCACTTGTGATGTCCACACTGCCCACCTTGCATATATTCTCATGCTCTTAGATTTGCACAGATACACTGGCTTCAGTGTGCCCGCCACACACATTGACTCACAGCCAGGCTGCCTGGCCCACCCTCCACACCCCTGTACTGCTCAGGGCAATGGCCAACAAGGTGGTCTTTCTTGTGGGAGCTGTCAGGGGCTGTGGCACGGGGTGAGTGGGACTCTCACGTTGGCTCCCTCCAGTCCATGCTCCTTAGCCTCTTCTGACGGACTAACTGATGACTATGTCTCATCTGGGGAGAGGCCCTCAGTGTTCTCGGTCAGCACATAGCTCCCCAGGTGTGAATGACTTCGTTAAGGTCCAAGGCTTCTCAGCACCACTTCCCTGGCAGCCCATCCAGGTTCCCCACCCAGATCAGTCAAGCTTCTCCTCTTTCCTCGGCATCATGCGTGGCTCCAGAACCACACGTGAGCTCCACGCCTGACTTTCTGGGTAACTTCTCTGGGTTTTCCTGGAGGGTCCCCTCCCCGCTCCCCCATTCTAGCTTCCCAGTGACTTCCCTGCCTCCTGGGACCCAAAGGCACTGGCACCCCATCAGAGGCCTCACAGCTTGGCCCCGGGCTGATGGAGGTCATGGCACAGGGCAGAGAGTGCCTTGCCCCCCTGGAATGGGCCTCTGTGGTGTAGAAAAGGCACAGGCACCGCAGCCTAGTGAAAGGCACAGTCCTGACCACAGTACCTTTGCTGGGAGCCTTGGGTCCCTAACTGTGCAATGAAGATGACTGTGTCTGTACAGGGGCACTCCCTATGGAGCTGGCAGGGCTGCAAGGTGGTCTTCCGCTGAGAAATACAGAGCCTCTTTCTCACCTACCTGAAGATACCCCTGTATTGAGTCCCTGTCTCCAACATCTGCAGGAAAAATACAGTGCAGAACCAATGTACACCTTGGACAGCATTGCTGTGACCGTGGCCGACATGTTCTTTGCGGGGACAGAGACCACCAGCACCACCCTGAGATACGGGCTCCTAATTCTCATGAAATACCCAGAGGTCGAAGGTAAGACAAGTACAGGCAAGGGTCTAGATCATGTGGCCATCACACCTGAAGGCCAGTCTGGAGCATTTAGGCTTCAGCTTTCCATCCGCAAAACAGGGGCTGGCACTGCTTTTTAACCTTTGAAGGAGTGACACTGGGATTGCTGAAGGAATGTTTTAGGGTAAGTGTCCTTGTGCATGATGGCCACCCTGCCCTCAGCCCTCCCACGCCCACTGACACCCCAGACTGTGGGAAGAAAAGCCCAGCATGAGTGGAAAAGCACAAAGCAGTCTGCATCTGCTCAATGACGTGGTCCATTTATGACAGAGGAAAAATGTCCACATTGCTCCAAGCAGATCAGGGAGAAAGAGAGGGCAGAGGCGAGGCCTGTGACTCCTGGCGTGTGTTACTTGACTGGAATAGTGGGGATCAGGGGTGAACCCCAGGAAAATCATTGCAGGGCAGCCTGCTGCCCTGGACCTGACCCCCCCTCCTTGGGCCCCTCCCCAGCATCTGGGCCAGGTGGGATTCACAGTGCCCTGCCGGAGGTTCAGGCTTTGGGGGCAGCAAGTGCAGAGTGTCAGGCACTAGCAACACCCACGTGGGCCCAGCTGAGGCAATGTGAGTGGCACCATATGCCAACAGGCCAATCTGTACCAGCCTCCTAGGAAAGAGGACGGAAAGGAGCTGCTGGGGCCAGAGTGACCTCCCCATGTCCAGGCCTGGAGCCCCTGCCTTTTACTGGGCACAGAGTTGGGGATCCCCGCTCCAAGGAACTCCTCGTCACCTGAGTCATGCTTGCTGTTGCTGATAACAGTTAGGCTCCTGTGTGTGCCAGGCATGGGGATTAGCTCTTTAATACACTGCATTTTTTAGGGCTGACGTTAAAGTGTAGGAAGTAATTTCCCCCAGGTCAGCAAATACATGACCTGTCTGGGATCAGACCTGGTCCATCTGACTCCAAAGCCTTTGCTTTGCTATGTGAGAGAAAGGTGAAGGCAAAGGGGCAGAAAGTCCCCAGAGCAAAGTCTCCAAGGGATTTTGGAGTTCTAAGGGAGCTTCCGACCATTCTGAGCTAGGGAAGCCACAGACTCAGACTTTGCTTCACATGATTAATTATGAAGAATTTCCAGTGCCGAGAAAAAGGCAGAATATAAATGTTACTGACACCTATACATCCACTGCCAAGTTTAACGTGTATTAATCTTTTGCAATTTTGGCTTCAGAGGTCTTGAAAAGAAAGCAGGATGCAGAGCCAGCCAAGGCCCCCCGCCTTCTCCACCCCACCCTGGAAACTTGGCAGTATATGTGGACTGCTGTGTAGCCTCTCTCTGCATGACGTCTCACATTTACCATCTGCTAAGAATCAGCATACGATGTGTATTGCTATGTGTTTAAAAGCTTTTCTTGGTTACCATACTGTATAGAGCTCTGCAGTTCTCTCAACATATATTGCCTGCAGGCAACCTCAAACCCAGAGAGGCCAAGCAAGTGCCAAAGGCTGCTGTTGCCTCTGCCAGGAGAGGGGCTCCAGACTCCTGCCTCCCAGAGCTCTTCAAGAGTGCACCGTGCATGTCTATTTCCTCTCTCTAGTCATCTCTATGCTCCTTAGAGGCATGCAACAAACTAGCCTGGAGTAAGAATTAATACAGAGTTTCCCTCCAAGTAGAAATCCCCAAGACCCTTTTTTATTCTCGACTCCTGCATATAGATAAGAACGGGACTAGCCGTGACCAGCTAAGGTAACAGAGGCCATTAGGAACTCACTACATGAATGCTGTGGACTGTACATAACCTGACAGAGATTAGCTCTTACTGACAAGTGTGGATGAATTATCCAACAATCTGAAGCACTGTAAGTACTTACTGGGTGGATGGATGTTGAACAGCCTCGATTCATGCATTGATTCCCTACGTATTTTGGCAGAAAAACTTCATGAAGAAATTGACAGGGTGATCGGTCCAAACCGAATCCCTGCTATCAAGGACAGGCTGGACATGCCCTACCTGGATGCCGTGGTGCATGAGATTCAGCGATTCATTGACCTCATTCCCTCCAACCTGCCACATGAAGCAACCCGGGATACAGTGTTCAGAGGCTACGTTATCCCCAAGGTCAGATATGTGAACTTGCAGTGCACACGCTGAGTTCCACCCTGACCACAGAAATGGAGGCAGCCTGGGAATGGGGCTCCTCAGACTGTGCCTGGAGTTGTGGTGGGTTCCAACACCAGGGACAGGCAACAGTAGTAACATCCAGCCCTGGATGAGTAACTGGGAGGAGTCACTCCCCTGAAAAGATGAGAGTGTTCATTGTACTTTAATCATGACCCCACCTGCTTTCTGTCTGTCCTCAAGGAAACAGCTTCCCCAGCTGAACACATACCATCTTGTCTAACATAAAATTCAACTGGGGGAAAGCCCGCATTGTGTTAACTTACCAAGATAAGCCTCTTTTCCTTTCAGGGCACAGTGGTAATTCCGACACTGGACTCCCTCTTGTTTGACAGCCAAGAATTCCCTGAGCCAGAGAAGTTTAAGCCAGAACACTTTCTGAATGAAAATGGAAAGTTCAAGTACAGTGATCATTTCAAGGCATTTTCCGCAGGTAAGAAGAGCTCAGGTGTGGCTCCTTCCCATGGGAGTTGTCCCTGATTCCTGCTCTCTGCCCCATGTGGGATCTGCATCATGTACCTGATTTCTGTCTGCAACGTGAGCCAGAAGTACTCTTCCCTGGTCAGAGAGGTTAAGTAACATCTCTCTCAGGAAGTCATGGGAATGGGCTGAGAGTGAACTATTTTTTCCTTGGATAGTTCACTTCATTCAGTGCTAAAACTCTTTATTTAATAGAACTTAGTGAAAATGTTTCCAAACTGTACTATGTAATTCTCCAGAAGTTTAAACAAGGGTCCCAAGCAGAAGCTAACGTTTGGTTACCTGGACTCACCACAGGACCATCTGACCCTCCCAGTGCTTGGCTGCCCTCCCAGGGCCTTCCCTCGGGTGTGCGTGTGAGGGCAGATCTGTAAGCAAGCTGAAAATGTTAACACTCGACACAAGAACACTGGCTTCCCCCCGGCCCCCGTTTCCCCGTAGGGCATCAGGCTAAGCACTGGGCAGAGACCGTTCTCCCACCCTAGCACCACTGACGCAGCGAGACCGGGTGGCTGAGGCTGTGTGAAGGCTGGTTCCTGAACACACGTGCTGTTGACACTCCTACCTGAGATCCACTCTGGGCTTCTTTTCAGCAGTCAGACAGGGGTCCACTCTGCTTGGGGTGACAGTTTACCCATGGACTCCTGCCACCCATTCCTCCCCTGCTGTCTCTCCTGGGGTAGCGTCTCATCAGTGCTATTGTCCCCTTCAGGAAAGCGCGTGTGTGTCGGAGAGGGCCTGGCTCGCATGGAACTCTTCCTGTTCTTGGCCGCCATCTTGCAGCACTTTAATCTGAAATCTCTTGTTGACCCCAGGGATATCGACCTCAGCCCTATTGTGATTGGGTTTGCAAAGATCCCCCCCCATTACAAACTCTGTGTCATTCCCCGCTCACAAGCGTGAGGCAGACGTGCTCTGACGGCCCCAGTTCCTTGATGCTGGTCTGGAGGCCTCCTGTCCCCAGTGTCCCCACAGGGAGCAAAGCCAGGGCTCCATAGGAAATCATATGGGCCGGTGAAGCTGCTTCCAGCCCACATCCTTCAGACAGAATTTGAAAGCAAAGTCCAAAAAAGATTGTGTACAACTAATTAAAGTAATTAAAGCTAACTGTGTTTTAGTTTGAGTCTATGTTGGGGTTCCTAGAAACCCTGCTATCTAGGAACATGTCACCATAGGTTCAGTTAAACTCTTCTAAAAAAGTAGAACTCAGTCATCAGAGTCAATATCTCTGATAAAGGATTCACGAAAAGGAGTACAGGCACGCCTTTGTTGTTGGAAAAGTAATAATAATATACCATTGGAGGATTTGTTAGCCATGTCCAACATGTATCTCCTGCCATCTTTCCCTAGAATGTGAAGCTGAATAAACCTTGGGTCCCCTAAGAGGGTCATCCTGTGCTATACTTTAAATATTTCTAAACAGTCACCCAGGCATCTGTTATCTCAATATTAACGTGTGACTTTGTGCTCGGAAGGGGACATTCTAAGTACATGGGGACCCTTGTGTCAAATGAAGCAAAAGTCAAGCAGAGGTCCATCGCCCTTTGGGAAAGGGGCACATGAGTCAGGAATCTCCCACACAGGCAGGGCTTGGACACCACGGGGAAGAGGGGCAGGGATGGCCCACCCAAGTGCAAGAGCCTGCACAGGACTGAGGCTGGGCCAGGTGACAGAGAATGCCCCCTGCCCCTCACGGAGCCTGGAAACAAGTAACAAGCAGTAACCGTCCACAACGAGTCTAACAACTACCGACCCTCTGCACCTATATTCCTGCAGAGAGGTACCTCATTTACATGTGTAATGAAAACATTCATCACCTCCCCTCACAAACTGGCAAATGATGTGAAAAATGAAAAAAACACTCATACACATGTTCACCTTTCCTTTGTCAGGAGTTTAATGTACACATCTCTTTCTATCAGGAAGTTCAGTATAGTGCACGTTCTTATTTCCAATTTAAAAAGGAGGACCAATGAGATTCAAAGAGCTGAATGTGCTGCTCAGCGTGACAGAGTCATAATGCAAAGAGACTGTAGACTTCGTGAAAGACTCTGATAGAAGCTTTTCCCCCTGGGGACTTTGCCTTTATCATGAAGACACTCTTTAATAAGTATTACATGAGAAGTGAAGAACAAACACCTTTAAAAAATGCTAAGGATAAAAATAACCTCACCTGCAGATATTAATGTAGCATTAGTAGCTGAAAAATAAGGGATAACAGAGAGCTGGCTCCCAATACCACAGAATGTTCTACCATCAAATTTACAAATGGATCAGAATTGTTTAAAGGGGAAGAGTCTCTCGCAGACCAGCAAACTTACACTGCTCTGTGATGTGTGTATGTGCTTTGAAAGCAAGGCATGGGTTTCTCACACAGAAATGTGTCTGAGAAGAAAGGTTTCACTGCAGGTCCTCACACATGCCAGGAAAGGGAGTGCCTGGTGCAGTCCAGGACCGTGGCAGGTGGAGGTGGACGAGGCAGCACTGGAGCATGAGATATTCACTTCCTCTGACTCACTGGTTTTGAAATTGTGGGTATAAACAATTCTGAGGTGCTCAATGAAGTGATTCTTTAAATGAAATAAGATAGGATGCAAAAGGAAATACAAGGGCATACCATAATTAGGAAGGATGAGTTTGCCTTATGAAAATTTTGTTTCAGTTGCGTTTGATATACAGTTGTGTACTGGGTTGGAATATAAAATGCATATCTTACTCTTAATGGAATTTCAAGAAAGCCTGAAAAACCACAAGTTACTCGTTCATCGCGCCTTTGAAAGGAGTTCACCAAGTTGCCTCTCATTTATACCTTATTATTACACACATCTGTCTACTAGAAGGGAAGGTGCTGGTCTTAATGGGTTTCAGTATGTACCAGCAGGTTTGCGCTTGTGTGTTTTAATCGACTTTTGTGCATCCTGTATTATAATGGCCTACCTCTCTGTGAACACAGCACTAAGTCCAATGCACCTCACACCGTCTTCCAGTAGAAATTGGGGAGTGGGGTTTCCATGAGCAAACTTTGGTGATGAAGGGGAGAGTGGAGCCTCAGGCTGCTGGGCCTGTTCAGAAGTCCGATAAAAACTGTTTGCTCCACCCTTACTGGTACCTTTCTGCTGTTGTCTTTTCAGAACTTTTCTGCCTTCACCGTCACCCGAACACTCTCAATGCCTCTCCCCAAGAAACCGAAACCCTTCTTCCCTCCCCTCTATCCCGTGCAATGAGGCACCTGGATTTCCAGGCTGTGATTGAAGGCTTCCTCTTGCCCCCTTACTGTCTCTTTCTCCTTTCTTTTGGTTCTTATACCCTCTCCCCAGTGGGCCTTCACACAGTGGAGCTAACATGTCATAAGATGCCCTGAGTCAGGAACTGCCAGAAGACCAGGCTGGGTCTAGGCTTCATGTTCTGGCCAAGCACAGAAGACCCAGTCTCACCCTGCATCTGGCTCTGAATGGAGCAGCCCTGTTGCTGCGACACTATCCCACGCAGATCTGAGGGACTCTAGCCTCCCAGACCACAGGGAGTGGCTGTGGTGGAAATAATGTGGGTTACAGCTGGGAGGCCTCTGGATGTATGAGGCAGAGTCCTAGATGGGAGGGGGCGGCACAGAGGCCTGCTGATGGGGAAGATCATGGACACACACAGAGGATTATGACAGCAGGTTGCAGGTAAGCACCTGAGAACCATTTGGACTGAGAACCATTTGAAGGGCCTAGTGGGAAGCACAGGACCCACCCTTGCAATGCTTGATCCCTCGGGTTGTGCTCAGACTGGACTCCTCTCTGTCTGGACTTGGCTCCCTCTTTTTCCTGTCCAGGCTCTTTTCTCTTTGTTCCTCTCATCTCTCCATTTGGATTTGGCTCTCTCCATCCTTTTCTGTGTATACTTAGGCTTTCTCCATCTGGCTCTGTCTGGGCCGGGCTCCTTCTGCCTAAACTCTCTCCACCTCTCTCAGCTGGGAACTGTCAAAACTGAGGGTTCTGCACTCTCTTATTCCCTCTGAATTTGGGATTAGAAGGTCTTAGATAAATAATAAAACAAGAAGGTCTTGCGCCCCACTGTGCCTCTGTCCCTCTCAGAAATTCTCCCCCACCTGCTCAGGTCTGCAGCCCCATGGCCACTTCCTCTCCTTAATTCTTCTCTGGAAGAGGCTGCTCAGTGTTTCTGTGTATGGAGCTACCCTTTCCCCAAACTTGATGTTTTGCAAATAATTGATAAACAATCTGGAATAGAAGATAATTTTATCAGAGCCAAACTAAGGACCATAGCTTTGTCCAGTACCTCCGAGAAACTACTGTGAAGAGGCATGGTTTATAACACGGTTTTATATATTATCATAACAAAGAATATACACCAAATTTGCTCAGTGCAAACATGATGGATACATTCCTTCAAGGTTTCAAAAGACAGATGAGCACATATACAAGTCAGCATGTCCTTGGAATCTGGGAAGGGAATCTTATCTTTAAAGGGGTACCAGCATGGGCACCACAGGATTTAGAGTGGACATTCTTTAGTTCTTTTAAGTGTCGAAACAGATGTAGAATGTGTGTCTGGAAGACTATAAGTCAGGTTGCTCTAGTTCAGAAAAAATCATGTATAAACCGAATGGCTTCCCCCATACTTCATGTATGTAAGAATTTCTTTGATCCCTGGCAAATACTGCATGGGTATAAGGTTGCTGAAGGATGTGCCGTCACCTATGTCAGGGCTCAGACACTCTGAGGGTGAGGGTGGGTTCCCACTGGGACTCTCATCATCTGTGTGAGGGCTTGTCTGCCTTCTTACTTGTTGGGGCTCCATTAACACACAAAAGACATGGTCGTGTGTCCAGAAGGCAGGGGATGGAGTGATGTTACCACAAGCCAAGAAATGCCAGAGCCACCAGAAGCAGGAAGAGGCCAGGAACAGATTATCCCCTAAGGCTTCTGGAGGGAAATCAGACCTATACTTTGATTTCAGTGACACTTATCTCAGACTTCTGTCCTCCACACCTGAGAGAATAAATTTTTGTTCTTGTAAGCTATTGAGTTAACGGTAGTTTCTTATAGCAGCGATAGGTAACCAGACTCCCTTGCAGCTGAAATCCTGTATCTGACTCAGTTTCCATCAAGCATAAGTGGTAGCTGTCAATGGACCAATCAAATCTTCTGGAAAATATAGCATAAGCACTACTGACTCTTCTGTGGTGATATTGATTCTGCTGGGTGACTGTGTTAGTATTGCTGGCTTGGAGACCTGCCCACTCCTTAATTCTGGTTGAGAGGTTAAGGCAGATGTTGTTAGTTTTTGGCTGGAGCCCTTATACTTGTCTTTGATCAGAGCAGTGGTTATGTTATTTGCTTGGTTTTTCCTGTTGTCTTCATTTTGTATTCTTCCCAAACACAGGTGAGACACAAGCTTGTGTAAGCAGTGATTTGGGAAGTGATTTCAAAAAGCAAGAATGAGGGAATGGGGAAAATGACACAAGAGAGTAGGAAAAGCCATTAAAGTGTGTGCTACTGAGCTGGTGACAACAGTGAACAAGCTGATATCTGTCCTGTTGGGTACTCTGTAAGGAGCTGGGTCATGTGAATCTCAACTGACCACTGAGGCATGGGAAGCTGTGACCTTTATCTGTGGCTTGGCAATTGGCCAATAATCCCCTGAACTCCCTGTGAATGGGGTGAGTGAGCTCCTATACCCTTGGAAAAATTCTCAAGGCTGAATAATGAGAGACAAGGTAGGGACTTAGGCTGAGGCTCTTTGCATATGAGAGGGGCCACACTCCACAGCTTTAACTGGGTTGAGGGGTGCAGAGGCACCAAGGGGTCTGCTATAGTTTGTAGTTTGTTCTTAGCAGTGTCAGGAGGTTGGATTAAGATGGCGGAATAGAAGGACTGCAGCTCAACTTCTCTCCCGAAAAACAGCAAAACTACAACCAAATGCCGAGCAGCCTTCAACCAACTGGACTGTATACTTCCAAAAAAGATAATCTACTCCAGAAGACAAAGAGGAGACCACATCAAGAGGTAGGAGGGGCGATTACGCAATAGAAGCAACCCCATACCTCCCGGGTGGGAAGCCCCACAGACTGGAAAGTAACTGCATCACAGAGACTCAGCTACAGGACTGAGAGTTCTGAGCCCCATGTCAAAACCCCACACCTGGGGATCGGGCACAGGGAGAAAGAGCCCCCGGAGCATCTGGCATTGAAGGCCAGTGGGGCTTGTGTGCAGGAGCTCCACAGGACTGGGGGAAACAGAGACCCCATCCTTGAAAGGCACACACAGACTTTCACGTGCACTGGGTCCCAGGGCAAAGCAGTCTCCATAGGAATCCAGGTGGAACCTGACTGCAATTCT
>PVHT021183554.1:226485-241806 GCA_004024745.2 Catagonus wagneri
TGAAAAGACAGAAAACTCTAACCCAGATAAGGGAGAAAGAGAAAAGCCCAGAAAAACAGCTCAGTGATGATGAGATTACCAGCCTCTCAGAAAGAGACTTTAGACTGTTGATGCTGAAGATGATGCAAGGCATTGGAAATAGACTGGAGGCAAAGATTGATCATTTACAGGAAACACTGAGCAGAGAAATACAAGCTGTTCTTAGCAGTGTTCAGAGACATTCAAACACCATATTAATCCCCCTCTGTATAAAGCTTCAAGGTAGTGGCTGGCAGCAAAATCTAAAATAGAATGTAATAGAATGGTTAGTATTAAAAGTCAGTTCCTGTTGCTTCAACTGGTCTCAAGGCTGTCATGGATATTCATTATCCTATTAACTATCTTGTAAATATTACATCAATGTCTCACTGAGAAAATTTTCAGATATGCTGAGTACCCTAATCATCATCAGAAGAATCAAACTTTGCAGCAACTTTTTGAATGTAACGGACAAAGGAAAGACTTCAACAAAGAAGCAATATTCTGTACATATAGGAGGGCTCATTAGGGAGAGACGGCTTACAATTATAATGAATGTTGCAAAGCCTATGATAAATCAGCTCTCGTTGCCCAAGACAGGACTCACATAAGGGAGAATCACTGTATATGTAACAAATGGGAGAAAACTTTTTGTGAGAAACGAACACAATTGCATCTTCACAAAGCTGATTTTCAGGAGCAACACCGTAATTATAATCAAATTGGGAAAATTTTTAGAAAGACTTTACACCTCATTCAGCTTCAGAGAATTCAGTTAGGATAGGAAAACTTCTGAATGTGATATATATGGTAAAACTTTCTGTAAAAAGTCTAATCTCGGTAAAATCCAGAAAATACACACAAGAGAGAAACCCTATAAATGTAGTGAATTGGAGAAAACCTTCATTAGGAAAATAGTCCTTATAATACATCAGAGAACTCACACAGGGGAGAAACACTGCGCATGTGACGAGTGTGACAGATTCTTTTGCCTTAAATCTGGCCTTACTATTTATCAGATAATCCACACAGAGGAAAAGCCCTTTGGGCCATCAGCAAGCACTCATTCTACACCAGAGAACTCACACAGGAGAGAAAACTATAAATAAGATAAATGTCAGAAAACCTTTTGTGAGAAGTCAACCCTCAATAGACACTGGAGAATACACACAGGAGAGAAACACTTTGGTTATAAGTAATGTAGGAAAACTTTCTGCTGGAAGTCAGCCCTTGCAGTACATGAGAGAACTCATATAGGAGAGAAACCCTATGAATGTAATGAATGTGGAAAAATCTTTGGTCAGAAGTCACAACTCAGCAAACACCAGAGAACTCACACTGGGGAGAAATCATGAATGGCAGACTGGCTATATATACACCAAAACTCTCTTTTTCTTTTACTTGGATTATAGGATAAGCAGACAGGGAGCTGAAGGAACACAATAGAATCCCAAATCTCAAAGGAGGAAAAGCAATATATGTCCTTTGTCTAGTTTGCTAGCCTCTTAGGAGAGTCAAGTCTTGGGCATCCCTGGAGCAGAGGTTTTAGTGTCCAGGTCAGAGTTGTCTCCAGCTCAGGAGGTAATGTCATCTCCAGTGTTGAGTTCCTGGGTGGAGCAATATTGTCTAATGTGAGATTGGAGTGTCCTTCCCAGGTGGACAACCACTTGGTGTGAGTCTTTGTGACTCTTTTGCATTACAATGATGCTGAACAATTTGTTGAATTTGAAGGCAACATTATGCTGGTAGCTTGACTTGCAAAGACATTTTAAGTTAAGGGACTGTGGGTTCACAGCTCAGGTGATGTTTGCATCTGTGATATTGTCATCATGAACCAAAGTGCCAGAACCCAACAGACACAATTAAAGACTCCATTAAAGGTGGCCCAAATCTTAAGAGTGTTTACCTTTCCAGGGTTTAGCTTCTCTTGCAAACAGGTTTAAATAATATGGCCTAATTTCAGTGTGTGCTGTTAACGGTGTCAGATTGTTTGACAATTAAAATATCTGTGGCTGATGGAGCTCTGACATTCCTCTCTAGACAGTTCCTTTGCCTCCGTTATTGGTTTGAATGATGCCTGGCAGGCCTGTAGCATCTTTGGGTGTAAAGCTTATGTTAGTCAAAAGTGATGGTGTATGGGCCTGCATTCACCAAGTTGGAACGTTTGAAACTCTGGTTTGCAAACTGGTTTGCAAACCAGTGCAAACCAGGCTGACAGTAAGGAAGCCAAAATTCAGCAGAGTGGTGTACCACTCATTTGACTGGCTTTTGTTATTTGATGTTGGTCTTCCTCCAGCATGTATCACTGACAAGTTGAGGTTTTCTGGGTTTATCCTTATGGGATATGGCATTGATTTTACTATTATCTCCAAATGTGAATTTCATTTGTTAGTGGAATTTTTTATCTTTTTGGTAGTCCACACTGCCTGTGAGAATGGTCCCGGAGTATGTGGAGATGTCAACCAATTTGTAATGGAGTTCCTGGTATTATTCCATGCTACACAGTAGAACAGACTAAATATGAAGCAATGGTCTGTCGTAGAGAGAAAAAGGCTTTAATGCAAGGCAGCCAAACAAGGAGACAGGAGGCAAAGTACAAATTTGTTGGGTCCTGTATGTAACAAACAGGAGGTGGATTTTTAGTTTTATCAGTCCCTCAGTGTGCCTGAGATGTTCCCAGATCTGCAGTTTCCCTGGTCCTCTGCAAAACCATCTTGGTGTTCTTTTTTTTTTGCCTTTTTTTGTCATTTTAGGGCCGCACCTGCTGCATGTGGAGGTTCCCAGGCTAGGGGTCTAATCGGAGCTGTAGCCACTGGCCTACACCACAGCCACAGCAATGCAGGATCCGAGCTGTGTCTGCAACCTACACAACAGCTCACGGCAATGCCGGATCGTTAACCCACTGAGCAAGGCCAGGGATCGAACCCACAACCTTATGGTTCCTAGTCGGATTCGTTAACCACTGCACCATGACGGGAACTCCCTTGGTGTTCCTGATGTATCATTTTGTTTCTATTACATAGACCTTCCAAGTTATAGCATATGGCTTCACAAGGGGCCTTGGATTAAGAGAGATTACGGCCTGGGATAAGTCAGAGACCCATCTGGTGGTCCATTTGCTGGAGTGGAATGTGAACAGCTGTCTGAGGAGACCATTATGTCTTTCAGTTAAACTGACTATTGGGAACCTATCAGAAGATGAAAGTGCTACTGAAGACCTTCTGAGAATCTAGCATTACGTATTCTGAGAAGTGAACTATATGCCTTGGTTCAGATCAGTAATAACTGCAGCTCCAGAGGGGATGAGGTTGGGGAAAAATCTGGATGTGGATTTGCCTTCCCTTCACATTGCCTTGGCCAAAACTGCCATCTGTAGACTTAATAATTCCTAAACTCCATCATGGTCTTCCATACAATATCGCTTCTGACGAGAGAGCTCCCTTAACCACCAAAGAGCGCTGCAATGGACCCAACTCCAATGGAAATCGCTGGACTTACCATGCTGCCACTATCTTGAAGCAGCTGGCTTGACAGAATGGTGGAATGGTCTTTTGAAGACTCAGTTACAGTGCTAGCTAGGTGGCAGTAAAATTCAGGGCTGGAGCAGGGTTTTCTGGAAGGTTGTATATGTTTGAATCAGTGTCTGATACAGAGTGCTGTCTCCCATAGTCAGCATGCGAAGGTCCAAAAATCATGGGGTAGAAATGGGAATGGAAACACTGTTGTCCCTAGTGATCAGCTGGAAAGTTTGTTTCCTGTGCCCACAACCGTTTATTTCACTGGCCTAGAGGTCTTAGTCCCACAGGGAGAATTGTTCCTATGGGGAAATACAATAATGAGTCCACTGACCTGGCAGTTAAAATTGCTGCCCAGCCATTTTGGGCTTCTCATGCCTGTGAGTCAACAAAGAAGGGAGTTACTGTGCTGGCTGGCGTGACTGGACTATTCCCCCCCGAGTTGAGGTAAGGAAAGTATGTGCTACAGGAGACACCCTAAGGTTTCTTTTAGTATTACCATGCCCTATGATCAGTGCCAATGAAAAATTTCAGTAACTCAATCAAGCAAGAGTACTAATAGTCCAGATCCTTCAGGAAGAAAAGTTTGGATTACCCACCAAGTAAAAAGCACAACCACCTGAGTTGTTTGATAAAGGCAAAGTGGATACAGAAAGTATGTTGGAAGAAGGTGAAGGCAGTTGTAAATATCAGCTGTGATTCTATGATCAGTTAAAGAAATGGATACACACACAGAAATGGGGACTGTTGAGGTTTCTGTCTACCTCACTATGTCACTGTCCTACCTGGATGGGGGGAGCCTTTCAAGAGAAGGTTTCTTTGTACCTACTGAATCCACTGTCTGTTAACCCAAGAGCAAAGACTTTGACCACCGTCCTTGCCCCAGCTTGGACGGATGGATTCCAGTGGATGTGAACCATGCAGTAAGCACACAGTAGTCCTAAGTGATTGACTCCCGGGACGCTGAGGATTTCTGACATACTTTGTTCTTGTAACAAGTGTCTTAGGCATGGAGTTCGTGCCCATGAAGGTACAAACTACCTTTAGGATCCAGTTACATTTCTTCTTCTCGGCTAATCAATGGGGACTGTGGGCATGGAACTGACTGGCTGAGGTTCTGGTCTGCATAACCCCTGGGCCTACTGTGAGAGGGTCTTTGTCCTGCATACCTGTGCCTGGGGACCTTGATCACGTCAAGTCCTAGAGATGAGCAGACCCAGCGACTGTGAGATTAGGGAAGCATTTATTGAGTGCTTGCTCTGGGACTCTGGCTGAGGCCAAGAGGCAGAACGTGGGCCAGAGGTCTTGGCGTGGACAATCCCCCGCCTAGCACAGACTCAGCCAAGGCAGTTGTACTGAAATGGTGCCTTTATTTCCTGAAGCCCAGGGTATAAGTTCCAGTGTATGGTGGGTCCTTCTTGCCTAGGAGGACATTGGGCCCTGCTTGATGGGCAGCTCTGGGTCTTTCTCCTCACTGACTCCGAGGGGCTTAGGATGAGAGGATTAGAGAGGTCACGGTCTGAGGTAGGAGTCCCCTCACATTCCTCCCTGGGACCTGCACCACCTCACCCCACCACTGCCAGCCTCTGCTCCTTTGTCTTGACTGTTCCCCTGCAAGAGTGCCTTTCCCTGAAGACCATCTTCTGAGGATTCTGCAGACCCCCTCGCCTTCCCACCCCAGCTCCTTTCATGAGCTGTCTCTGCTCCCTGCACCCGATTCCAAGGCTCACAGCTTCTCCTGGGCCAGCTCTTTCCTCTTGCTTGCTCTGGGTTTGATCAGGGACCTGCACCCCAAGCTTTTCCAGCTCTTCTTTCAGCCTGGGGTAGGGTGGGAGGTTGGGGAAGGAAAAGGGTAGCGTTGTGAAGAGGCCAAGAGGCAGAGGCTGGGAGGGAGCAAACTCCCTCAGCTACCTCCCCTTTGAGGACTGCAAGGGACCCTGTGCCCACCTCTGTTTCTTCTGCTGTAGCTGCTGGCACTTTTGTTGTAGCTGCTCCTGGCGCTGGGCAGCAGCCTCCAGGAGCTCCTGGGCCTTCCTGTTCTCTTCCTCAAACAGATGCCTGAGGATGGGGCCATCAGTGCTGGCAGCTTCCTCTCTCTACCCCATCCCACCCTCTCCATCCCTGTCTTACACCACAGCTGCCGCCTCCTGGCTGCGGAGGAAGAGACCCTCGGTGATGGTTGAGCAGCCCTTGGCTCCAAACTGGGAACACAGACGATGCTTCACATCCTCCAGCTTTGCCTCCACCAACTTCTCTGTAGCAGGAAGGGACAGATGGGCAGGGAAGGGCAGGGCAGGGCAGAGCTGATCTGGGCATCCCTTCTCCAGGCCTCACCTTCCTTGAGCAACTGCTCCTTGCTGCTGTCCAGGGCATCAATTTCCAGGGCCAGCCGCTCTGGCTTCTGAGGGGTAGAAGGAAGGCCTGTCCACACCTCCCATGTGCCTCAGTTAAGCTCATCTGGATCTGGTCTTTAAATGCCTCACTTCTGACTACTTTGGCCCTCCATGTATGCCAGGCACAGTCCAGCTTCAGGGCCTTTGCATTGGCCACTCCTTCTGCCTAGAACTTTTGTCCCAGATACCTAGGGTGCTGTGCTATGCTGGAGAGACTCATGAGGTCATTAGTGTCCAGGAATTACACAAGGTTTGAAACCAGCCCTAGGATAAGTGTTTACTACAGGAGATCCTGCATATACTACAAATCAAAGTTGTTCTCTGGTCAGTAAGTTACCACGCCAGCACTGCAGCTCCTCCTCTTCCCATCATGTGACCTCACTGAGCTCTTCATTCCAGACAGTCATTTTCCCTGCCTATTTTCTTGTTTGGGATCCCTAGATGCCTGCCCTGTGTCTGTGATGGCCCCAAACACATATATGGAACTCCTTGATTCATCAGGGTTCCTCATGACCACTTAAGGTTACTTGGAGAGCACCAGGGATGGGTGGGCAGGTCTGGTGAAGAGGTCAACAGCAGGTGGCAGTGAGGGTGCTGCGTAGCTGCTAGGGTTTGCACAGGAACTAGATGTGGCAGTAGAGAGGAAGGAGGCCTGGAGAATTTCATGAGTTTGGGGTCTGGTGGTGCCGGAAAAGATGTGGAAGGTGGAAGGAG
Organism: Catagonus wagneri; assembly: GCA_004024745.2. Classification (NCBI taxonomy): domain Eukaryota; kingdom Metazoa; phylum Chordata; class Mammalia; order Artiodactyla; family Tayassuidae; genus Catagonus; species Catagonus wagneri. The sequence goes on from PVHT021183554.1 coordinate 233,126, forward strand.
TGGCTGAGTGACTCACATGGAATTCCCAGATGTCCTTATGCTGGACCATCAGATCCTCCAGCTGTTCTTCAAAATCTAACCTGAAGATCAACCACATAGGATTAGGGGCCGTGGGCTGAAAGACACCCCTCCTCAACCTTGCACAGCTGGGGTCTTCATGCATAGACCAGGGGGAGCTCACCCATGCTCTTCATGCTGCTGAGAGCACCTTCTCTACCTTGACCCTCCAAGCTTCAGCTCAGCCAGCTACTCTTCTAACCTCCATTCCTGGTATAACTCTCACCGACAACACAGCCTAGCCCATCAGGCTTTGGATAATGCGCTTTACCTCAGCTGCCTCTGTTTGCTCTTTTCTTCCTCTATCTGGGAATTCAGAGTAGAAATTCGCTCCTTGCATTCCTGTAGCATGGTCTGCTTCCTGGTAAGAGTCAGAACAACCCTCCGTCATGTTCTCTGTATGTCTCCCTACATTCAGGGGTTGGGGTAGGACTTCTGTATCCTTCTCTTGAGGTGTGTTCTAGCCTTCTAGATCGAGGTCCTTCTTTGTAACTTTGTAGGGGGGACATGAGCACATGCCCCCTGGGAAATGTCATTGTGAAGATTAGAGAGACAAGTGTGGGCATGGTCAAATGTACAATCACACTCAACTTAACCTCCTGTGAATTTCTCAAACAGTTTCAATCTTGGTATGCCAGTGGCTTGGGGCTTCTGGCCACAGAATGAGCAAAATAAGCATTGAGGAGGTAGAGATGGATGCACAAATAGTTGGGTGGATGGAAGGATAATGGATGAATGGAAAGATGGCTGGCTTGATGCCTAAGTGAATGCATCAGATGAATGAACAGATAGCCACTGTGGAAAGTATAAAAGGTACAGAATAAAAACCAGCTGAAGGAATTTAATATTCTAGCAAATGAACGATTATCCCAGTGAATGAGAGAGTACTCTTAACACTACTGCCTGCTGTTGCAGCCAAGGTAGAAAGACACTTATTTGGCCTCTCCATTTTACAGAGGGAGAAGATGAGAGCTTTGGGTCTAAAATTGATTGTACTTACTTTCTCTACCAGAATGAAGGGGTAGCTTGGAGCAGGGCCCAGGTAGATGCTCTTACCTCTGTGCCTCATTTTCCTTCTCTTGGCAGTGGAGCCGGAGGATCCTCAGGGTCTCTGCAGGGAGAGGAAGTGAGGGGCACATGAGAGTTCATCAAGGCATGAGGTTTGGGCAGAGGTAAAAGGGCCAGATCATGTGGACACCCTATGGGACTCTTGTTATTTACTGCATGTCTTGTGGAAGCCACAGGAGGGGTGCAAAGTGATTCAGGTTTCGAAAGGCTTCTACTGCTATAGAGAGTAGGCTTATACAGGTCGGAAAAGGCAAAAACATGAAGATGGAACAGCTGTAATTACCTTGCTTTTTGCTCAAGATCTCTTTCAGGCGTACTTTCTCTCCACTCACTGGAAAGAGTAATGTGTCAGGCATCGGGGACCATTCACTGCACCCTTAGGGACTAGGCCTGCCCATGGTCACATGGGCAGTTTCGTACAGGCTTACCCCTAACCCCAAATGTGGACCCCTCAAAGCAAACCCTCTCCTCTCTTGTGCTGACACTCCCTATAAGCACCAAAGGGCCCTCAAGGTGATAAAGGGTGGCTGGGATGACTCTGTGGAATGCCAGTGTGTGTACATGGAAGGGAGAGCAAAAATAAGAAACACAGCACATGAAGTGGGATAAGGGCTGTGAAGAAATACATCAAGCAGTAAGTGGCATGTGACCAGGTCGGGACAGGGTGCTGCCTTTAGATAACTGGGGAAAGCCTCGCTGAGCATATGTGAGCTGAGAGCTGATGTGAGGCAATAGGAACCTGTGTTATCTGGGAGAACTGTCTAGCAAAGGCCCTGAGGTAGAGCATTCTTACAGAGTTTTCCAGCAACACTTGCACCCACAGAGTGGGAGGGGCAGGGATTGGTAGGATCTGAGGCTGAAGAAGGGCAGGAGCCCTTGGTCACAGCAAGAATGCAGACTGTCTGGAATACTGTGTTCAAGGCTGCGTGACATTGTGCGGCTCTCTGGGTGACCCGTGACAAGCTTACATGAGTCAAGTTCCTTCTGCAGGGCTTCCCAGACAGTCCTAGCCTCTCCGAGCTCCTCACTGGCTTTCTTTTTTGCTGTGCCAAAGAGCAAAACGTTGTTTAAGTGCCTGTCCTTGCAAATATTTCACATTGGTCGTCAAGTAAACCTAGAAGGGCCCAAGTTTTACAGAGCAGGAAACGGGGCTTCCAAGAGCCCAAGCCCTTCTTGTTAGGTTCAGGTGGCAGCAGGGCCAGCTTAATAAACCTGACTAGTAGTTTGTATTTAGATGGAGCAACCCATGTCTGGTTTAATGCTCTGCTCTTTCAAAATACTTTGTAAATTCTGAACAAGAGGCACCGCATTTTCACTTTGCACTGGGTCCTGCAGATCACATAACTTATTGTGGTTGACAACCAAGGTCCTGAGCTCACCTTGCTGAACCTCATTAATCCGGTTAATCAGGACCTCAACCTTGGGCTCTAGGCTTCCTGCTGCAGGGAGAAAAGGAAGTTGAGTGACTACGACAGGATAGAGGGAGGTAGATGCCCTCCAAGGGCTTACATTCTGGGTAGGGGAGACAGGGACATATAGAGTTGTGGTAACTGCAGTCAAGAAAAATAGGCAATGGATTAAAAAGTAAAGGAGCAGATGTGCTTCCTCAGATACAGTAAGACCTCTTGAGAGTCCCAAATCAAGTAGCGGAGGGAAGGCCTTGCAGTTGCCTGGGTCGGGGTGAGAGACAATGAACAGGCCTGCCCTGAGGTGGGAATATGGCTGGAAGGTGCCTGGTAAACAGGCAGAGAGGAGCAGATGTGAGGTGGAGGGAAGGGAGGTAAAGGTGAAAAACAGGATTCAGCAAAGTGCAGTAGGAGCCAAATGGATGGTCAGGAAGGGGATTGCAGCTGAGTTTTAGGATAATGTTTTGCATTTTATTCCATTACACTTTAATTCTGAATCATGGGTCATATTTTTAACTCCAAAAATAAAGGTTTAAAAGTAAGAGAAAGCAAATGAGTTAATTTCCTAAAGTTTGTGAATCTGGGGGCCTGGAATTGATCCTACTTCTGCCTGAGCCCAAACCTCAGGCTGAGCCTTAGTTATAGAGGAGAGATGACCTTTCTGCAACTTCTTCACCATTTCCATCAAATCTTCTATTTTCTGCGAGGACTTGGCCTGCCCTGTGGAGACAAAACCAAACATTCAAGAATCATATAGGTGTGAGATGCCCGAGGGAGGATCTGACAATCTTGGGCTGGGACTGAGGTGGACTGAGGGCAGGTCTCCAGCCAAAATTGTGCTTCTGCTCCTTGACCTTACGTGGACACTGCAGGTCATGGTCAGCTTTTCCTAAAGGATGAAATGACACCACAGATTTCCTCTTCATAAAACTCAGGGCAAGGGAAGGAGTGCATGCTTAGTACGTATACCGTTCAAGGCTTGGTCAAAGCTCAGGATGTAATAATGAAAGAAAGTTATCCAAAATATTAAAAACTGTAAACAAGGAGTCAGAAGTCACTGTAAGTGGAAGATGGCATTTTTTCCTCATTTCAGAAATCCACTCTACAGATATTTCCCAGTATGCGTGCTTGGGATTTAGCTATTCCCTCCCCAAGTTTTCCTACTGCCATCTAGGTTCCAGTGACTACCCAGTCCATGCATCTATATGTTTCCTGCGATCCTCCAGGAAAGAGTGAAGTAGTAAAAATTTTAAATTTATAAGCCACTTGGGATATGGTATTTCACCGGTTATAAGACACTGGTGAAGCTGATTAAACATTCATCTAAATATGTTGTCTAATTTGAGGAATTTGGAAGAGCAATACAAAGAGGTTGTCTTAGCACAGTGGTGGCCACGGTAGGTCCTTAAGAAAAGGAAACTATGTGCATCTGTCCTGTTTTTCTTTGTCCTTAGCTGAGGGTTGTCACCAGGGGCCACACCCTGCTCCAATCAAGCTTTCTGTGCTAAGTTTATTTAATTACGTAGACCTTTATTTTATAAAAAGGTTATGGAGCACCAGCCAATGTACCAAAGCTGCACTGGTAACGCAGGTCTGAAGGTGTGTCACCAAGACGGGTTCATGATAGACTCTTAAGGGGGGGGGGGTGAGCCGAGAAGAGCAGAGAGCAAACAAGCTAAGGGACGGGTGTTCCTTGTACAAGTCCCTCCGGTTCTGGGAAACACCGGGGCAGATACGGCTAAGAACACTGTTCATCTCTTCTCTACGCCAAGCTGTCGTTTCAGAACTTTCTAACTGAATGAGCTGCCACAGGTCAGTGTCAGGAAGAAAGAAAACATAATGCCGTGTGGGGCCGTCCAGATCCTTGTTTGGAGAAAAACTCCACCGTGAAGAACCATTACGGGGCAGCAGGGAAATTCCGATGCGTACGGGCTGTGGGACGAGTGGCGGGGCCAGACCCGCGCCCGCGGGTATGGGGGCCCCAGGATCAGATCGAAACCGTGTCCTCTGCCTCCTCTGAGCTACGCAGGCAAACGGGACGGACAGCCCAGGCCAAGAAGGAGTGCGCTAAGGTTAGGCGCGGGTCTGTGGGTGATTCTCCCAGGCTCCTGGTAGCGCCGCCCAGACCCTTCCTGCGGGGCCGATCGTCGTTTTTCCTCACGACCGACGCCCCCCTGAGGAAGACGCGCTCGCGCGCGCTCCCCCGCCCGACCGGCCCTCGGCAGCTTGGCTCCCGCCGGAGGCCGGGTCAGAGACCGCCACCGGGTCCAGCTCTACCTCCGGCCTCCTCAGCCCCGCCCACAGCTCCCGCCGCCTCCTCGCTCGAAGGTTTCGGCCGCCCAGCCATCTCCTCTCAGTTCGCCGGCGCCCGCGTCCGGCGCTTCCGCTGGGATTGGACAGAACCCGCGCCGGGGGCGGGGCGTCCTCTACACGCCTGCGCAATACACATTTCCTCGAGCGCGGGCCGCGAGGCAGTTGGGCAAGCGCCAGTGCGCATGCTTGAGGCGCCAGGCCCTGATTCCGCGCAGAACAGTGGAAGGCAGCGCGCGTTCTTCCGGGCTTGCTGTTGGCAGATTGAGGAGCCAGTGACTTGCGCGTGTGTGGAGGTCGCCTGAGGGCCCGCCCCGCGTGACGCTGCCCGCGCTTCGGTGAGCATGCCCGCGCTTGGCGCTGGGGCGCTTACTTCATTCCTGTCTCTGCACAGGTAAGAGATTTCTGGTTTTCTCTAAGACTCGGCGTGGGGGCTCTGCAGGAAGGCAGTGAGTTGGCCTCATTTTGCACAAATCCTGTTCCAAGACGTCCAACCTCACAATTTCCTCCCCTGTTGCCCAGGATTCCAGTTGGCAGTAACAACCAGGTGTGGGGAGCAGTTTTGACTACTGCCTGTGCAAAGCCGTGCTCTAGAGCTGACTTCAGCTTTCCTGATGTGGATAAAGTTACGAAAAGTTCCAGAGTAAGCATTAGGATTAAGGGTCAAAGACTGAGTCGGTGACCAGGGTCAGGGAAAGGGTCAAGAGTCAGTGTCAGAGTTCCCGTCGTGGCGCAGCGGTTAACGAATCCGACTAAGAACCATGACATTGCGGGTTCGATCCCTGGCCTTGCTCAGTGGGTTAATGATCCGTCGTTGCCTTGAGCTGTGGTGTAGGTTGCAGACATGGCTCGGGGATCTAGCGTTGCTGTGGTGTAGGCCGTCGGCTACAGTTCCGATTAGACCCCTAGCCTGGGAACCTCCATAAACTGCGATTGCGGCCCCCTCCCCCGCAAAAAAAAGCGCGCGCGCGCGCACACACACACACACACTGCGATTGCGGCCCCCTCCCCCGCAAAAAAAATCGCGCGCGCGCGCACACACACACACACACACACACACACACAGAGTCAATGTCAGAGGCCAGTGGCCTTTCATTGTTAAGATCAGTATCAAAGTCAGGGAAAGGAATAGGATATAATAGCTGAGGCCATGACCATTGCCACCCTAGACCGTTGTTCAAGTCACAGACTACCAATTCAAACTGTGCCAAAGTGGGCCATAATCTCCGTGTTACTGGGGCTCCTTCTTTGGTAGTGAACTGACCTATGTATGCAAGATATGAATAGACCCAAGGTTCAAACGAGCCTTGAAACCATAACCTATCCAGCCTGGGGTTAGAGGTTAGAGTCAGGCATAAAGGAGGGCTAGGGTTTAAGGTTGGGGTCGGGGTCAGAGTGTAAGTAAGCAACCATTAGTGAGCAACCTTTAGTAGTCCTGTTTAGCCATTGGTCAGCATTGTAGTGAGCCCTTCCCCCAAGCAAGTGACAGTGAGTGACTGCTGGCCCCTCCCCTTCCCCTTTCTCAGTATAAAAAGAGCCTGAAATCAGACTAAGGCAAGATGTTTTTTTTAAATTACTTAATGAACTTTATTACAATTATAGGTGTTCACAAATCATCACAACCAAAATTTTATAGCATTTCCATCCCAAACCTTCAGTGCGTCCCCCTACCCTCCAACTTGTCTCATTGGAAACCATAAGTTTTCCAAAGTCCGTGAGTCAGTATCTGTTCTGTAAAAAAGTTCATTGTGTCCTTTTTTTTAGATTCCACGTAAGTGGTAGCATTTGATGTTGGTGTCTCATTGTCTGACTGGTTTCACTTCTCATGATAATTTCTAGGTCCATCCATGTTGCTATAAATGCTGTTATTTTGTTCCTTTTAATGACTAATTTTCCATTGTGTGTAAGTACCACATCTTCCCTATCCATTCCTCTGTCAATGGGTCTTTAGGTTGTTTACATGACTTGGCTATTGTATAGAGTGCTGTGATGAAAATTGGAGTACATGTGTCTTTTTGAGTCACAGATTTCTCTGGATAGATTCCCAGGAGTGGGATTGCTGGGTCAAATGGTAATTCTATTTTTAGTTTTCTAAGGAATCTCCATACTGTTTTCCACAGTGGTTGCACTAATTTGCATTCCCACCAACAGTGTAATAGGGTTCCTTTTTCTCCACATTCTCTCCAGCACTTATTGTTTGTAGACTTTTTAATGATGGCCATTCTGGCTTGTGTAAGGTGGTACCTCATAGTGGTTTTAATTTGCGTTTCTTTAATAATTAGTGACATTGAACATCCTTTCATGTCTTTTTTGGCCATCTTTATGTCTTCTTTGGAGAATTGTGTGTTTAGATCTTCTTCTGCCCATTTTTTGAGGGGATTGTTTGTTTTTTTTAGTATTGAGCTGTAGGAGGTGTCTGTAAATTTTGGAGATTAATCCCTTGTCAGTCGATTCATTTGCAAATGTTTTCTCCCATTCTGTGGGTTGTCTTTTTTTTTTATGGTTTTCTTTGCTGTGCAGAAACTTTTAAGTTTAATTAAGTCCCGTTTGTTTATTTTTCTTTTTATTGTCATTACTCTAACAGGTGGATCTGAGAAGATGTTGCTGTCATTTATGTCAGAGAGTGTTTGGCCTATGTTTTCTTCTAAGAGTTTTGTAGTATCTGGTCTTATAGCTAGGTCTTTAATCCATTTTGAGTTTATTTTTGTGCATGATGTTAGGAAGTCTTCTAGTTTCATTTTTTTACATGTGGTTGTCCAGTTTTCCCAGCACCACTTATTGAAGAGGCTGTCTTTTCTCCAATGTATATTCTTGCCTCGTTTGTCATAGACTAGTTGACTATAGGTGTGTGGGTTTAATTCTGGGCTTTGTATCCTGTTCCACTGATCTATATTTCTGTCTTTGTGCCAGTACCACACGGTTTTGATGACTGTAGCTTTGTAGTATAGCCTGAAGGCAGGGAGCCTGATTCCTCCAGCTCCATTTTTCTTTTTCAGGATGTCTTTGGCTATTCTGGGTCTTTTCAGCTTCCAGACAAACTTTAAAATATTTTGTTCTAGTTCTGTGAAAAAGGTCCACGGTAATTTGATAGGGATTGCATTGAATGTGTAGATTGTCTTGGGTAGTATAGTCATTTTGATAATATTGACTCTTCCAATCCAAGAGCACGGTATGTCTTTCCATCTGTTCATGTCATCCCTGATCTCTTTCATCAGCATCTTCTAGTTTTCAGAGTACAGGTCTTTTGTTTCTTTAGGTAGGTTTATTCCTAAATATTTGATTCTTTTTGATGCGATGGTAAATGGGATTGCTTCCCTAATTTCTCTTTCTGATCTTTCATTGTCAGCATATAGAAATGCAGTTGATTTCTGTGTATTAGTTTTGTATGCTGCAACTTTGCCAAATTCATGGATGAGCTCTAACAGTTTTCTGGTAGAGTCTTTAGGATTCTCTAGGTGTAGTATCATGTCATCTGCAAATAGTGATAGTTTTACTTTTTCCTTTCCAATTTGGATTCCTTTTATTTCTTTTACTTCTCTGATTGCTGTGGCTAGGACTTCCAGAACTATGTTGAATAGTAGTGGCAAGAGTGGACATCCCTGTCTTGTTCCTGATCTCAGTGGGAAGTTTTTCAGCTTTTCGCCATTGAGAATGATGTGAGCTCTGGGTTTGTCATAGATGGCCTTTATTATGTTGAGGTAGGTTCCCCCTATGCCCACTTTCTGAAGGGTTTTTATCAGAAATGGGTGTTGGATTTTGTCAAAGGCTTTTTCTGCATCTATGGAGAGGATCATATGGTTTTTATTCTTCAGTTTGTTAACATGGTGTATAACACTGATT